>VZSE01009483.1:186536-317489 GCA_013398275.1 Promerops cafer | reverse complement strand
GAGCGGGCGGGGGGCGCGGGCTTTCGCCCGGCGCCGGGGCGCTGCCGCTGAGGGCCCCGCGGCCCCCCGGGCGCCGGTTCAGGGCTGATAGGGCAAGTTCGCAGGTAACACTCGCTGCTCCCCGCCGTGGGTGCCACCGCTGCCTCTGTCCCCACACTCGCTGTAGAAGCTCCTGGTGCGGCTGCGCCCGGGGAGGGCTCCTTGTCCCTCCTTCCTTCAGTGGGGACAAGCGGCGTGGGTGTGCCGTGAGGAGTACCCCACCGCCCCTGGGGAGGGCAGTGAATTTATTTGTTTGTTTGTTTATTTATTTATTTGAAAGATTGGGATTAAAGGGAAGTGGTGAGTGATGCAGGCAGTACCTGCCCCGGCCAGGCGATGGAAGCGCTCCTTGGGGGCTCTGCCTGATCCTCGCTGCCCCGTGTTAACCCCGTGTCTTTCCCTCAGGCTCCAGCCCAGTTTGGCGCAGCCTTGGCAGCGACCAGCAAGGAAAGGGATCTCCATTGTGAGTGCTATTTGTGTATCTGTTTCTGCCTTAGCTAGACCTGCTTACAGCGGGCTTGAACCATTCCCCCCGCCCCGTATTCTCTGGGGCAGGGGTGGAATGAGGTCCCTCCAGGGCTGGCTGGGGAAATTCCTGGGTCCAGCAGCTGGTGCCCTGGGGCGAAGCCCCAGTAATGGCTGTGAGGCGGCTCCTCCTCGGGGTGGGCGCTGCTGCTGCAGACATCGCTCCTGCAATACCAACTCCGGCAGGCAGACGACGGGCTGCTGCCGCTGCTCACGTTACCCGGCTCAGGAGGGAGGAGGAGGAGGGCATATTTCGGGTGCCCTCTAGAGTTCTGGAGCGTGTATGAAAATCCGTGACAAGACACCTTCAGCCATCTTGAATTCCCCCCCCCGCCATTGCTCGAATCACGTGTCCCGCGTATCATCTCGAAGCTAAGAAGAGGCATGGGAGGTTTAAAATCACCCAGCAGTTTGCGATGGAGAAGCGCACTCCATCGTCTCTTTATGCATTCAGACTGGTTCTCTACACCCGCAGATTTGTTTGGGTGGTTTTGTTGAGTTCCTTGCCTGGGCTTCTGAGCCATCCGCTTTGCTCCTTCCCCAGAAAGCTGGAGGACACCGGGGAAACCCACATCTTAATAGCGAGCATTTTTGGTGTTTTGTCTGTGTGGGATTTTGAGAGCAGATTTTGATCTCTGTTGGGTGTTAGGCTAAGGAGAGGCTGGTTGCCAATCCCTGTGTGTAGGGCTGGGACGTAACTTGACTCTAGTTTCTGCCCTTGTTAATACTGGGGCTGTTTTTTAGCTGCACGGGGGATTCCGAAATCGCCAAGTAGTGCAGCGAAGGAGCAAGTGAGGCTGCGAGCGCACGGGGAGAGGCTCGGGAGCAGCCGCGGTGGGCCCGGGCGCGGTGCGCGGGCTGTGCCGCCAGAGGCGCCGGCGGGCAGCGCGGCGGCTCCGCTGGGAGCGTGCAGCCCGAGAACAAAACAAAAAGGCAGCGCCTGTCTTGCGTTCTGGGTCCCTCGCTTGGGTGGAGCACGGATTCAGGTGTTGCAGTCTTCCCCACCACTCGTATATTGAATTTTTTTTTTCCCCCTCTGTTTCTGTCCCTTGCTGTTTTACGTGGTAGATTCTCCAGATTCGCCAAGCTTGCAACTTTCTTTGTCACTTTTTGGTGGCTTACGTACAAAGAATGAGTGGTTCGCTGCAAAACCTCACTGCTTAGGATGAGGACATCAGATCTGTATTTATTCTGGGCATCTAAAATTGTGAACCACATCAAAGACTTGTATGAGTTTGCATGGTGTGTTATCATTATTAAAGTGGTCTGTTCCAACCCTTAACTTGCTAAGGGGTTTAAAATTTTTAATAGTAATTTTTTAACTCTTGCCATATCTTGGATGCAAGGCTACCATCTACTTTTACTTCTGATTCATTCATTATGCTTTCCAGTCTAACAGCTGTTCTGTTTTTTCTGATGATCTTTCATGTCAAAAAAAGTTACTTCTAGGAGCAATCAAGGCAAATAATGCTTTGGAGGAAGAGGGATTGTTGTGTACTGGAGCTGGTTTGACAAAAATTATTGCAGCTTTGTGTGGCTGCTGATGAAAAGATGAGAACACTGCCAAGAACAGCCGTATAGCTAAGATTCAGTAAACCTTTCTAAGACTCAGTAAACGTCTTGCACAAAAGCATCCTGGTAGAGGTGGCACATTGTCCTCTTCCAGCTGCGATGACAGTGGTACAGCTTTCTTATGGCATGTGATAGGACCACGCTGTTCTGGGAGGGAATGTATTTAATGCCTAGTGCTGCAAGGTCATCTCTAGGAACCAAACTCATCAGCCACTTTGTTAGGTGGTTAAACTAAGTAACTTGTTTTAATAGAAGTCTGTCTTAATTAGAGTAATAAATTCACTTTATTATCTACTAAATTTGCTTGATATTGTTGTTGTTAATCCTCTTTGACCTCAAATATATGGTTGCTTTCTTCTGTTGCTTACCCTGTAATAACATACTAAGAGGGATTTGCATCAACAAGAATGTCAAAGTGGCAGTGAAAAAGTGAAAGCAAATTGCTTTGTCTTTTATAGAGCTTGTTTGAGTATATACAGAGCAATGTGGTACAAAGCTGGTACAATGTCTTTCAGATTTTTGCTGGGGTTGTTTGGTTTGGATTTGGGGTTTTTTTTGGTCCTGCAGCATCATGAATCGTCTTGTGTTGCTTGAGAAGTTTTCATCTTGGTTTTGAGGACTAAGTACAGAATTACTGAACGTCTGTCACATTGTTTGAGTTTGCACTCAACTGATACACCACCCTGCAACAAAAGCAGTATGGGAAGTCCTGTTAAGAACTTGTATCAAGAATTGTTGCTAATGGAAGTTTCTAAGAGTTCAAAAGACTACTCAGGTGTCCTATGTGAGAAGTTTGAGGTAATACTTGCCTCATGAGGGCCTTAAAAGCCCCCTACGTTGCAGTGGAGTTTTGTGTCCACTGAAATAGTGTTTAACTCCACAGCTGAAAGTGTTTTCTTTTCAACTTCTTCTTTGTTTCAGTGATATAGTCTTAGTGGTTGAATGCTCTGTGTGGCTAACTGGGTTGCTTACACATTAAAGTTCAGACGAAGCTTAGCTTGTCTTCCATATTTATAGCTTGCCCTATGTGCTGCTGGCAGATATGACTGGCAGTTGATGCCAACTTGATGTATGAACAATTTACTCAATTTAGATGCTACTATTTACATTCTTCATTTTGGACCAAGATTTGCGAGTTTGTCAGCATTTTGTACTTCTGCGTAGAAGGAAGAAGTTTAAGACTTCTGGAATGCAGTTGCCTGTTATGGCCTCCTCAGTTAGGACTTTGACTATATTGATTTTTATATCATAGTTTCCAGCTGCACAGTGGATTCCAGCCCCTCCTGTTTGTTGCCCATGCTGTGTGTATTGGTGTAAATGCATTTCATTGGGGCTATTCATCCTGCCACCTATTTTCACCTATTTTGGGAGAGAAGTGCTGATTCATGTGTGATTGTTCTCAGGTGTTTCTGTGGTTTCTATTGCACGAATAAGCTTTGTGTCTTTGCTGTCATCTGAATCTCCATCCCTTACCCCCTACTCAGATGGTTAAGCAGCATCCTTTGCTGCTGTGGTTGGCTTGGTTGAATACAATCCCATGTGTGCCCAGGTGGCCAGGAAGGCCAATGACATCCTGGCCTGGATCAGCAATGGTTTGGCCAGCAGGACCAGGGCAGTGACCGTCCCCCTGTACTCAGCACTGGTGAGGCCACACCTCAAATCCTGTGTTCAGTTCTGGGCCCCTCACTGCAAGAAAGACATTGAGGGGCTGGAGCGTGTCCAGAGAAGGGCAACGGAGCTGGGGAAGGGTCTGGAGCACAAGTCCTGTGAGGAGCAGCTGAGGGAGCTGGGGATGCTTAGCTTGGAGAAAAGGAGGCTCAGGGGGACCTCATCACTCTGTACAAGTGCCTGAAAGGAGGGTGCAGCCAGGTGGGAGTTGGCCTCTTCTCCCAGGTAACAAGTGACAGGACAAGATGGCCTCAAGTTGCACCAGGGGAGGTTTAGATTGGATATTTTGGAAAATTTCCCTTCACTGGAAGGGTTGTCAAGCATAGAAATATGCTGCCCAGGAAAGTGGTGGAGTTGCCATTCCTGGAGGTGATAAAAAGATGTGTAGGTGTGAAACTTAAGGACATCGTTTAGTGGTGAATGTGGTGATGCCAGTTTAATGGTTGCACTTGATCTTAAGTGTGTTTTCCAACCTAAATGATTCTATGATTTCAATGCTACCTATTTATACTTAAATGATTTTGACCATTTAAAGCTTTTCTTTTCCATTAACTTCCAGAAGTTATCAGTTTTATATGTATTCTGTGAAACTGAATGCCACTGGAGTTCAATAGGACACACAAAGAGTTTGATTATGTGTATGTACGTGTGAGAGCATCAACAATTGCAGTAGATGAGATCAGTGACTGTCCTTTCTGGACAGAGTCCACTGAGGGTTTCTCGTGCCTTCACCTGAAGTATCTCATGGACTGGACATGTCATTGATGAAAGTTGTTTTTTTGCTCCAGTTTGCTATCAGAACAAAATTATTTCAATCAATGATTATAATACAGATTTTTATTAGTCCAACATAAGTAAAATCTACAGAGATTGTTAATTTTTTTGTTTACGTGACAGTTTCTAGTGACAAGATTGTCACCAACGTATTTTTCAAATTGCTCTTGATTCAGAGAGCATTTGTACTTTGTAAGTTTGTCCTCAAGCTTAAATGCTTAATTTTTGTCCATATTTCCTAAACTTTTTGGGATTAGCTTTACCCTAACTTCTTTCTCTGCCCCTTTCTCACCATCAGCTATTAGAGAATAATCTTATAGGGATAGCAGGGACTCAGCACAGAGGTAGGGTGCAGAAGCAAGTGGTCAGTGATCTGAACAGAGTAGCTGCAATTCTGGTTTGAAACGCTCAGGCACTGTCAGTGCTCTAGCCAGCCATACTGAGTGTCAATAGCACAAGAGGATTTTGATGGGTTTGTTTGGGTTTTTTTAAGTTTGTCTGAGATGAGACTACTTAATGGTGTTTGCTGTTGTGCAAAAGTATGGGTTTCTAAAACATATAGCATGTAATATGTTACTTGTTTATTTAAAAGGTTTATGAACTTTATTGTACAGCTTCTTTAACCCTTGCAAGACTATCAGAATCCTTCAATTGGCATCACCGTACTTCGCAAAGGCCGTAATACCAACATCTGTGTACCTAGTGCTGTACAGAAGTCTGTTCAGGCATAGTCCCTGCTCATCAGTTTTACCCCCAACACATGCTAAGCAGGATGTCATCTCAGTTCCACCTTTCCCCCATGGAATAGCTTGTACAGTAGCGATGTATGCTTGGGCGCGTGCTGCCACTCGGGCACTGATGGGGACAACAGCTGCTTAGATATTTGAACCAGAGCTACTGATATAACTTTTGCTGGGCCAGATTATTAGGAGAGATCAGTGGCATTATGGAAGAGTTTGTGTTGTGTTTGTGTTGGTTTCTACATTTAGTTTCCTCTAATCTTTTGCTGTAAAAGATGGTATTGAAGAAGATAGAAAATCATGCACATAGAATTGTATGGGTTATGCCAAATTTTACTAATTGAGGTCTGCTTACAGCTCACAGTCAGTCCAAGAAACATGGACATCTTTGTTTTCCTCCTGCAGGCTTTTGTTGGAAGTGTATTGGCATCTTACCTTTCTTTAGGCTCTTCTGTGCAATGCAACCATACTGAACATTAAAAAAAGTTAATTCATTTGAGTTAACTCATAATGCAACTGTGCTTTTTTTAAATTTTGCTTTTTGTTTTCTTCTCTCCATGAAAGTAACCTTGGTGAAAACCTTACTTTTTGGAGTTCCTTTTCCTTAGATCTGTGTAAGATCTTTCCAGCTTGGTATTTACTTCTAGTACTACAGATTTACTTCTAGTACTACTTTTGTTCATCTCATCCATAAACTCAGCTGTCATGCCTGTATGGATGACCTTCAAGTCTCTCTCTCTTTCAGACTTGTTGCCCTCTAAACTAGCTAAATCTCTGTGTGTGCTTTTGACTTCTCTTTGTGAATGTCTGACCTTTAGCTGAGCCTACTATTGCAAAGGAAAACTTTCTGTGCTGTTCCTTATAGACAGGAGTGTCATGAGATCTTTGGTTCAAGCCCATAATCTAGGCCTGGTTTTAGACATAGCACACACTCTTCTAACTAAGACTGTAGATTTCTCCCACGTAGTAAGTGGTGTCTTAACTGTTAATCAGCAATTAATTGTTTGTTATTTAGTTGTGTTAATAAATCACATGAGTACAAGATCCATGCCTTTGATCTCTGTGTCACTTGGTAACAATTTTTCTTAACAGATGTAGTAAGAATGATCCTGCTCTGTTGATAGGGATTCAGAATCCTGTACCAGAGTGCTTTCCTGGACTTCTCTGTTGACTCTCCGGTCTTTTTGTGTTTTGCATTTTATGGCAGTAAAACCAACAGGTTTTACTTACCTTTAATCTAATGTTGGGATTTAACTGTGAAGGGTACTATCTGTTGTTTGTAGTTAATGAGATTGTAAGTGCTGTTTAGGAAGTGACATCATGGGCAGTTAAACAATTTTGTTCATTCTCCTGTGATGCTCCTCATGCTTGGAGAAGTTCTGTGTGTGCACCCTTACAAGCAAGCCAGTTGCAACCTATTAATGCAAAAGAACTTGGCTTTAGGAAATAAAGCCTACTGAAAACAAACCCAGACCACCACCTTTCCTGTCACCCTGGGACTCAAACACACCATCCTTAGAACAAGAACTAATTGTAACCATTGTTTATGGTGGTGCTGTTTCCTTGTATTCTCATTTTTGTCTCTCTCCATCTGTTGCCCCTTATGTTTAGATTGTTAGCTCTTTGAACAGTTGTACTCTGTGTTTGCACAGTGGCTAGCATGATGTGGTCTACAGCTTTGGCTCCTGTGAGTCTGTGATAACAGTTGTGATCTATGGGTGTGGTATTGGTGTCTTTTTTTCTTTTCTGTGTGTGTGGAAAGGGGAAGAAGACCTACTGTTCTGTTATACCTGAAATAATGTCATCATTTTGTTTGAGCAACAATTGATTGTTAATATGCCAATCTATAAATGTTTAAGAATTCTTATTAAGCTGGCAGAATTTACCAGACATCTTTTGAGTTTATAACTAGTGTTTGCATGTGTGCATGTTTGGGATTTTGTTTATTATAATCATTAGTAGTAGTAGTTTTTCTTGTAAGATTATGTTTTTGGAAAAAAAATGTTGATTCAGGAAATGATGTTTTGTTCTGGTAGGTGATGCCTCATTAAGGAAGCCAAGTAGTATCTAGAGAGGCCAGGTAAGAAGTCCTTTGTAATCCATGTAATAAAAAAAAACCCCCACAATTTAGAAGTGAAGGACGATGGAGAGAACAAAAAAGGTGACTTGTTTTTTACCAGGAGCATAAGTTGGATATTTGCCATCATCACTGTGTTTGGCCATCATTAGTTATACTTCTATCCAAAGAATTAACAAATAGAAAAACGGAGGTGGTCTGACTAATATTGTGTATAGTACAGTAAAGATCTGAACTAAATTCAGTTTTTTTTTTTTAGTAATTTAAAAGAACCATAAAGTTTGGAGAAGATACACAAGAATTGCTTAAGAAGGAGTGGAAAACATGCTTTCTATTAACAGACTTCAGATACTCAGTCTATGCCTCAAATAAAAGAGAATAGATTAGGGTGTGACTTAATCCTGATCTAGGAGAGACTGTGCACCCAGTAACATGTTAGATAAGAGGGTGTGCTTCCTCCATCTCCCTTTCCATCTCCAGTGTTAAAAGCTGAATTTCTGAGTGTCAGTTATTGCCTAAGTAGTACAAAATCAAGCAGGGAGCAGTGTGTAGCCTTTCAGCAGCTACAATAACTAGGAGATGGAATAGCTTATTGAGGCATCACTTTTTTTTTTAGGCAAAATTTATAGAGGATTTGAAAAGCTCCCTGCTAGGAAAGTTAATAGATTTTTTTTTTTTTTTAAGGCTCAGAATATACTTCCAGTTGCATCTGTGGATTCAAAAGACAAAATATTGGCTTAAAACAAGTACTACTTTGTATATTTTTCATGGGTTTCAATTTAATGTATAAATCCTTGGTTGTATGACCATTTAAACCAGACTAACTTAGGTTTGCCATTGTCCTTTCCTATTTGTACCAATATCAGCCTTTTCTGGCTTTTTGGATTGTTTTCTGTTTTTAATTTTGGGAGTCAATTTAGGTCCATGAGTCATCACAATGAAATTTGGGGGTGAGGAGCTATGCAGGTGTAGACTATTTGCTCTTGTTCTTTTGTGTTTCAGCTTTCTACCATCTTAGCTCCCATGATGAACTGGCCGTAAGAATCCTTAAACAGCTAGGGAGAAAGGGGAAAGGAGTAGGAATTCAAAACCACAGTAGTCCTGTCCAGGGCTGGATGTGGTTTGTAGTTGTGGTGCTGTGGCCCTAACGAATACAGTATGCATCTTATTTAAAAATTAGACTACCTTTTACATTTTAAAAACAGTTGGATAACCTGGAGTCTTGATTGCATAATGTAACTTGCAGCCAGCCAGCCAGTGCAGCTGTGAAAACCTATCGTACTTGCCTTGCTGACCAGATCTATTCTTGCCTTGGATTCTGTTTCCCGTCAACCTTACCTCATATAGAACTTGAACTATTTTGTGGCTGGTTTTTTCCGTTTTATTTTCTCGCACTTCCTTTTCTATTTCATTTTGTTTGTGGCGATAAGTTTTTCTTTCCTTTGTTATACTGTAGCTTCATTGCCTCTTTACTTGGTCTTAGTCTACATGGGTTTCCCTCCTACATATGGCATAATATTAACTTACTCTTTTAAATTCTTTGTTTTCAATTACTTGATGCATTGAACACTGATCACTGCAAGTAAATTGTGTTGAAGAAACTTGTCCATACCAGGCCCAAAATACAAGGCTGTTAGCCAATACTTGATTATTTCTCAGGGATGAAAAATCTGGTTGAGGCTATTAGGTGATGTTAGTTGTGCTGAAGGCAAAGAAAATGGTCTGTCTGCAAACTTGTTCATTTACAGACTTGGCCATGACAGTTTTTCCTCTTTCTAAGTGTATGCAAAAATATATTATTTTAGAAGCATTAGTCAAAAAGATTTGTGCAATCAGGCACTGAGAAGTGGTGTGCAATTAGGCATGGGGGATACCAGTTATCCCTACAGAGCTACTTGTTTATGGGTTGTACATACATGAGTGTAGACTGAATGCTAGTTTAAGATAAAAATGAAAAAATCCCAACCAATTAAGAAGAAGCACTAATGAAGAATAGTGTTAAAAGTCTGTATTGTTAGTTAATAAGTGTCTTCATTTCCAGAATGTTTGGGAATAGTACAATCTGGGCACTAATAGGATAGAAGACAGCTTTGGCTAGTCCTGGTGAACAGCAAGTTAAACGTGAGTAGTGCACCCTAGCAGGATGAATGTAAACAGCACACTGGACTGAAATAAGCAAGGTGGTAGCCAGCAGTTTAAAGAAAGTGATTGTTCCACACTGTCTGATACTGGGAGAACACATCTACAGTGTTTAGTCTGGTTTTGGTTAGACTCTGTCCTAATGAAGATACGGATATTCTGGGGTAAGACCAGAGTGTTTGAACACACAACAAAGAAGGAAAAGCTGAGAAAGAGGGGTGTGTTCAGTCTAAAGAAAAGGCTGAAGGGACAAGTTACTGCTGTCTTCAACTAATTAGTGGGAAAATACAGAGAACACAAAGCCAAGCTCTTCTCTGAGATGCCTCTTGGTAGAATGGTTAAGTAATAGGCATACGTAGCAACAATTGTGAATAGCTAAGATAATCAAACACTGGAAAGTTCTTGCTGTTGAGATTTCTTTCCTGTCTCTAGTTGCTTGTTCACATTTGCTTGGTTTGTATATGATTGGCTGTACACCCAATTTCTTGTAACTTCACAAATTTGAAAGATTGTGTGCTATTTGTGTATACCAGGGTTTTTTTTAAATGCTAGCAAAAGCTCAGGACTTCATAGATTTGAATTCTCAGTTAATCTTCATTGCTCCATGTGGAGCAAGAGCAAGGCATGTTTTTGAAATGTGTGCTGTGACCCACTGACACCAATGGCCTGTGTTCTATTGCTCAGGCCTGACATCTAAATAAATTCACTGTTCCCGGGTCTGTTTCTGATCTAGCCATTCAGTATTTGTTTTTCCTATTAAGTGTTGCATTTTTTAAAGTTAAGATCCATCAAATGACTGCTTGACCTCTTTTCATGCTGTATTAATGCCACTTTCTATTTATTTTTCAAGATTTTACATGTCCTTTTCCTGTTTTCATATCTCTGGCATAGTGTTTCTCTACTGTTTCTGTACTCCCTTTCCACTTAGCCATCTTTCAAGTCTGTTGCTGTGGTCTAGTGTTGCCTGTTTTCTGGAAATAGATATGCATTTGGATACAAGTAATAGATAAGCATTTACTGCGAGTCCTTTGTTTCTCTGTCTTGTTTCACCTTTCTATTCCATTTATAATAAAGGACATCCTTAAGCAGCATCTTGCTGCTTGAGTAGTAGATAAAATTTACTGTCTGCTGTATTACGTAGAATGGCTTTTAAGGCTAGAAATGGTGCTGTGTTCTTGCTGATCAGTGTCTTTCCAAGATTAAACAGCCATGAAATACATTGAAAGTTTGTGGATAAGGAGGAGAGACATGTCAGTATGGCTGCCCTAAAACAGTGTTGGTCAACATTATGAGTTTGATTTCCCATGACTTCCTATGCCAAGTGCTGCTCATTGTTTGAGTAGTCTTGAGAATTACTGGTGCTTGTTTTGGATACCCCTTCATATAATTAAGTTTAAGGTTGACTCTGTATTTTGATTGTTTGTGCATTGCAAGGAAGCATTTCTTAGCATTCACTGAGTAGGAAGACTCAAGGAAGAGGCTGTGTTAAGTAAAATTGTTCAAATATTCCTGGAAGCATCAGCTGGAAAACAGATGTCAGCATTCACATGTAACAGTGGTGCCTGCAGTTCAGTTAAGATGCTCATAAGATATCAAAGTTTGCATGTTTTTGGTAAGCTTTAGCTGTGTGTAAATAGTTACTCTTGTGAATAAAACTAGAATTTACTGACTTGCTTCAAAATGTTTCACTAAGTAGATCTTGCCCTTTTACTTTCCTTAGTTGCTGTCTCTGTCAGATTACAGGTCTTTTCATATGGTTTTTTTGTTGAATTCTTTGAAATCTGCGTGACAAACACATTTTGAGTCTTACATAATGACTTTTAGTAAGCTAATTTCTTCAATCCATACAACTTCTTTCAAAATCAGAGGAAAGAATTAAATTTGAAGCAGCTCCAAACCTACTGGAAAATAAAGTCTGAAGTAGTGTCTCAAAACTGAAGTGATGAGATATACCCGGCTTTTGTAATGATGGTAGTCAGATGAACAGATAAATTCGATTTGTGAGCTTAAACTTAGTATCCTGTTCCTGAAAGCTTTTACCCATGTTCTGAAACACCAGCAATATAAATACATTGATGGGTTTGTGTTAAATATTATTCAAACTCTTTAATTAGCTTGTATAGTAATTTAAGATCCTTGTTTTACTTTGGTGTTGTGAATGCTTGCACTTGAGGTTAGCCCAAAATCTGCAAGTAATCCTGTTGAACTCATTAGCATTAGTTGTGTGTGAAACTGGCAGATGAAATAGTTGAGTCATTGTGGCATTTATGTAATATCTGAGGCTTGCTTAAAGCCTTGCTTGCTTCAGATGCACTACTCAGTGTGGCCAGTGGATATACATGTTGTAAAATTCAGTCTGACCTGTTTAAATATTCAGTCTGTCACAGCTTGCTGTGTTGTCAGTGGGCACATGCATGTAAGGAGTGTTTTATGTGGTAGTTGCTGTCGGGGTAGAGCATTTCTGTCTATGGCCATCAGCTTGTCATGACTGTCCTGTCTGCTGAAATGATCTCTGAGCTCAAGTTCGGAGCTGTGGCACCAACCATGAAATGTTCAGGCACAGCTGTAGTGTTCTTGCACAAAAATTTTTCATTTGGGGAACTGATCTGGCTGGAAAGGATTCCAGCAGGAAAGTCTCTTTTGTCTGGTGATGTGTGTGGTTGCAGAAGCAGCTGTGTCACATGATAGCATAACAATGAGATTGTGGACCTGGTAACTAGGCAGACCTTCAGAAGTGTTAAAACTTTTATTAGAGATGCAAAAGTTAACAGTAAATCAGAGCTACCATGTATCCAAGGCATATCTGAACATAAAAGGCTAAGCCTGATGACAGAATACCCTTCAGGAAGGATATAAGGAGGAAAAAACCCACAAAGCAAAACAACTTATGTGGCTGCCTGTGGTAAGAGTTTTATATCTGGTGACTCAGAAGGGTCCTGCAACTGCTTTGTCTCTAACTTGTGAGTTCTATTCACATAGGTAGGAGTCTCTCCATACACAGTAGATATCATTCACTATGCCCAAATTGACACAACAGTAGTAGCATGCAGATTTAGCTTAAAGCTGGCTTAAATTACAGCCCTTTAAAAATGCTGGGCTACATGGGTTTTTGTAGCACTTTTGTCTTCTTATATGTGGGTATAGTTGGGTTTCTAGTTTGCTTCAATTGCAGTGAAAAAAAGTGCCTTTTTTAAGGTGATTTTAATTGGAGTGGTTTACTTTGTTTTTGGGGTGAACTGTGGCATAGATTCAGCCAGCCACTGGGTTGGTGGTTCATACCCCAAGAAGGCTGTGGTATGTGGGTTGCATCTGGATGTGTAGGGAATGAGTGTTCCTGAGCTGTAGCAAGATATTAAGCTAGAGAGCTTTTTGATAGCTGCTTTGCAGATAGTCTTTACTGAGCTTGTGGTCATCAGACATAATGAAAGTCAAGTGATAACAAGTGATTTTCTGTAATAAGGATAGGAACTTTAGAAAGTAGCTGAATTAAGATATTAAATGATATTATGGTCAAATGAATGTCCGGGTCAGGAAGTGATCATTAGAACTGAATAGCCTCACAGAACGTCAGGACGTGTTCAGATAGTCTCTAACTTTTTACCAAAATGTTGACACCCATCCCTCAGCTGAAGTCAGCTTGAGAGCCATAGGCTGAAATTTAGATTCTTTGGGTAGATGGGTAGAGCTTCCATGAGGCCAGTGGTATGTGAGAAGATCATTATTAACTCTCCTAGGTTAGGGTAATTGCTGTACTAGGCAAGTAGACGATTGGGTAACTTGTTTGCAACGGGAATGTCTAGGAATACACACTTTTCAGTTATAGCCTGATTTTTCTGCAGGTGTATTCTGGTTTTCAGCTGGCTGTCCGAGAATTTTGTAAAGTTTCATTTGAACCACTGTATTTAAGTCATCAATGCATTTATTTCATGTTTGCCAAATCCCTGTTTGAACTGGCTGCATTTCTAACCTCTGTAGCCTTCTACAGCAGCGACTCTCCCAATTAAAAAGAAAATGTTTTCATGCACAATAGATTATTAAAGTTTCTTAATTATTTAACTTGGCACCTTTTTGTTCTTGTAAGACAACTCTTATCATCTATGTATTTTTTTATTCTTTCAGATGTAGGATCTGCCTTGAGTTGTTTCCCTTTCAATGAGAAGTGTTTTCCATGAGTATAAATTGTTGATGTAACTCACCTGTTTTTCCCTTTCTCTGAAAAGTGAGTGATCTGAACATGTCATGATAAGTAAAATGCTGGTGAAGTATGGGTTGGGTTTTTTTTGGTAGTAATAAATGTGCTCTGTTTTGTTTGATTCTTATATTTTTTTTTCCTCTTTGGTTGGTGGTGATTGAGTAGCTTTGATTTGAAAGAGTGAGAGAGTTGCAAGTCGGATCTTAGATTATGTGTATTCTTTCCCCCCCGTTTATTACCTTGCATTTATCACTAGTGATTTTGTCTACCACACTGCTTTACAATCAGTTTGTGTTTTCAGCTGCTGTGAATAAGTTTATATGATTAGGAAGCACTTGTTTTGGGAGTCATGATCTCTTTGGCTGACTTATATATGTTAATCTGTGTCATTTTATTTTGGAACCCCTGTGGTAACTTTTCTTTATTGTGATAACAACAAAGAACACGTGATATTTTCCTCTTTAAATAATTACAAATCCCCCAGAGAACCTCTTCTCAAAGTATTTATTATAGATAATTTCCACAGCAGCCTTCACTGAGTACAGTGTTTGGATGCCTTTTGGAAGACTTTAGTGGGATATACCAGTTTAATGAGGGTTGGTCAAAAAGTATGTGAACCCTTCAAAAGATTTTGGCAGTAGTCCTGTGAGACGTTACCTTTTCATTGCAAAATTGGTGTTACTCCCCTCCCCCGCATTTTTTGGTGTATTTATTCAGCTGTAGTTTCTATCAATTTATTTAGTGATAGAGATAGGACTGTAGTCTGAGTGATTGTTCTTGCCTTCTGCTTAAGTAATTAGTTGCAGATACTGAAATAAAAAATTGCTGACTGCCTTTAGAAATCTTAAGTGACTTCCTCATCACTTCGTCGTGAGGCCCTAGTGATTTGTTCAAAAATCCTCTTGTGTTAGCACTTGGATGCAACATTTTTCCTGTGACCTGTCCCTTAGAAAGAGAGCTTAGATGTGATCTTCCCTGATCTTTTCCTTACTAAACATCAGTGCAAAGAATTTATTCTGTGCTTTCTGGTTTAGGCTTCTTGGATACTCTTCTTCAGGAAAACTTTACTGATTGTAAAATGGACAAGAGTTGGGGCTGTTGCTCTAACATAGGTCAGTAGCCTGTCTCTAAGCAAAAAGTGTATGAAATGTAAATAAAACATCCCACCAGTACAATTCCAGCACCTTTGTAGGTCAGAGACTTCCTGATAGTAGTCTTTATGGGGTTTTTGGAGTCTATTTGGGCTGGTTGTATGCATAATACAGTGAGATTAAATGGCCTTCATGCTTTCAAGCTTTTTGTTGTAGCTGTCTCATTTCTTTTCCTCCCACTGAGGTTGTTCTTTCTGAAGCCAGATGTTGAAGTAATGAGGTTTTTTGTATTTTTATTTTTTTATTCCCCTGGGAATTTAAATATGCTTTTCTGGTGTCCTGTCTGGATAATTACATCTTGAACTATGTTGCCTGGCTCAGAGTTAGACTAGGATTTGCTTTTTCTTCTGAGAGTTCTCTAGGTGGTTGAAGTTGGCTGTGTTTTAAAAATTTTTCCCATCATTCGGTGGTGGGATGGTTTTGCTTTTTCCCCCCCTAGTTTGCACAACAGTAGTTAAAATCTTCAGTTATTACTTTGTTACTACTTTGCAGTCTCATTGCCATTATCTCACCTATGGTGTCACTGTTGAGTGGAAGTGATTGATAGTATACCATTAATGGGCTGTTTCTTCTGCTTGGGATGTAGAATATAAATGTAGTTCAGTACCTCTTGAGGTAAATAATTTAGATATGATATTGTGCTTTCTTAGCAGAAAGTAGTATTCTTTTGCTGAGGCAAATAAGCCCTTTTCTTTTTGTTCCTATGTTTGTGTCTTAGGATACTGTCTCCTAAATTTTTTCTACCTGTTCACGTTTGAAGAAGTCTCAGTTAATGCATTATCTCCATAGTAGTCTTTTAAGTTTTTCCTTGTTGTTTTTGGGCTTACAGCATTGACATGGAAGCATCTGTACATGCTGGTCCTACTTTGGATGTCTGCTTCCAATGCCCTGTTTTGGTGGAACTGCAGTTTTAGCCAGATTTCAGTGATTCCTTTAGATTTTTGTGTTTTTGCTCCGAATGTACATAACTGTGACATTGATCTTCTGTCACCTTCATTCCACATGTTATTAATGGCACTTGGTAAAGGCATTTAAATTCCTGTTTCTGCTTTTGTTAAAGCAGAGTTGATTTTTTTTTTTTTTGAGGTACTCATACACCTCACCTGGGTTTCTGCAATTCCTGATAAACTTATCTCTTATCATTTATCAGTGGAGGTGACCCTGCAAGTATTACTTAGCTGTCTTAAGAGCTGTAGCAGTTGTCATCGTTCTAAAGAAGTGCGTGCATTTTGTCTCCTATTTCTTCCAGCACTTAACCCTTGAACAAAGCAATGGGATCGTAATTTATTTCACTGTGAAGACTTCTAATAGGTGAGTGATGTAGCTTAAATTGAGAGACACACAAGGCCTGGTTCAGGAAGGGCTGTTGAATATTGGTTGTGCTTCTGGTGTCTGTGTACCACCACAAAGCCTTGAGCTTGTTCTTCAGCAGCATTGAACACGCATTTTATGCAAACTAGGTGTCACTAGTTTGTGGGCTGTTTTTTTGTTGTTGTTGGTTGGTTGGGATTTTTTTGTTTGAGGTGTTTGTTTGTTGGGTTTTTTAAATTATTACTTGGTTTTGTTGTTGATGTTGAGTTGGGGTTTTCTTTTGTTCGTTCATTGGGGTTTTTTGTTTTTTGGTTTAGTTTTTTCCCCCCAAATATCAGCAGTTCATCCAGTGATCAGTTTAATCAACCTCACGGGTTTCTAGCAATTGTATTTCTATTGTAAAGCATCTTTTACTGTTGACAGTTTTGAGGTGTGAGTTTTTTCTTAGTTTTCCATTCTAAACCTATTTTTTTTTGCTAAGTCACTTTTTTGTGGTAGTTTTTAATTTAGAAATACTGACTGTGACATTGCCTACGTGGTTTTTATGTTTCTACTTGCTGCTTCTACTGTTAGAAAACAAGCTACCTCATTTTGCACATTGTATGGCTAATTTTGTTGTTGAGAGGTAGGAGCTATTTGCAGGGAAATATATGCAGATTTTGCTTATGACTTTGCACTAGTAGTTAAACACAAATTTTTCTTATTTTTTAAATACTTATCAGTGCAGCTCATTAAAACCTAAGAGCTTTGTGGAAAAAGTAGATAGATTTAGGCAAAAAGATACTTGTTTTGAGTCTTAACTTTGCTACAGGTTATGTGCATGTACTGTAATACAGCCCAAGTCTGTCTTTCTACTAAGGATTTGTGAAAATAGGAATCATAAAGGTTTTGAGTCAGGCCTGGGGTGTAGTCTTGGCATAGTCTCATTTTTTTCTCTGCTCACATCTGTTCAAGTGTATTTAAAACTTCATTAAAAGCTTTATGTGCTTGTGATGTCTTTGTCCTTGTAGAGAAAGAAAATACATAGAATAAACCTGTGAAACATTAAAAATTGAATTGTTTTCAGCAAAATCTGAGATGCAGAAAAATCTAACTTTGTTATTCAGCCCTAGAGGAGAAAGTAAGAGTGAAAGAGAATATTGGATTAAATTAATCTTCAGTGTAACTGACTGATTTCCAGGGAGGTACAAGCCAACTACATTGATACTACAAATTTTTTTTGTAAGAAACCTTCTTACATTCCAGTTCAGTGTTACCTTTATTGTGGTTCAAATGCTATTACATAATGGCATTTGGTTGTAAGGCTAGCATAGGAAGGAATTAAAAGGTGGTCACCTCTCTTCTAGGATTAATCTGGTTCACACCTTTACTGTTTGGTCCTTGTCCTGCCCTCCTGGCTCCTGCTCAGTTAATGGCCAGCAGGGCTTGAATAGTGTAAATGCGTAGAGGAATATTTGAGCTTTATTCCTCTGGGCATCTTCACTGTCTGGGGATTTTAAGGACTGTCCTCAAACAGTAGATAACTACACAAGCTGATGATCTCTCTTTTAAAAATGCTGCCAAGTCTGGAAAACCTAATGACTGCTACAAAACCTGAAGAATAAGTAGATGCTTAAAGTTTGAACATTTTCAGTCTCTTGTGAGTGATCACATGTGTTAACACAGGCTGTGGATGTCTGAATGTGTGCTAAGTATCACTGCAGTGCATATATACAAGTTGAAAAATATTAACAGTGTAAGGTTTATATTGCATTGTAGGCCTGATTTTATGTCCTGTCGTTTTCCTTTTATATTTTAATTTTAGCCTAGTGTATTCTGCTACAGGCAGCAAGGAGGTAGACTGGATAAAAAAGAAGGAAGTGTGGCTGCTAAGATTTTTTTTTTTCCTCAATTGCTCAGTTTACTTGAATCATTTATTTCCTTAATGTTCTATTACAGATATACTTCTTAATTCTAATGTTTGATTACTCAATTGCAGTTATGTATGTCTGTCTCTTACCAAACATGGCATATTTTTCCCCTCTATACAACCTTCTGGAAATGTGATGTGACAGAGTAGAAGATTTCAAGCAGTACTGTTGCTGCTTTATTCACAGCAGAGATTGAATAGATTCACGTTCTCTCTTACTGTAGGATCTTAGTGCTGAAAGTCAGGTTTGAACTTAAACTGTAAATTTAGAAGAAAGTCAGTTTAAGGAACATAGCTGGCAGATGATACTTGAGATGAAGAAATCGTTTTGCGTAGCTAATGTTTGTTTTAACCCTGTTTCAGACCACAGTACTTTTGTGAAAGGCAGCAAGTTGGTACAAGAGCAGTTTCCCCACAGGAAAGAAAATAAAAGTGCTTGGAGCAACTTATTAAGGTAAACAGATTGCAGTGGATTTCTGGATGGGTAAGTATAGATGAGCAGGATAATTCTACTTCTTGTATTTACCTTCCTGTATAAAGATTTTATAAAAAAGCACAGATAGCTACTTCTAACCTTGCACACCAACTCACTGTTGTCACACATCAGCCTGTACTCCAAGACATACCCAAATTATAATTATATCTGTATTTTTCTCATCGTATTTTGTCAAGGTCGGTTTAATTTACCGATCACTAGTATGGATGTTTTTCAGAGCCATCTTTGATTATATCCAGGTTGACTTTTATAATTTTTAATGAGTGGTTGAATTGACAGTTATGAAGAACAGATTCCCCAAACTGAACAATTACTAAAAGCAAACAGATCTCCCCAGGCAAAGTAGCTGTTGGGACGTAGCCTGAATAAACATTGCTTGCTCTTAAAAGAAATAAGATGAAGTCACTGAAAGTTGCAGGAGCATGAGGGAGTAAGTCAGGACTTCAAATGAGCAGCAAGTCTGTAGTGGCTACAAATGAGCGGTTGCTGTCCACTTTCTGCTGCTCAATAATGTATCTATTCTTGTCATGTGCAAGGGTTTCCTATATACCTCTTCCTTACTTCTTTGTTCCAGTCATCTTGTGGCTACCTAAGGAGCTTTGGCAGTGTGGAGCTGAGGAAAAATCAGTTGAATTTCAAAGTCATTAACATTCCTAATAGGGCTGAAATTTAATAGGAATTCAGTTTTTTCTGTTTGCCTAACTCTTGATCTTGCTTTGCATTCTAGCAAAAGCAGTGTTAGAAGATCATTGCTTGCATATGTGGGGTGGGAAAGGGACTGAGAGATCAGGATCATGTAATAAATAGCACTGAAAATTCTGTTTCCTGTGTGTTTATGTATTGATAAAACATTGTGATGCGTAGCAATTGTATATTTTTTGCTAGTATAGGATTAGAAAGTAAATGGATGTTAAGACATTCAAAGAAGAGCGTAGAAAAGCTTAATTTTCCTTCATGTTATCTCAAGAAGAAAATAAAGTAAAAGCTGGAACTATTAGTTCTGTAGTTATTTTTAAGAACTGTTACTGGAAAGTAGTGTCTTACTCTGAAGTTGGATGTGTTTTTTTTCTTGCTTTATGTTTTTCTTCAAACAGCAGATCTGGAATGGACACAAGTCCTCTGGGAGGATTAGACTTGTCTGAAAATACTCCTAGTCTGCTAGGGAATACCATCATGGCAGCAGGTCTTGCAAATGTAGGAAATACATTTGGAGGGCCACCAAGTTCTTTAGTTTCTAGACCTAATAAATTCCAAAACTCGCCTATAGAAGATGATGATGATGTAGTTTTTATCGAACCTATACAACCTCCACAAAATTCTACGTCGCTGGTAGCAGACCAAAGGAACACTGCTTTTACATCATCTAAAAATGAAGAACTTAAAGGAAATGATTGCAAAATGCTTCCTTCTCCAAAAGACTTAAATTCTCGAAAGGGGAGTATAAGTGAAACTATTATTATTGATGATGAAGAAGACATTGAAACAAATCAAGGACAAGAGAAGAATGCTTCCAGTTTTAATGAACGAAGACTTCCAGAGTGTAAAAATAGAACCAACGAAATGGAATTCTCACCTTCCAGTTTTTCAAGAAGTAAGGTAAATTCAGGAATAGGTAATAGTGGTATAACCACAGAACCAGACTCTGAAATTCAGATTGCTAATGTTACTACATTAGAAACAGGTGCTATGAGCTCTGTCAGTGACGGTCATTTAGAAAATGATGGTGATGGGTGTGACATGAACCTAATGATTACACATGTAACGTCACTGCAGAATGCCAGCTTGGGAGATGTATCTAACGGACTGCAGTCAGATAATTTTGGTGTTAATTTGCAAACATACACCCCATCTTTGACTTCACAGACCAAGACTGGTGTAGGACCTTTCAATCCTGGTAGAATGAACGTGGCTGGAGATGTATTTCAAAATGGAGAATCTGTGACTCATCATAATCCTGGTAAGTTGCAATTTTGAATGTTTCCTTAAAGGCTGAAAATAAATTGTGATATAAATTGTTTATAGAATTTTTGATTAAAGTATTTTTGGCAGTGGCACTGCTTAGTCTTTTAGCTTAATATGTATGAAAGATCTTGATTCCCTTCATGCCCATCACTACCTTATCTGTGACTAGAATAAAATATGCTCAGTGGCATAATACATTAGGAAACACGTCTTCACCAAAAGGGTTATTAAGTATTGGAACAAGCTGCCTGAGAAAGTGATCTCCAACCCTGGAGACATTTAAAAGGGGTGTAGATGTGGTGCTTAGGGACATAGTTTAGTGGGAGTGCTGGGTTGATGGTTGGATTTGATGATCTTAAGCATCTTCTCCAACATACATGATTCTGTGATTGTATATGTGGTTTGGAAGATTTCTTCTGGATCAGTGTTAGTCTATTCTCCTTGAGTAGGTACCTCTTCTTTATATGAAGCAGTAGGTGCATAATAGAGACACTTCTGTCCAACACATTGATTTAGAGTCTAATGTCCCCAGTAAGCACTGGAGTGCCTATGAGAGAATGGTTTGGATTGGAAAGGACATTTAAAGATCTCCTCATCCAGCCACCCTGCTGTGGCAGGGACATCTTTCACTGGATGAGGTTGCTCAAAGCCCCATCCAACCTGACCTGGAACACTCATGGATGGGGCATCCATAGCTTCTCCGGGTAACCTGTTACTGTGTCTTACCACCTTCATTGTAAAAGAATTATGCCTCATGTCCAATGTAAACCTACCCTCTTTCAGTTTAAAGGTACTGCCTCTTGTTCTGTTACTACAGGTCTTGTTAACAAATCTCACTGCATCTTTTTCTGTAACCTCTCTTTATATGTTGAAAGACTGCAGTATGGGCTCCCTAGCCTTCTCTTCTCCAGACTGAACAACTCCCAACTCCCTTTGCTTTTCTTCACAGGAGAGGTGTTCAAGCCTTCTGTTCCTTTTTGTAACCCCCTTCTGTGATTACTTTAATGGGCCCATTTCTGTCTTGTACAGGGGACCTCAGAGCTAGATGCAGTATTGCAGATGGGGTCTCAGCAGAACAGAGAAGAGGGACAGAATCACCACAGGCCAGGATACGAGTGACTTTTTGGTCTGTAAGCACAGGTTGCTTGCTCATGTCCAATTTTCCATCTACCAGTCCCCCACAGTCCTTCTCCGCAGGGCTGCCCTCAATCCATTCAGCCTCCAGTCTGTCTCCGTGTTCAGGGTTGCCCTGGTTGCCCTGACTGACCTTGCACTTGGCCCTGTTGAGCTCTCAGTTTTCCATGGGCTCATTCATCCAGGCTGTCAAGGTTCCTCTGGATGGCATACTATCCCCTCTGGCTTATCAATTGCACCACCCAGTTTGGTGTTCCAAGTAAACTTGCTGAGAATCTGTTAAATTTCACTCTCTGTGTTGTTGAAAAAAATACTATCAGTCCCAGTACAGACCCTTGAGGGACACAGGTTGTTACTGGTTTCCACTTGGACATTGAGCCATGAACTGTAATTCTTGGGATGCAGTCATCCAGCCAATTCCTTATCCATCAGATATGTATGTCTCCAATTCAGCAGCAAGAACACTGTGGGGGGACCATAGCAAAGGTCTTGCGAGAGGTCCACGTAGATGTGCTTTGGAGTGGAATTTAAGTTTTGTTTTGCTTAATGGAATCTAGTTTTTGTGCTTCAAAAATGCCCCAGAGAAAGAGCCAACACCTAGTAATTGAGGATGCAGTTGACAATTGCCCTGATCTGAACCAGGTTTTAATGCAACTGTATGTTTCAAAAGCTGCATACCTGTGTAAAACTTCAGTACTGTCTTCTTCCCTACCTCTGCCCCAAGTTGTACTGACACATTTTTTCAGCTTTTTAAAAAAGATTTCATTTTTGCAAGATGACTCTGCAAATAAATGGTATAAATGACAGGAAAGGATAATTTTACAGCACCTTAGATCAGGAATGAGTAAGAAAGAAGGGGAGCAACCTGAAAAGCCATAGCAGTAAGAAGTAGTTGAACATGACGCTGTATAGTCTCATAAACTTGGCCATTACAGAATTGCAGGTGGGAACCTGAAGGATGAAGACATGAGGCAGTGAGGTATGAAAACTCACCAGGAATTAACTAAGGAAGTGTAATACACCTCAGTTCAAGGACATGAAAACTGGATTTTACAGATCCTTTGTAGAGAACTTTAAGCAAAGGCTTAAACATGGCTGAGTAGTGAGATGTGAAGAAAAGGCCTAATATAAAAATGCATATCTATGAAGCCAGGATAGGGAAAAAGTAAACGGGAAAAAAAATCAAGATCTTTAGTTCTTGTATGTTTATGGAAGGAGAAATGCAACAAAATATCGAGGGAGGCTATCTGAACCCTTAAGAAAATAAAGAATAATTGAAGTAATCTTAACGAGATATGTTACCTATCTGAATTAGTTATTGGTTGTGCTGAAAGTTTCAAACCGAAATGAGTAGCAGACTCAAGTTTAGACTGGCAGTTGAGTGCTACTGGAATTACAAGCAGATACAGCTCTATTGCACATGCTGTGCATTCCTGATAAGAGAGGCAGTGTGCTTTTACTTGAAATCCAAGAGAAAAGCGGAGAATCTCAAAATGTTTTGAGGTGTTAAGGTGCTACCAGGATATTAGTATATTTGAAGTAGTAGAAGTATAGAAAAGTTTGAAGAGGGCACTTAAGTTAATTTTAATTCTAAGCACTCTGGTAGCTTGTCTTAGTTTGTCAGTAAGGATATTCATGCCTTCAAAGGTAAATGACTTTAATGCTTTTAAGACAAATGTGTTTTGTTTTGTGTCCTTTTCCCTTCACCTTTTCATTCCAGCTCTTCTGTTTACTCTCAAGCACTACACCAGGTAAATTTCTAGCTTGTCCTGAATGCCTGAGTAGTAGGACATCCTTGACAGCTGAAAAGTCAGACCAGAAAATTCTCTTTTTACCTGCTAAGGAATGTATGTTGTTTCTTGCACTAACAAGTGTTCTTGGAACTTTATCCCTAAATGGATTTTAACGATATGCATCAGAATATGTTGTTAATAGAATCCTTTGGGGAAAGAAAGGAATGCAGAAAATAGGAAAGGGCTCCTTCTGTTTGATGAACTATTATGGACCAAAATAATGTCCCTTAAGAATAAGGTATGCGTAGTTGCTCATGTCTGTAGGTGAATGTTTTTGTTATCTAAAGTCATAGAATTTAAAATAATCTTTCTTACATTTGGGCATTAGTTGTAATAACACTCCAAAAATACTCTGAATCACTCCATTAAGACATTCAAGGCTAGGTAAGTCCCAAGTGCTGTCACAGTATTTGGTGTAACTGGCACACTATTGAAAATTCCTGCAAATGTTTTTTATAATGCAAAATTTGTTTATTCAGTTTTAACTTATGCTTAAGGAACATGTCACTAGTGGCAGTCTTCAGAAGGTAAACATTTCTAAATTATGATGATAATCACTTTAAATGACAGCTTAAATTCCAGAGAAAAGCCTAGAAATGACATTTTATTGGGGGGATTTCTTTTCACCCCCAGAACTGTATCTTCTGCTCCAGACCAAGATACGGAGCATGTAATTTAATGTATGATCTTTATAGATGTATTTCTTTCAGAAAAAAATGCTTTGCGTACATTCTTATGTGAGTTGCTCATATAGCAGGTTATGCTATAAAAGATTGGGCAAAGATAACTTTGTTCCATGGCAGTTTATTTTCCAAAAATACGGATAGAAATCTAGTGGAGTCTGAAACATGGGGACATGAGTTTGTGTACTGCCAGAACTTAATAAATAATTTTTTCCAGGTTCATTGATTTCTACTGAGGGAGACATACCTCTCATGACTTTGCAAGTTCACTGCTATACAGTATAGTTCTCTGGCTGCTGGCTGGACTAGGAGCCAGTTCTAGGGTTTATCACTGAGGCCGGACATACTATGCTGGTTGAAGCTTTAGAACAAAATAACTAATGAAGATTCCAGATTTAAATTTGCAGAGTTTGTATCAAGCATTGGTTTAGAAATTCGATGTTGTCTGTTGGTCTCTTTTTTTTAAATTGCAGTTTTGTTTGTCTGAAGATAAGATTGCCAGCTTGCAAACTCAGTGCAGGTAAAATCTGCAAAACCTGTAGGTTTGACGTAGGATAGGACCATCCTGAAATTTGTTGATGTTCTGAAGCTTTGTAGCAGTGGAGAGTAGTACCATCAAACAGGATTTTTTACATTAAACCTGAATTTAAAATATCTTTCTTCTGTGGTCATTCCTACAGAAAAGTGATTTTATGGTCATACATCTGTGAATACTCTTCTGTATATACGTATGTGTCTCTTGATTTACTTTTATGTTTGGGTTTTTTGTCTTTAAGATTCTTGGATATCCCAGTCAGCTTCCTTTCCTAGGAATCAGAAGCAGCCAGGTGTGGATTCCTTGTCACCTGTAGCATCACTTCCTAAGCAAATTTTCCAGCCTTCTCCCCAGCAACAGCCTTCTAAGCAGGTTAAAGTTACATGTGCAAACTGCAAAAAGCCTTTACAAAAGGGACAGACTGCGTATCAGCGGAAAGGATCAGCTCACCTTTTCTGTTCCACTACCTGCCTCTCATCATTTTCACACAAACCCGCTCCAAAGAAACTTTGTGTCATGTGCAGAAAGTGAGTTTTTTATTTTGTTTTACTTTAGCACCTAAATTCAGTACTTCTTAAGATTCTTACGCGTGCATGAGAGTTGCTCCATTAATGATATAAAATTTGACTATGTAAGTCAGATTTATACAGTGTTGCTTTAGTGTTTGGAAATGTTAAATTCACTCTGTCTAACAAGATAATACCAGCTTTTGAATTCAGAGTATGGGATATTGTTTTATTGAAAGCCAGTACACTAAAAATAACTGATTTTTTTTTTTAAAGACAAGGTGTCCAAGTTGTGGCATACCTTGAGACAAGATATACTTCATATATGAAGTCCTTTATGAAAAAAGTGGACCCTGTGTTGTGTAGAAAGCACTCATTTTGATAGATGAAGATGTAAAATCAAGATACTTTAAAAGGATGAGAAAGTCATACTTGCAAGAAGCTGGAAGAAACTTGGGAGTGCTTCCACTGGGGACAGGAAAAGCCTTAGATTTTCCCCATAAGTGGGGCAACTGGCAATTTCATAGCTGAAGATACTTTAAGCATCTTAGTACCAAGGGAGTAACAAGCATAGCTAGAAGTGGCTTATTTTAAATTATTGGTTAGGTTTGACTTGAAATCTTTCATGACTTGCCAGACTTGAAATTGCCAAAGAGAAGTCTCCTGTAATTGTGTTCTCGTAGTGTTCAGTGTACAGACTGGCTGTAGTATCTTTTTCAGTATACTGTTTACCGAGCTTTTTGCAGTTTTCCATATTCTCAGTCTGGTATATGCTGCAGGCATACTGGTTAAAGAATGAATTTTTGCTGAACTAAAGAACACTTGCAATAAAGACTGCCTTTGTTAGTGTGTGCTCCAGAGAGCATGGTCTTTGCTCAGTTACAGATTTAAACTAGTGAAAAAAACCTTCTACATCACTGTCCAGTGTGCTGGATTAATGGCTAGTATTCAGATGCAAGCTATTGGTCTTTTTTCTCCTTGGCACTCAGTAAAAATAAGCTATAGAAAACATTGATATCCTGCATATGCGTACCTTGGTACCCTGAAAACCTAGAAAATGTAAGACATTCTAACTTTGTAAAAATCTGTGTAAAAGCTCAAATTCTCAGAACCCTTCCCTCTACAGGGCTAGTTAAAAGTAATGCTTGTTCTTTCTATTGGCTTATGTGTTTATACACTATTAATTTTTTTTAGACATAATCTGGTGACTACCATATTCAGCTAGCTGCATGATCTATAAATACGAAAATTAGACAAATCTTATCTGACTGAAATTATGGCTAAATCCATGCTCCTTTGCCACTTTGGAGATAATTAAGCTGTGAATCGCAAGAGGCTACATAAAAAAACTGCCTTAAATGAAAAGGCTTATTTTTGAATGATGAGGAAAACACCTTATTTCTAGCTTTCGAGGTAAAAGAGAATCTTTCTGAAGACACGTTTTACAATTTTTGAGGTGATGTTAGTCTTTGCTTTTCCACCACTATGAAGTTTTGACTAAATCACAGTTAAATAGAAGATAGTATATGCACTGAATTGTTCCTCTGTGGCACTGTTTCTCTGTATAACCCAACAGGAAAAGTCAAAATTCTTAGGTATTTTATTATAAATCCCTTTTTTTGCATTCCTCTGAACTCTTTTGTAACTACATAAATAGCAAGCTCCTCAGGGCGGAAGCTCTGCCTTTGTTTTGCAGAACAGGAATGATAGCACTCCCTGACACAAATCTTAGTAGTTCTCCAAAGGGTAAGCCAAACTCTTCTGACTTCCCCTTCATGGAAGAAGGCAAGCTTGCAAGTATTTGTATCAGGGCTGTACAAGTTGATTTTCAAGGAAGTGTGTCTAGGGAAACATACCTTTTCCCTGTTTTCCCAGTGTTTTTTACCCATCTTAAGTTTTAAAGCTTATATGTTTGAGTGTGTGAGGCACATGTTTCCCTACGGGTGATCCAGATGTGCCCAATAAATTTTTTTATATATTCTGCCCAATAGCATTTCCTCTATGTTAATAATAGGTTTTAGATTTTTGTGGGTTTTTTTGCTTAGAAGGCAAAGGAGGAGGCTTTTATTTCCTCTCCTTACTTCTTGTAATATATGGTGTGTATTAGTTTGGGACAGTGTAAGTCTGTTTGGTTAGAACAAGGTTTGTTTGATGTGAAATTACTTTTATTGATGGTTGGTTTTCTGGTTTAAGGTGTTAAATTGGCACAATTCCATGGACAGCTGCATGAACTGCTCAGATGCTTTTGAACTTTTTAAAGGAATGGTGGAGTTAACTTTTGTAAATTTTGAATGATAGAACTTCTGGGCATGTTTGTGGTAGAGTTCTAAGCTTTTTGGCTGTTTATAAGCTTGAGAAATATGAGAAAACAACTTTCTCTCTTTCTCTCATCCTGTCCTGAGATTAATACTGGAAATGGGGGAGGTACCTACAGAGACTGTTTCTTGCTTTTTATTATAAATCAGAATTTTTTATATGAAACTTACATATAGCTTTTATGTAAAAGGAAAAGCCATTATGAAATAGCTAGTTCAAATTTGCTGTGTTGGTTTTTTGTATAAAATTCAGTTTGCCATAACTACATCTAATGGTACCTTAATACTGCTTAGTTCTAGAATAATTTAATGGGAGAAAATAACTCAAAGAAAAAATAGGGGTTTACACAGTAAAGATTTACTTATAGTAGTTGTAAAAATACTATCAAACTTAGTATTCATCCTGTGACTAACAACTGTACACTAGAAAAACTGTTTTGAAATGTAAGCCTTGAAAGGAAGAATGAATCTTATAACATGTGAAGTGTTTTGTTTTTATATATATATATATATATATATATATATGTACATAAGCACATGATTTTAAAAAATTGGTTTTTTTTGTATTTCAGAGATATAACGACAATGAAAGGTACCATTGTTGCTCAAGTAGATTCAAGTGAGTCTTTCCAGGAGTTTTGCAGTACATCATGTTTATCCTTCTATGAAGATAAACAGAATCCCTCAAAAGGAGCCTTGAATAAATCAAGATGCACGATCTGTGGTAAACTAACTGAGGTCTGGTTGACTGTTTATTATCTTTCTCAATAATAACATATTAATAACTTATATACTGAAATAAGAGAACTGAAAAGAAGAAAATGTAAAATCTTCAGTATTTTGAGATATTAAAATACGCAGGCTTAACATTCACAAAGAGCAGCTGAAAGAAGAAAGTATTCCAAGAGGTTGATATTTGTTTCAGAAACTTGAAGTGCCTTTTGCTGATAATGTGTTCTGTTAGTCATAAAATCTTGTAATTATAACCCAGATCTCACACATAAAAAGAACTGCTGATGAAAAAATGTCAATATCTACTGTATTACCTATTTTTTTTACTGTACCTTTTGAAAGGTAATGCAGATGGTTTTAGAGATCTGTAGAATATGTGTAATTTTAAATTCTCATGAATATATGTATTTATTCTTGATGTCGTCTTGATTACTGAGCCCAGTACAGTACTACTTTACACATCATATTGTCTGGCCAGTGTTCATATACCAGGTTCTTCACCTGTAAACTGGCCATTTTGTAAAATTGCATAAATTGGCATTCTGCTCTCATATGCAATTGTCACATCTTCTCGCTGGTCTTTCCTTCTAGGTTAAAGGGTAAAAGAGTCTGAGTGTTTTCCTAGAACTTTGGAGATAACAGAAACATCCCTTTCTGTTTGTATATATTTCATGGTCATTTCAGGTTTTTAAATAGTGAGATAGTTATTTCAGTGTTAGACTTCTGGCTGTTCTGCTAGTTTCAGGCAACTTTGTACTTGTCTAGTGATAGAATACTTTTTTTATTTTTATTTTTTAGATTCGTCATGAAGTTAGCTTTAAAAATATGACACATAAGCTGTGCAGTGACCATTGCTTCAATAGATACAGGATGGCAAATGGTTTAATAATGAATTGCTGTGAGCATTGTGGGGAGTATTTGCCCAGTAAAGGAGCTGGAAACAATGTCCTTACTATTGATGGTCAGCAGAAAAGATTCTGCTGTCAGAACTGCGTTGGTGAATACAAGCAGGTAATGACTTCTTTACCTATAAATTAAAGTTAAATAAACATTAATAGTTCTTAAGTTTATCCTGGTACTAATAGCGTGGGTTTACTTCTCCTAAGAAGACATAAGTAACAAAGACTTGGTTTTTTCTCACTGGCATTAATTTCATTTTTCTATCTGCAGTGGACCTTTTACTACTGTCTCTTTTTGATGTTGCTGTAATAGCGATATGTATTTGTTATTAATGAAAGTATAATTGAAATTAAATTTTGTTAATAATTTCTATTTTTTCTGTTGGTTGTATCTAAAGTTTATTAATAGCAAGCACACCACACAGGCTTTACTGGTCCTCAACTTATGGGGTTTTTTATATAAAAGCTCACTTGGATGCAGTTGAAACATTAAAAAATATGCAGAACATAACAGATTGGACATTGCCATGAGAAGGCTCTAAGTGGTTACAGTTTTGCTATGTACTTGCACTATGTCTCATCTCTATTGTACAGCACAAGATTCTAAGAATTGTTACTTTAATCCTTCCATGTGTTAAATTTTATGCTCTCATTTTATTTACTTGGTTCTTCACTTATTTTTAAGACTGTTAAGATAGCAGTAATTGTGTTTAAAAAGAATTTCAAATCAAGAAATCTGATGCTGATGTCCTTTAAATTTCGCAGAGCCAGCTTAGCTCTGAACTGTTGCTAATGCTGGCTAGAAGGTTAAAATGTTAATCACAGTATTTATAGTATAATAGGATAGCTCTGAAATATTAAATATTTCAGGGGAGGATATAGACTATTGGGATTTTGGGAGGTTTTAATATTTGGGTTCTTTTGCTTGGTGTGTTCTGCTTTGAGTTTATGGGGTAGTGTTCTGAGAGTGCTGTTTTTCTAGCAAGAAATTTGTTTCTGGTTTTGAAATGCACACTTGAATGTGTGAGTGGCCCCAGAGCTGCACGTTGCTCAGGGCTCATTCTTCATCTCTTCCCATTTTTAAGAAACCAGTGGTCCAAGAGAAGAGGCATTGCAGTGCTGTGTTGTAAAGTTCTTTAATGTTGCATCATGTGTGCTTGTATTTTCTCACTGGACGCTGAGCTCTGATGCTTTTGGGGATGGCTGTTCCTGTGTGTGTGCTGTGTGTGAAGAGCAAAGCTGGAAACATGCCTATGTAAACAGCCTCCTGGGAAACGTAACATAAGCGTTATTTTTTTGTCGCAGCTGTACGAAAAGGGACAGGATAGGTTTTCAAGCTACTAAAAACGTAGGCATGCCCAGGAGCCATGGAAAGACTTGAAGAAACATTGAATACTCTCTCTTGAAGAAACAAAAGTGCAGGAGATAACTTTGAACATGAAACATTCCCATACAACCAGTATAACTTACACTGCACATGGAATTATGAAATGAACATGGAATTTTGAGATTGGATGATAAATTTGTACTTTAATGACAGAATATACTGTATTTGTTCACATGTTGTTGTACTTTGTGTTTAGATATGTATTTGAGAATGAGAAGAATATGGCTAGCAAGTTGTATGTTCTGGTTTAATTTGGGGAGGAGGAACAGTTTCCAGTACCAAGAATCTTCACAAGTAATGTCAAGTTGGTGCATTATTGTGAGAGCCTTTAAAGCTGAGACACATTGTTTTGGTTCATTTACTTCTGACAGCAGATTTTATGCAAGCAAGTTCCTCATTCCTTTATCAAAATACGTGGTACTGTGCAACTATGATAGGATGTGGGAAGCTTAATTTCAGTGCTTGTGTGCATCTGTTTTAGAATGGTGATTAAGTGTAGTTCTTAACTGTTAGGTTTCAAATATTCCCGGAGTGTAAGGAGTTTGGGGTATTATTAAGAGAAGCTCTTAAGGGGAAAATCCTGTGTGACCAACCAAGTGGCTTTCTGTTACAGAGTAACTACACCAGTGGATAAGGGAAGGACTATAGATGTTGTTCATCTGGACTCTTGTAAAGCCTTTGACATGGTCCCCCACAATGTTCTTCTCTCCAAATTGGAAAGTGGTGGATTCAACAGGTGGACTGTTAGGTGGATTAGGAATTGGTTGGATGGTTGCATCCAGAGGGTAGTGGTCAATGACTCAGAGTTCTGATAAACATTGGTGACAAGTGCTGTCCCTCAGGCGTCCATATTAATGTTTGAAGTTTATTTAGGTTTTTTGAGCTGAGTATGTTCAAGGAGTTCTGTTTTTTAGAAAAGCAGTTTAGACTGGAAAATGTCACTGACAACCCACTGGGCCAATTTACAATTGGTAAATTATGGCTTGTTTTGTTCAGTTGTAATAGCGTTTCCTTGGAAATTAGTAGATCTTGCTTTAAAGGAGAACTGCTGAAGGAAGATTTTGGGAGAGTCATTATTGCATACTGAAATAAACTTAATGAAAGAAATAATACAGGAAAAGTTAATGTCATTTGATTCCAGCATTGTGTTGTACAACTAATTATTGTGTGTCACATAAGAGTTTTTAGCAAATGTTTTCTTACAAACAGTTGTAAAATAAATAGGTCTTACTGGTATGAGCTTTGTATTAAGCAGTTTATGTTGTAAATGTCATACATCAATATTGCTATACATTTGTAGTGGTAATAAATGAAAACTTATTACTTGTACCTATCTATATACTTAATCACAATTTTTAAAAATAAATATTACACTGATTTGAACACATAATTTTTCAATAACTCATCATGGACTTTTTTCTTCTTTTCTTGGAATGAAAAAATTAAACTTGTGGGTCATAAAAATTACAGTAGCTCTCAGAATGACAAGTAATTGGATTACTGCAAGGAATCCATCTGCTGCAAAATGTGTCCTTCCTCTGCTCTAGACTCTTCCTGGGAGTAAGAACCAGTGTTATTCCTGGGATTGAGAGTAGGTTTTTTTCTCAAATGTCCTGAGTCACCTTTCAAGGTGATGGATGCACTTAGCTTCCTATATACCAGCTTCAGAAACTGCTTTAAAAATGAGACATATGTAATCTTTAATACTGCATTATGAGTCTTGATTTTCTGAGAGGTCATTGTTGTTCTTTCTTTCAAAGTGATTGCAGATCTTAGGTGTCTTTTAGTATTAAAAAGCTATGAAATAGAAATAATAATTTCTTAACTAATTACAAAATAATAAGTAGGCATAACATAACTAATGCTCACTGTAGTTATATGCAAGAGCAAGTTAATTTCTGTATGACACAAAAGCCATTTGTGAAGACAGCTAAGTGCAAGTCAGGCTTTTTAAAAAAAGATAAAACAACGATTAAATGATTTCTCATAAAATAAAGTAAGTGTGACAATTTAGATAAAATGTGAAAACAAAACTCTCATTGGAAGTACTTAAATTTTTTAAAACCTGAAGATGATGGTTACTGCTAGATTATACACTCTGTTGCACTGAGGTTCAAACTCTTCACATGTAGAGGGTCAAGAGGAACTTAAAGAATGACCCTAAACAAAATGGAAAAAAACCCCCCAAAAACCACACTAGAAGAGAATTGAATTATATCTGAATGGGAGCTGACTAAAATTGTCTGTTATTGTACAAATACTTAAATACTAGTTTCTTTGAGCAGATACTTTCTGTAGTTAAAATGAAAATATGAGCATTTAAAAACTTAGTTTAATGATTCATTTGAAAATTATCTGTGCCGTAAATTGGAAGTGACCTCAAGTATGCCTGCCATAAAGATGTTAACCACATGCAGCACATACCTAGGTTGCATCAGTATTTTTGTTTCTGCTACTATTGCATGTTTTCTGTCTCCACAAAATTAGTTAATCTCCTTTTCGAAGTAGTTCCCATGTTTGTATCCTGGTTTGCTAGGTTTTGGTACAGGCTTGACAACCGTGTTTTAAGAAACAAGTGGACTATCCTGTGACCTTGTGACTCAGCTTGTGCAACCAACCATACCTTTTAATTTTGAGCTTTTCCAACTAAGCTAAAGCAGTATGTGTGTCTGCTTGGAAAAAAAATTTTGGTTCCTTGCCTGATCAGTCCACGGTGCTCTTGATTCTACCAAGATAGTATTTAATGCCTTTGCAGTTAAAAATGTTCCTTTACTTTTTTTGCTTTGCTTCTGCAACTAAAATTCTTCTTAGAATGTGACCTGGGATTTGCTTGCTTTGGGGGCTTCTGAAAGTGGTGGTCTTCATCTACTGCCAAAAAGGAGGGTGGGGGAAGGGATGGGAAAGGAGCTCTAGCTATTTCTTCATAGGCTTTTTGATAGCTCTGGGCTGAAGTGATACTGAATGAATGCAAGCCAAACGAGAGTTTTTCTAGTTGGAGAGGATGCTTGCAGTGTGTTTTCATCTAGTGAAAAATTTTTCAATACTGAATAAAAGTGCACTTGGTTACTTCTTGATTAGATGAAGACTTACTACTGAACATGCTTCAAGAGTAGCAAGGCTGTGCCATGCCCCATAGCTATTCACTTACAAGCAATAGAAAAAAACACCCTAGGCAGCTGTGCTTCTTTGTTCAGTTTCTGCCCCTTGCCAAGGAACTGCTTTCGTGAAACTCTTAAAACTCATTTGTCTATTTTATCTCTCTGCAGGGGTTTAAGAGCCTTCACTGTGTACGATAATATGCATATTCTGCAGCTGACAATTAATTGCTTACATAGAGTTTGTACTTAGCCTCATAAAGTGTATTGTTATCTACTGGTTTAAATATCACCAAATGCTGTGATAGAATGTCTTGTCACTTAGCACTTCAGTGGAAGCATCTAGGGTTTTTGACCTTGTCTTGTGTCTTGTCCCATGCAGTGTCTCGGTTTTTTTCTGTGCTTCTTTGCTATTAAGACAGAGTGTCCTTCCTGTCTTCCTTTTTATCTTGATAGTATAATGAACTACAAACCACTCTTTACTACTTCCTGCTGTTGTTACTGTTTTATAAGCTCTTATTTCCAAGTGTCTGTTTCAAGAGTAAGTACCATTGACAAAGTCAGTAATTGTTAGAGTTGAACAGCTCGCTTACATTGAAATGTTAGAAATACTGACTTGGGGGTTTTGTTTTGTTTTGGGTTTTTTTGTGTGGTTTATTTTTTTAAATTCTGGTCGCTTTTAAAGAGAAGTTCTGTAATTTCAGCCAGATCAAACTGTGGTTTAATAGTGGACTTTCTTCCTCATATAGTGAACCACTTCTGTTTCATTCAGGTAATACTCAGTTTGGTATTAATCTCTGATAATATTGTTGTTTCATACTATGCACACTTCTACAAGTGGAGATAGGTAGATGCTTTTTATCCCATCTAACATGGTTAAAAGACAGAAATCTTTATCAACCAAGGAATAATAATTTCCTCTTTCTTCCTGCTTAATGATATGGGGAGGTTTTTTGAGACCTCTTGGTATATATATGACCCCAAGTTTCTTGCATCTCTGATGCAAATTGAGTCCTAGAAACTCCTGTTCTACCTTTTCTTTTACTGTTTATTTACTCCTGCCTTCTGGAACCATTTGTTTTGCCATTTCTTCTTCAAATGTCTGTCTTCCAACTGTAGAATTTGCTGCTCTTCAGTAAAAACTATAGTACCAGATTCCTTGGACATCTGAATATGGTTCATCATAAGTGTTCAGAATACTATTATGTAGATATTTTAGAAGATAAAATTAGATGGCTCCATCAGAAATGTTAAAATGGCTTTGTAGTTCTGAAGAAAACTACATAGGGCAGTCAAATGTGAGGTGTGATTTGTGCGGGAGCACAGGAGCTTCTTGGAAAGAGGAAGCAAGAAGATGATACATAACTAGGTATCATAGTTATGATGGATATAACCACATCCATGCACTGGTGTTACCTGGGTGGAGTTGAGGGGAAGGGAGAAAAGGCAGAACAGAAACAGCTGAAACATGCAGTTAATGTAGAAGTAACTTGCTTTTTTAGGCAGGTGTTTTCTGCTCTGCTTTTCTCAGAGACAGGAAGACAAGTGTCCTGAGCGTGGGAACAAAACCAGCAAAAAGACAGAACACTGGCGGTTGGAGATGCCAAGGAAAAGTACTGGACAAGTTATCGATCTAGCTATTTGCAGAGTTCAGCTGATGGAATGTAAACCTAAATCCATTGGTGTTCAAGGCCCACAAAAGCAATTGCTTCATCTTTTGCTCTCAGGACTTGGGCAAATGCTTTTGAGGAAGAGTTTACAGTTGTTAGTCATGGGGAGAGATTATTTGGATGAAGTATTTTAAGAGAAAATAAATTATACAGTTTCTTCTTTCTTTGCTGCTACAGATTCTGCTGATACCTGGTTCTTTTCTTAGACATGTATGTTGTGTCTGGATTCATCAGACCATCCTTTCAAATGAATCTGAAGTAGTTTAGCTGCTATTTTCTTGATGATCTTTCTGAGGGATCTCTGTTATCATAGAATTCCATGTAGCAAATGTATCTGCTTTTCTACTTACAGAAAATGTTGTTTTCATTCTCTTTTTCTGTTTGAACACAGGCGTACTCTGTTTCTGTCCTGGAATTTCCTGGTGTTTTTCTTAATTCTAATCCAAACCTCTTATTCTGTAAAGCTACCAGAGAGGTTTGCCTGGATGGAGAAGTATTTAACAATCTATTTTTTTCATGGAGTTTTAACTACAAAGCATTTCCTTTAACTGGAAGCAAATCTTTGGGCTGCTATATAGCATTGTGGCAATCAGCTGCTGTTCTGATATTTCCTGTTGACTGGCCCTTGCATGGGAGAAATTGTAGCCAGAATGCTCTCTTACACTGCTGACATGTCCTTCATCATGCTCTCTTAGCAGGCAGATGAAACTGCTTTTTTTTCAGTCAAGAATAGAAGTGTCTAGCACAGATGCCTAGATTCAAGGCAGTAATAGCTTTATTGAAGTACTGTTGCAGCCAGAAGGTTGAAGAACAGAGCCTTTCATTAGTTTCAGTTGCAAACAGAAATGAGGCTTCTAATATGCCATGAAGTTATGGTATTGCTTTGATATGTATTTTGCAGTTTGATCTTTATTCTTTGTAGGGTACACACAACAAGAGCTCTAGACTTCAGCTTACATGATCCTTTCAGTAAGATGTAAAGGAAGGTCAGGATTCCTTCTAAAATCATAGTTGCTTATAGTGGCAAGAATAAAAATTCTTCAAAAACCCTCTAAGTGAATTTTATTTCCAGGAATTAGTATTTTTGTTGAAACAATTCCTTCAGTTCTGGAATATGTCACATTCATCTGCTTTGTCGTGCATTTTGATAGCTGCTTTTGCAGTTGCCCATTTGAGTTGAACACTGCCCTAGTGAATGGAAGGAATATTTGAAGTATATCTAGAACTAGTAACTTGAAAGAGTTTTCATATCACATTGTTTAATGTCTGTTACCTGTCATGAGATATCCATCATGAAATAGAATTAAGTCTCTAAGGATATACAAACAATTCATGAAAGAATGAGTGAGTTTAGAATCAAATATAATGAGAACGATATTCAGGCTTCTTCATCTACCATAGACTTTATGCTTTGGAAGAGGTCAAACATGCAATAGGATCTAGCCAAAATTAGGTCATCTCAGTGCAGAATCTAGGTGGAGTAGTGAAGGAGAGGTGTAGTCAGACTACTGTGCATCAAACTTCCTCTCAGAGGGCACTGAGCCTATATTCTCTTGGAATTTTGCTTCTGGATTAGCTTAGTTTATTTGTACTTAGTAATTGATACAGTTTTCTTTACTAATTTGATTGTGTTTTAACTTTGATTTTACTTGAAATTACAGTCCTCAAATGTGCATGTTTTCATAGGATGCTGTAGGTGTGAATTTGCATATGGGAGGAAAATGCTTGATACTTTCTCGTGCAGATTGGTTTTGTGTTAATTTCATCTTTGAAGGAAACTTGAAGCTGAAGCTAGTTTGACTTTGCAGGTTTTGTCAAGAGGCATTTTTCTCTACTGTTGAGATACCATGGAGGGGGAGCACAAGATGAAGCTAATACTTGATCTGAAATGGAACATAATTACCAAGAAAGCAGCTTTGGAGGAAAAGACTTGGGCGTCCCAGTGGAAAAGCTGAACTGGGGCTAGGAGTGTGCCCTTGTGGCAAAGATGGCCAGCTGGGTCCTGGCTTGTCTCATAAAATGCCTGATCTCTGGAGGTCATCTTGTCCACCCCCAGCTCAAACAGGGTCACGTGGAGCAGGTCCTCCAGGACCACATCCGTTTGAGTTCTTGAATATCTCCAAGGCTGGGGACTCCCCAGCTTGTGTGGGCAACCTCTTGCTATATTAGCAGGAGTACAGCCAGCAGGACAGGGGAGGTGACTTTTGTGCCCCATACTCCACCTCCCCCCCCCCCCCCGCCCCCCCCCATCCTTCTGCTCTTGAGACTGCATCTGGAGTACAATGGCAAGTTTTGGATTTGACAAAATGGTAGGCATTGTCATACTGATGGAAGTTCAGTGCAGGGCCACCAAGATGCTTGAGTCCCTGACACAGTAGGACAGGCTCAGGAGAGGTTACTTGTTCAAGCCTGAGAGGCATACAGGGGGAAGAGTTAACATAATTGGAGGAGACACAAGAAGACAAAGTTGAACTCCTAAGAAGAGTTGCACAGTGGAAGGAAGAAAGGCAGGAGACAAAACCTGAAAACAAGGGGAAACAGATAAAGGTGGTTTGTTTTTGGTTTTTTGTTGTGGATTTTTTGTTCGGTTGGTTCTTGTTGGGGTTTTTTTGTTTGTTTTTTGGGGAGTTTTCTTGGGTTTTTTGGGGAGGGTTGTGGGGGTTTTTTTGGTGTGTGTGTTTTGGTTTGGTTTTTCCTCTCCTATAAGGATGGTGAAATTCTCCTGGGGAGTTTTGGAGTGCTTGTCCTTGGAGATGCTCAGATTTGACTGGGCAGCATCTTGAGCTAACACCTCTGGACCTGCTTTGAGCAGGAGGCTGCATTTGACCTCAGGAGGTCTCCTCCAATCTATATGATTCTGTGATTTTGTTCTTCAGAAACAAAGAAGGAAGCAGTGATTTTTAAAATAAGGACTCAGGAAGTTTTGCATTATTTGTTCCCTCTTTACTTGGTCACTAGTGAAGATTTTGGTCTTTTGTTCTGGTTTTCCTGTGCCAGTGAAGATCTTTTTGTGTCTTGCCATGAAATATCAACACTGTTGACACAGCTTTAAGTTTTTCTTAATTTCTTTTCTGAACACCCACTTTTCCTTGAGGATGGTTAAAATATTAAATTAAATACGTACTGTAGTAAGAACCTGAGAAAGCTGTTACGGTTCTCATCAGGGATTGAAACTCCTGTAGTGATGTAAGTAGGTGTACATGGAAGAGTAAGACCAGGGCAGGAACTTAGGATGTTTTTCTCTGAGCATTCACTTAGCTTCTGACTCTCTAGACGTCAGGGCATCCCTTGTAATTTATGCAATGTTCCTGTATGCTATTTTTTGCAAATCTCTTTAATGGAGCTTGTCCAGGCTCCTTTTGAACGCGTACAACCAGTTTTTCCATCCATGACACTCTTTGGTAAGAGGTTCTGCTGACCTGCTGTTTGTCACATGAAGAACTGTCTCCTCTTTATTTTCAAATTTCTGTTGATATTCATGTGATTTCACATAGTTGTTAATGTAGAAAATACACTGAGCAGTTGATTCATAGTACCCTACCTAATACCGTTTTTATTTCTGTCATTATTCTCCTAAGCTATCTTGTTTCCAGGCTAAAAATCCTTACCTCATAAGAATGCTCTTTGACTCTCTGTATATTAGTTCTCCTTCATTTTAGTGAATCTTCTGTTTGTTTATGGCACCTAGAAGGGTACTTCGAGAGAAAGTATTCTCAAATGTTACTTTTTCTGCAGAATGAAGTTAATACTGCAGATTCTTAGAGATGAAAGAGATTATGTTGGGAAGAATTTAAGAGTAGAAATGCAAGTTAGCTGAGAAACCTGATAGTCTCATCTGGAAATTTCAAACTTATGAACAGAGAAAAATTCTTGATTTGCATTATGGGTATTCAAAACAATAGTGAGGCTCTCTTTTGATGTTGTCAATGGAGGAAGTCATTGAGTTAGACTCTTATAAAAATAAATGTTTGAGGCATATGTATAATACTGATTGAATACTTTCAGGTATGCATGAATCTTTTTTTAATAATAGTGTGGTACTCCTTGGGGTTCTTTTGAATAGTTTTAATGTTTGAACTTGAGAGTTTAGGGAGTGCTGGAAAGAGTAATAAAAATGCAAGAAAAAAGGTTAGCTTGAGGGAGATGATGATTACAACATTTTAGGAGCAATACATTTAAAGAAGGTTTGGGCCTTGTAATTTTCTTTTTTTCCACCATGCCTTGTCTTCTTCACTTGTGTAACAATATGTTTAAATTTCTAATAATGCAGAAATGCTCAAACATTCTTTTTAGTTGTTATTACAAGAACAAAATGAGAACTTTGTTATTACAGTTTTGTTCCTACCCACAGAATCTTCTGCATAGTTGGCATGTTTTTTGGAAATTCTTATTCTCTGTAGTCTTGATAAATTAGATCTAGGTTTGCTAGATTATTACTAGATAGGAATAAAAATTTTTCTTGCTTTTAAATCCGAAAGAGATGGGGTGAAGTCAGTAAACAACTCCAGTATTTTGAAGATGTATGAAATTCAGAAGTGAATGACATGCTGTTGCACTGTTCTTTGTGTGCATGATCCTTCTTTGATATCACCTAAATGCTGAGGTATTTAAGATGCTGGTTTAGCAAAAGCTATTTCTGCTTTAAAAGAGTTTTTGTCGAAACATGTAGTTTGCTGACACAATGAATTTTTTTCCAATTATGCTCCTATCAGTTTACTATTAATTCATTTATTACAACTTACACTTTTGTCTTGCTGTCTCTTGAAGTCACTGTAGCCTCTGTTAGATTTCTCTTTTGGATATGGAACTTGTGAGTGTTTCATTTGCCTTTGCATTGTTTTCTGATTATATTGCTGAATACTTAGTTATTTGCCAGCATATTTGCATCAATGCTTCTAGATTTACATTTTGCTTTATTCTGAAGCTACCAAGGCTCTTTGTGCAAGCAGAATTTTTTACGGTGGTTGTCCATTAAGCATGTTCCAAGGAATCAAGTCCTTTGTAAATTGTAGCCTCCACCTGTATTATTAGTAATATAACGCAGAGTTTTTTGGATGCCCTGCTTTTGTTTCTTAGCCTGCCAGAGGAGATAAATATATAGCAGCAGAATAGCTCCAACTCACAGAACAATGTAACTGCTACATTTGGTCTTGGTACTAACTGTGAATTTTGTCAATATTGTGGCTGATGAGGAAGACAGTGATGTCCTGAGTAACATGTTTAAAGGCAAATAGAAAAAAATTAAAATAGGAAGGAAGTATCCTATTCACATATTTTATACCCTCCTCTAGGTAGGAGCTTGGTATCTTGATAGGTACTCCTTTTTGGAGGAAATCCCCAGCAAAGGTTTCATCAAAACAGCATGTGGAAATTGTGAAGTTTTTTTAAATTTTAGTGGTCTCTGCAAGGTGCTACATCCGATTTGTGTCACAGGCATGTGGATTTTTATGTTTTTATATGGGTGCTCTTAGTATAGGAAAGATGACATTTTAAACTCATAAATCGCATCTCTAGCTGTCTGTAAGACTGGATTTAACTAGTTTTCAAATTTGGGTACTGAAAAACAGGAAGAGCAAAAACATCCTCTGAACTTCTCTCACTCTGAACAAAGTGAAACACCTATGAAACATGCTTTGCCTTTCCTTCCCCTTTCCATCCTTGTGAATAGGGAGAGAGAGTGCCAAAATAATTTCTTTAGAAGGGAAGAGATCTTAAGTGCCTATGTGATGATTTTCTAATACTTAATAAGGCAAGAGTCTGTATAGTAGGTGGCCCATCATTTTTGGTGAGGAATTTTCTCCATCACTGTCAAAACCATTATATTATTTCTATGGGCAGAGAAGGTGTGTAGATATTTTTCTCTGAAACTTTCGTTATCGTGCTTGAGATATTTGCCTAACACTGGCATATGCAATACATGTAGCACATCAGAATTATTGATTTTGTATGTTGACTATGTCATTGGTATTTCTGCTCTGTGCAGATTTTTCTGTGCTTTTTATAGAACGTTTGTTCCATTCCGTGGAAAACTGCTGATGGACTGACAGCTGTGTTGAGCGATGTCAAAATCGAGTCTGTTAACAGGTTCATGGAGTCACAGTTCAGCACAGAAACTGTAGTGTGTTCCTCCTGCCTGGAGGATTGGAGATTCAATTTTTTTTCTCCTCAAAGTTTATTTATTCTTCATATTCAGAACTTCTTTGCTGTGCAGGTGACTGCACAATGGAACAGATTGCCCAGAGAAGTTATGGAGTCTCCCCCACTGGAGATATTCATGAACCATCTGGCAAGCAATCATGTGCAAAGTGCTCTAGGAAGACCCTGCTTGAACAGGGAGGTTGGACCAAAGGTCTTTTCTAAGCTTAGCCATTCTGTGAATCACATTAGCCATGCCAGATTCCTTTTCCTTTCCTTACAACCATTGTCCCATCAACAAGGAGAGAGGAATAGACTTCCTTCAAACTCTTCAACTCAGCACAACTTCTTGCATACTCTTACTACAGTTCAGTTTGCAGATGATGGGGTTTGGGATGGAACTGGGATGCTTGGTTTGAGTTTTTTGAAGGGTGTGTATGTATGTGTGTGTCTTTACACAGAAGGTTAGTTTTAGCTGGCTTTTTCACAGGAGTAAAAGACCAAACCATAGTTCTGAATGTGCTTGAGAGGATGATCAGGAAAGTTAATATAGGAAGGATCTGATGAGAGAGCAGATGACAGAAATAAAACTTTTCCTTTGGTTCTTTTTTTTTTTAGACCATAATTTAAGTCAAAAGCCAAGCATAGTTTTAACTAACGCATTGTTTTGCTTTGTTCTATGTTTTAGAAATGTGGCCAATTAACATCTTGTACTGGCTGCAGAGCTCAGTGCAGGTTTTTTGACATGACTCAGTGCATAGGACCTAATGGATATATGGAGCCATACTGCTCAACTGTATGCATGAACACACACAAATCAAAATATGCAAAATCACAAAGTAAGTGAAAAGGATGGTGGGTTTTCATCACTGCTAAGAGTAGACTTTTTTTAAAGTTTGAACACTGGGGGTGGGTGCGTTTGTTTTACAGTTAGTCTATGCAGATGTGACTTCATGGTTTTTAATTTAATTAAAAAAAAAAAAAGCAAACCATCTTCTTTAGAGCATCAGTAAGTGGACCCATGAGGATTAATTTTCCTCACTGGCCTTTTTTTGTGACATTGGAAGGAATTTTCAACTGTCTAAGGCTTCATGTGAAAAAAATGCTGAAGCATAATGTGCTCCAGTGTGTCACAGGATGATAGTGCAGGTTTTTTGCATATGAATTCATATTCTCTGAATTCTCATATGAATCCTACCCCGGATTTTTTTTTCCCCAGTCAAACAGGAGATGGATAAGAAGGGAGGTAGTTGTAATGCATATAGATATTCTCTAGGTAAAGTTTTTCATCCGGTAAATAATTCAAAACGCGTTCTCCAGTATGCAGAGCAGATCTCAACTTGAAGTTGAAAACGCTCCAGTGAGTTTTATGGAAGAAGGTGTTTTCATATTTAGTACTGATCTTTAGTGAAAGTATTTATCTAAACTTCTGTAATTTCTTTTGTTTTGTATGACTTGTAGAAGCTGACTGGAAAACAGACTAATCTTAGGTTTCTACATTGAAAAATTAAAAGGGGCTCGCCTGCAATATTCTTTTTTTTCCTATTATTTTCTGTTTATTTTGTTTGTAAACGACATTTTTCTTTTAGGTATGGAAATTATTTGCCACTTTTGTAAGCGAAACTCTTTACCTCAATGTCAAGCCACAATGCCTGATGGAAAACTGTACAACTTTTGCAGTTCCAGTTGTGTAGCTAAATTTCAGGTTAGCTGTTGTGTTAAATCTTTTGCTCCCTAAATATTTGTGTGCCTGTATTTGTGTTAAGTATTTGAATATTAAACTAACTTGCTTGTATATACATGCTTGAGAGTTACAATTAACATAGCAGGTGCTCCTGGCTCATAACAATTTCTTTGATCAAAGTGCTGTTTCATAATGATAACACTAACTGCTGTCTTAAACTTATACAATTGTATAATAACAACCAATTTGTTCTTTATATTGTTAGAGAACACCAAGCTGTATCACTGCTCATCTTATTTTTATCACCTTAGCCTCTTCGTGGATGTGAGCCTTGCTGTTTTGCATTGAAGATGAACAAATTTAGCCTCTTTTGTAGTAAACGCAGTAACAAAATTCTCATATTGAATGTAGAAATTACAAAGGTCTGCCATGGAGAAAAGTGATTCCTTCTGAAATGAAAGGTTAGAGCCTCAGCCATTTCATTTATGGACAAAACCAGCTGTTTAAATTGTGGCCAGAAACTGGGAGGTCACTGCAAGGCTAGTGACATGCACTCTGGATGAGGCTGCTCTGCTTGTTGAAAGAGTCATATTTTTAGTATGAATTAAGGTTAAAGCATAAATGAAATGTGTTATAGCCATTAATCTCTTGGTGATCAAAGGATATTTTTAAACAATATGTTTCAATTTTTGTATGTAAAAACATTTTCCTGAGATTTACACTGGATAATTGATAATTGCTTCCTCATGTGTTGTTGAAGAGTTACACCTACACAGAGTTTTCCCCTTTGTCATTGAACTTTGCTGTTTCCTGTCAACTGGACAGCAAATTGGTCTTTTAATTGCTTCTTTAATATACCCTGGGTAGGACCTGTCATGTAGCCATGTTCTGTGTTTCGTTCATAACCAATTTGGTAGATGCCTGGCAGTGGAACTGATGAACAGAATACCTGTGTATTGTTAGTATGTAATGACAAACTGTAATACTTACTGCAAACTCATTTAACATCTATTTTATTGTATGTGATTTTACAATTAATTGCATCCCCAAGAGCTCTCGGAACAGATACAGCCAGGGAATGATGAATTCAACCTGGGCCTTCTTGGATTTGCACATAAGTCAACATCAAGCAACATTATTGAATAGAACTGCCAGATCATTTAATGCTGGCTGTGGGTTTGTGGTCATGCTGAGTCCTTGAGCTCATGCTTCTATTGCAGTCTCAGTGCTGCATGTAGATCTCCTGTCAGTGTTGTAGAGGAGTTTAATTGAAATAGCCTTGCAGTCTGTGAGTTCTCAGTAAAGACCAAGAGTGGGTAGGTTGTCACTTGCTTACAGTTAGTTTGCTCAACCACTGCTCAACTCAGCACTGTTGGATTTTAACTTTTGATAGCTTTTGTATAGTCACTGTGTAGAAGAACAAAATGTATTCACCATAAGGCTGAAGTTAATGTATGAGAACAGCTTCTTTGTTCTGTTCATTTAGTATTTAGGTGGAAAGGATGGTGGTATACCACAATGTGAGCACTGGACTGTAAGTGTTCCCTTGAGGCTTCTCTTGTACCTAAGTGACATGTGAGGTATTGAACCTAAATTGAAAAAATGGTTCATTTACTATGGTGCTCTATATTTTTCACTGTTAATGGAGATAATTCTTGTTTTAATTTTCTGCCTTCATATTCATCCCGTTTTCCTGCTTTGCCTGTTCTTCTAGACTTTTTTCTTTAAGGGTTATCCTTCTCAGAACAGAATAATTGCTATTTCAGGCCTGTGTTTCCTCCCTTCTGCAAGTATTTTAGTCCTTTTGGTTTACAAATGGGTAAGTTTGTTCTACAGAACTTCAGGATTGATTATAATTGTATCTTACAAATAACCTTTTGTTTCTAGCTAGTTGTTCTTTTAATGGATTGAAATATTGGAATGATTCAGCTGAGCTGCATGTTGTACAGTTTATGTCCATATCTACATTCTCCTTTGAGCAGCCAGCCTGTAAGAGCATTTGATCTTGAAAGAAAGGGACTAAAAGAGAGAGAACAACCTGCTTCATGTGGTTTTTGTTTGGTAGTTGGTGGTAGAACAGTGGGACTGAAGTGAGTCTTCCACACTCTGTCTTGGAGGATGTTATTGCAGAGTTTAAGACAGAGCTGTTCCCAGTGTGTATTGTTTTAAGTCAGTATTGATTCTGGTACTTTTTCTGGGTCAGTTGAAGATCTTGCTGTTAAGGGAAAAATAGACTACTGGTTATTTATTGTGCTCATGGAGGCTGTAACATAAGTGTCTTCCCAAAGTTAGCAGCTGTGTAAGTGTCTGACAGTACAAGCTATCTGACAAAACACAAGTCTGTGCAAAATCTGTACTAAAGTTTTAATTGGTTTGAGTTTTGCTTCCAATTTATGGATGTATCTGGAGAATTGTAAGACCAGTGTGGGTAAGAATTACAAGTATAATGGTTTTTAGCAGGATACTCTCTCTGGTTATTCACTAATGCTGTTCTCTTTCACCATTGTGATGCTGCCTGGAAGTGTTCTTGGCTATATGTATTAAATCTCTCTTTCTTGTACACACGTGTGTGTCTGTGTGCACACAGACAAGTACTTTTCTAAATTTGATAATAATAAAATTATTTGAGGCTTCCATTCCCAGGCTGGAAGGTCTGTGTGTGCATGAGTGTGAGGGAAAAGTTTGTTTCCTTCCCTATTTAATTTAGTGTCCTTGATTTTGCCTGTGGAACAGTCCTAGTGAATGACAGCATGTAGAAGATTGCTTCTAAGTACTTCTCTCACATGCATTAAGAACAACTTGATTCTTTCAAAGGTTTTGTTTTTATTCCCTCAGCTGGAAAAAACACCTAACCTCAGTCTGGCTGCCTACTATCTCTTCCACATGTACACTTACGTACAGAAATGTTTCCACAATTTTATTTCATGTTGCTGTGGGCAAGGATAACCCTCTGTCACATATGCTGCCATGGCAGGGGCGGGCCAGAAGCTGTGCTGCTGTGGTGGTCTTCTCAGAAGATCCTGGGCTGTGCCTGCCTAGTGTTCATTATTAAACTGGCAACTTAGAGCAGTTTGAGCTGGTTGCATTGAAGGCTGAAAAGGGCTTTACAATGTTTTTTTTTGCTTTGCTTGCACTTCCCATGCTCTTGTTTTTCGTGGCAGGCTCTCAAAAGAACAAACATAGGCACATGACTTCAAAGATGTCTTTGATACAACATAGCATAGATAAGACTTTGTGTACAGGGTGACTGGTGAAAGATTTTAATGAATTTATGATCTTTTTTTCTTCTATTATTCTTTGTGTGTAATTATGCTCTCAAATAATTCCTAGTGATACTTTATGTACCTTGTAAGTTAAAAGCAAAGCAAGATGGTGAAAATACTACATGCATGTCATCTTGGCTCAAAATATTATGCAGAAGCAGTCCTTACTTGTAAGCAGGATAATTGAAACTTTAAAGAGGCATGCAAAATAATGCTGTGGTTAACTTGATTTAAAAACCATCTTGGTTTAGAACTTTCAGTAATATGAATTCAGTTCTTTACAGATTTTTCTGGAAAAATACTTAACTAATCAGAGGAGCTCATGATAAAAAACATTGCTTTTGGGTTTTTTCTAGAAGCAATAATGCTTAATAGCTTCAATTTTTTAATCTGTAGTTATGCGTAAATTTCCTTTAAAACAAATTCTAATTTTTAATAGTCTCAAACTTTGTTGTTCTCACTTCTCTAGCTTTTTGTTATTTTTAATTACCAGCCTCCTAGACTTCGTGAGTCTGAATTTCTACCCCAGTAAACAATAATGGAAAGAAATAAAAGAAGGTAACTGTGGCATACCTCAGAAAACAATGAAAAACCTATGTTTTACTTTTAACTTACAGCCCTCACAATAGGGTGTTTCGGTCCCATATTTAAAGGTGACTACAGATGTGAAGATAAGGGTTGCTTTTCATTTGATGACCGCTTAGTATATCTCATCTTCATTCCTCCCTCTGTCTTCAGTGCTCCTGCACAACTTGCCACATCTGCTAGTTCTTTACATCTCCTTCATTCCTGAACTGGAGGTGCTGGGTATTGTTGAGTTCTTTTAATTTTCAGTGAGAGCTTCTGGGGCTTCCGTAAGCCACACAGCAGTGTGCGTGGAGCACGGCATTTGCTCTGTGAAGACACCTGCAAATGCAGACGTGCACAGGTTGGACCTTGCACAAATGCCTTTGTGGCTCTCATGTTTGTGCAAGTCTTCAGCTATTTAGGGCAGCCAAAGTGAAGCAAACCTTGCTCAGCCACAGGGATATTTGCTGGATATAATGGGAGAAATATGATAATATTGTCTGTAGGCATCAGAAAAAAGTTGTTGTAGAAGTTTATATATATAAAGTTGTTATAGGCCAATGGGCCATTGAGGTAAAGGTGTTATCTTTCTGCTGCCTGGCATTTGGTTCTCAAGTCCTGCCTGTGATTGGGAAATATGTATGACTACTTAATGTCTGCAAATTGTTGATACAGAATTAATGTATCTGCATAAAATGATGCTGTTTGCACTGCCAGCTAGCACTCAGCAGTACCAGCCCACATAGATCAGGGTTTATATCAGCAATAAGTCTCAACATAGTCTTTTATTTATTTTTTAGTGTAGGTGAACCCTTATTAACATGAGAGTCTGAAGAAAAGTATCCTGTAATAGAAATGTTTCGAATTTTCACTGTTACACAGTGGAGAGGTAGTAACAAATCTGTCTGAAGAGAATTTGTCTTTAAATATACTTGTTTTGTTGCAAATAGTGTGGGAAAGTTTGTTGAGAAGACAGATGTAAGAAGTTTGTCCTGGATTCTTCAAGTGTCTGTGACTACAGATTTTTGTCTTTAACATCACATCTGTAATACACCAATAGTTCTTACTTAATCAGGGAATATGCAAAAACAGTCTATTCTGTTGGCACGTGTAAGGCATACTGAAAGATACAGGTACTTTGTAATTGAATTCTCTTATATACTGATTGCCTCAGAAATGCACTAAAAAAATTTCTCAGTTACAGAATTAAATTCTCATACCTACACATGCAGTCTATAGTATTTTTCTCAGTTTTAAACCCATGGATTGTTTAGGGGCTGGCTGTATGAATAATTGCATCTTCCTGTCATGGGATTGCAGCTACTTAGGACTGTTAGCAGGTTTCTTCTTAATCTGAGTAGATGTGAGGTTTCTCACTGAAAGCCTTTTACTTCAGTAGTTGTATTTTCAAGTGGTATCTTTACGTAATATGTTGATAATCTGCCTTGATGAGGTTTGGCTTTGAAAATATTTATTTGTTGGTCTTTATCTGTCTGTCACCAAAATAATACAAGCTGTGAAATGTATTTATCTGAAAATACATTGTGATTAACAAAAGCATTCTGTTTGGGGGTACTTTTTGTTTATTTTTACAAAAATAGTGTTTACCCTTAAATAAAGGCATAAGAAATGTAAGATAAAAAAATATGGCTTAAAGTAATTATGGTGGAAGTAAGGGTAAAGATTCAAAATTGGAAAACCTAAGATGACAATTAATTAAGGTAAAGAACCAACCTGCTGTGCTTTTGCCAGAAATGCTCTTGAGTTTATTTATAAACTCTTAAATTCTCAATTACTGTAGGCTTAATTGAAAAAACCCTTGTTTTAAAAGTAACTTTGTTTTTTTAGTGATGTATGTATATATATTTATGTTTTTCAGACTCTTAGTGTTCAGTCTTCAACAAATGGTCAGTTCGTCTCTCCCAGTGATATTCAGTTGAAATGTAATTATTGCAAAAGTTCTTTCTGTTCAAAACCAGAAGTACTGGAATGGGAGGTAAGGGGGGATGTTGGTGTTATTCTTAGAGTGATGATGTGTTTAAAAGTTTAAACTTAGACCTTTAAGATGGTTTTTCTAGCTATTTTATAAGGCATTGACGTTTCTTTTAAAACATTCAGTTAAAATGTACCTGGTTCTGTAGAATATAATTTAATTTCAGTATGAGTAAAAGCAGAAGTCTTTGTTCATATATAGTATCTGTGGAGTTTTTTAAAAATGTATTTTCTCAGATTCGCTGTAAGTCTGGAATCTGCTTTCATCTTCAGTTATTGTAGATATGATAGACCATTATTACACTTCTTTATGAACTGAGAGAAGTATCTAAAGAGCATATGTTGAGATTGAGTGGCACATTTTCTGTTCAGTGTTTTCATGTGAAATGATGAGTATTTGTAGCACTGTCAGCCTTATTGGGATTTGTAAATTTTTAGCATTAGAAGTCTATGTGTTTGCACTTCAGTTTACTTTGTAAGTTGTCTTAATGACAACTATTATTTCAAGTTGCACTAGTTAGACCTTAAGATTTTATCCATTAACCTTATTCACCATCCTTTGCAACTTTTCATTTAGAACAAAGTGTATCAGTTCTGCAGCAGAGCATGTTCTGATGACTATAAGAAACTGCACTGCATAGTTACATACTGTGAATACTGTCAGGAGGAGAAAACGCTCCATGAAACAGTGAATTTCTCTGGTATCAAAAGACCCTTTTGCAGTGAAGGTATGTATATATTTGGTTTTTTTCCTGAGGTCCTAGTCATTGTTCTAATGCAGTTGATTTACTTTGTTTATATATAATGTTAAATTTTAAGGTAACAACTCATTCTGTTGTACTTGAGGCTAAAACAGAAGTCTCTTAATTGCTATTATGGAAGTGATTGTACCTGTTATTATTAGTGCAGGTACTTCTTAATTTATCTGAGCTGCCTTTAGAGCTTTTCACCACCTAGTCCAGGTTAAAGGGTAACACTCTTTAGTGTGTGTGTATAAATACGTACACATATGTATGCACATTGCATACATACATATGCACAAAAATTGATACATTCTTTTTTTTAAATGTATGCAGTAGTGCATATACAACATTAACTGCACTGATGAACACCAAGCTTTCTCTTTGATTAGCATTTTCTAAATTAAATACAACAGTAGAAGTTCTGTGTTGGCTTAGAATGGTTACTTAAGCAATAACTTGAATGATGCCTGTTGCTGTGTGTTGATTACTGTCACTACAATTTGCTTGACTAATTTCTTGAATTTTCAAAAAGAAAACAAACTAAAAGGGAACTCGGTGGGCCTAGGATTCTTTTAAGTTGCGTTAAAGCATGGTTTTAATAGAAATAGATTAGATTAGAATAGAAATAGCAAAATAGATTTTTAACAAGGACCTATCCTTTCCACTTCTGGTGAGCTCTCCTTTGATACTGGTATTTAATCATGGTATTAGAAGTTTAACTACAAGTTTGGATGATCTGTCATTCAAAAATATGGTGGATATTTTTTTCTTTAGTTACAACAACAGCACTTCCAATGTCATTTGATAAGACCTGTGGGAGATCTCTGCTTTCAGGCAGATTAAATAGTAGATATGCGAGTTTACATGTAGGAGGATCCTGTTAAGCTGGAGAGGCTTGGAATGCAGGGCTGAAGGCAGTCTTCCCTCCATGCCAGTCCCTTACAGCTCAGGACTCTGCAGTCTTTTGTTTCTGAGGAATGGAGTGTGATGTTCTGGACTGCAAAGAGATAGCTGGAGGGTAAAAACCAGACAAATTAAGGTTTAGTCTTACAGTGTATCATTGCATTGCTCAGCAACCTCTAGCTAGAAATTTTCTGTTAATGAAACAATTCCACAGAATACATGCAAACAGGAGCAAGATACTTTTCTGGAGATTAAAGTATATGCTTCTATTACTGTGAATATTTATAACTCCCTCATCTTGAAGCCGGGTGGCTGTTGCAATGAAATGAATAGGATTCATAATGCCAGCTATGCCATTACTAATTCTATATGAGGAGGCTTGAAGTAAGTGAGGACTTGTGTTTCCTGTTGGAAGATTTGAGGAAGGAAAGAAATAAAACCAGTCTCTCCTGTGTAAATATAGATACTAAGTGGGGGGAATCTGTTGCTAGATGTCTTAGTGTGGGTCTTGAGTTCGCAGGTGCTGGACTGCCAGCTCAAGAGCAAATACTATATGTATGAGGGTGAATGTGCAAAATATTACCATAAAGACAAAGTTTATCAGCTTACTGTGATGATCTGAACCACTGAGAGAGGATAGTCAAAAGCACCATTAAGTAGATCATAACATAAATACAGTGCATACCTGCCAGCTGTAGCTGAGGTCTCCTTTGTGATACATATGACAAAGAGCTGTATGTGTTCCTGTTGCAAATAAACCAGTGACCTGGACAGAAATTCTGAAAGAACTCTAGGCCGTTTATTTTGAAGGAAAACCATCAATTGTCATCAATGGCTGCAGAAATAGTGCATTTCAAGAATTAAGAGTGTTTAGATCTGATGTTGGAAGGACAGGACCAGGACTTTTAGAGGTCAACAAAGAGAAGTTCCATCATCAGACATGACAGATTTTTCTTCCCCCCTTTCCAGGCACCTAAACATCACTGGTTTGTCTTTAATTTCAAAGCCTTTTTCCAGGTGTATGTCCAACTGTTTGTGAAGTGACAAAACCAGTACAAGTATCAAATACTTGCTGGATGTGGAAGCCATCCTGTTTTTGATATTGCAGGTTGTTCAAGGAACCTCAACAACACAGATTATTTTTTGACCATGCAATTATTCTTCATCAGAAGACAGTGTGTCACAATTTGAGAAGGAATAGCCAGAGGTACTCAGTCACAAAAGTTGCTGGCATTTTTGGAAGAAATCAAACTCTCAAGGGAAAATGTGGGGAATTTTCCCACACATCAGCAGAGTGTTTATAAAAGGCTCCTAGATAAAATCAGAAGTTAAACACGTGTTGAAATTTCTGAAAGTGTACTTACTTGTTCATCTTCGTGCAAACTGATGGGAAAGCATATATGAAATCAACCACACATCTCTTGACTGCTTACAGCTGCCCAGCTGGAGTACTGAAGATGTCATCATTGCTCCCATTTTTCATACCTGAGGAGTTTTTTCACACATGCATATACATACATATTTACACACAAACCCTGACACCCACATTAAAGTTTCTTGGATCAGTATTTCTGTGCAGTTTTATTCCAACTCTGTTTCTTCATATGTTTCTCTTGAGACACTTAAAAACATATGCAGGAAGTAGCTGAAATGTCCACTACAGTAAGGTGTGATTAGAACTGACTTATATTTTGTGCTAAAGATGGTTATTAATTCTTTCATGGGGTATAGGATGCTTTTTCTGGTTTTGTCCAAAAATCGGATGCTGTGTGGAGAATGAACAACCTGAACAAAGTAAATGAAAGTGTTTAATCTGTTCCACTGGTGCTGAGGCTGTCCTGGTGTTTTGTCACTAGAATGCTGCATTCCAAAATATCTGTATCTAATTAAATAAGATATGTATGCTGAAGTTGGAAGTAGCTTGTGGATTTTTATGTATGTGTAGTTGCATGAGTGACAATTGAGGATAGGCTGCGCAGGTTTTTAATCCTGAGGAAATCTTCAAGTTACTGGGTTTGGGGTATTTTGGGAGTGGGTTTTTTTTGTTTTTGTTAATATATATGCCTTCTGAGAGTCTGGGAGAACAAATCAGTCTTTGGCAATCCAGCAGTGAAACTACCATATGATGAATACCACCATAATTTTATTTTATTTGTAGACTTATTTAATTCATCTTTACAGTAGAACTAAGTGCTATGACTTAACACAGGCTTAATAATTTTATAATGCAGATTTTAATAACACTGATTCATATCTGGTAGTCTTCTAGGAAGGAGAAGGTCATTAAGCTGTTGGAGTAACGCAGTTATCTGTTGCTTGGGAATTCTTTTAAAATGGATAATACAGATAAAAGACAGCTGTCAAACTAGAAACTATACTATCACACTGATAGTCTGCTAATAAATTTCTGGGAATTATGGCTTCTGCAAATGAAACTCAGTGCAGGCATTGAGTTTTCTCTGAAAAAGTCTCTGATGTTTCATCTAAGTAGAGATAACCTCTTAAAATACTGTAGAGTCAACAAATGGAAAAATAAATTTAGGAAATTAAGTAGTTGTACCTTCTTCTAGGAAAGGTGTATATTCAGTTAAAGCATTGTAGATTTTAGAGTGGGATTTTCCCAACCAGTACTGCAGAGTGGATTGTTTGGTAAAGTATACTATTAAATTATTTGTTGATTTATTTTTAGAGTTATATGAATATATTACAGATACTGAGCTAGCCTAAACACAGGTGTGTTAAGTTTTATACAGGTACTTACATACCAGTGTTTCACAATCAATTAGGATACTACCTGGTATTTATAGCAATTCCTATTGTTATTAGAAATGGCAAAAAAAATTAGGTAAAAACTGATGTGTGATATGAAGTGTTGCTAAGACCTAGTTATAGTTGCTGGGCTTCTGTGGTGGATGGGCCAAGGAAGAGTTGGTCCGCTGGCCTTGCCATGCTGAGCTGCTGTGGCCCCCTGGACGATAGGAGTTGCCATCAACCCTGCGTGAATCTCTTTGTTCCTGATGTTTGGTCTCATTATTTTTAAAGTGAGAGCTACAGAAACTGTTCAAACACAGCCTTTTTAATAGTTTACATTAGCAACTACCTTCTTTAGAGGCACTGATACTGCTTTAAAAAATAAAATGTACAGAATTTGGGCTAGCATACAGAAATTTTTGAAGACAGTACAAAATCACCGTTTTACACACTCTTGGATTTGTGCTTCACAGAGCTGTTTTGTGCCATTCTGCAGCTCTTGAAAGAGGCCTTCCATGTTGAAATAATTTGATCTTGCTGTGGTGCCTCGTTTGATTTTGCTCACGACCACTTCTTTTGGCAGTGTCCCTCTTGAGATAAATTCTAACCTGAAATGTCAGTTTCCTTGTGGCTTTCATTTGAAGCTTTTTTTGGTGCCGAGTTGGGATATCCTGGCAAAAGGGGAGAAGTAGAAAGCAGAACGTGTCTTAAATACTGCAAAATGCATTATCTGTAAAAATACTTGTTCACAATTGCAAGAGTCATGTTGTTACTGCAGGAGGATATTCCTTTCCTACAAACTGGGTTAGTAGAAAAGTGTAAGTGAATGTTGGAGGTATTTAGAGGTGCCTGGTCTATTCTGAGGCAGTATGACCTCCTTTGACTGCTGTGGACTGAAGTTAGGATGGAACATTCCTGGCATCTCTTTGAGCCATGGCAGTTTTCTTTAGGGAACTCTGATGGCACAGAGGCCATGGTCATGGCCATGGCTGTTCAGGCCATGTCATCTGATTAAGTTGTCTGGTTTTAAATCTTTGAGCTGCAGATTTGTTTGTTCCAAACAAATTTTGTTACTGTAAAAGCTAAAATAATCTTTTTGCTTATAAAAATGAGTTAAGGTAAAAGGGACAGCATATTCAGTTCTGACAAGTCACTCAGGAAGTATTTAAGAGGCTCCCTTGCTACAGCACCAAGTGAAGGCTCTTGGCTATGCTGAAGGAAAGCGTAGTTCTGCAGCTCCTAGACAAATGCACATGGAAGAGCTGGACAGTTGGTTCTTGTGGTATTCCACATGTGGAACAATCTCACTGTAGATGTAGTTTCCAATTAGTGCTTCTTGGATGCATCTCTTCTGAAATTACTGGACAGTTTTAACTTGTTAACTTGGATTTTGATATTTCTGCCAGTGTTGTTGTAGTTGAGAAATGGAAAGATGGAACTATGCTGTGGCGGAGATTGTTGATCTTCCTTTCCCTTTGTAGAGGGAGAACAGAGATAGTATTCAAGTAATAGAATTTAAATTTTCTGTACATGTATTGAGTTTTTGTTTTTCTTTGTGGAGAGAGTTTATAACACGGTAAAGAATATCAAGTGAAATCCTTTGGATTGTTTGACAGCAGTGGTCCTTGTTAGATTTTCATTCTTCAGTGTTAATTCCACTGTTGTGTCTTTTAAAGAGTTTTGAGATAGTTCTTTGAGCAAAGACAGCCTTGATTGTTGCAGATAAGGGGTAATGCAATTTAATGTGCTGAGATTATGAGCACAAGAAGAAGAAAGCTTATAAAGATGCTTCTTATTAACGTGAAAGAATTATCAACCTGAGAAGATTTAAGAGTAAGCAAAACATGAGTAACTGGATTGGAGTAGGAGGGAGGAGAATGGAAGGAGATAGTACCTAATATGAGGAAATAGTAGGATAAGTTGAGGTTGTATGAAAGTTGGATTAAATAATAATAAAAGGTTCCTAAGGTGAAGACCAGGAAGGAAGGGGTATACACAACTTCTCGTTACACAGAAATGGGTAGGGTCTACTTTAACAGTAATCCAAGCAGGACCCAGAATTTGGATACATTGCATCTGTTTTCCTAAAAATAATAATACTTACTATGCATCCAGAGAGAGCAGGTGATAGCAGTGTGGGTAAGGAAGAGGTTTTGCATGCGAATCAGTACAGAGGGAGATAGAGCAGAAAGATCTGGATGGAACATAGCCCCAGAAAGCTTCCAGCACTTAGCCTGTGATGCTACAGGCCTGTTGTTATTCTTCTCTAGAACAGGTAACAGTTGAAGTTATTATAGGATGAGAGAGTAGCAAGTCTTGCATGTTACTTGAAGGACAAAGGTAGTTTAGTAAGGACAGCCTTTCATAGGTAAAAAACCAATTCTTTTAGGATGGAGCAATTACTTTCTATAAAAGATACTAGTCCCTGTGGTAGAAAGGGACTGGTCTTGAGGACTCAGGATTATTTTTGGTTCAGAATTCCTTTTTACACAGCTACTTTATGTAGAAATGTACTGAACTTCCTGTAATTCAGGTAGGTGCTGCTGGTGGAATAAGATCATGTTCTTAGTAGCTTACTTGCACTGAGTCTGCAGTCAGTCAAGTGAAGCAGTTTTTCTGCCGTGGGCAACTCTGCCATGGACAACTGAACCTGGCAGTTCTTGGATCTGCCAAGAGAAAGGAAGCACTCTTAACCTGGAACTTCCCTGAGGTAAAGGTTTTGAGGAACTGCCTGGGTGTTGTCTTGTCAGCAGTCTTCTCTTGTATGTGTTCAGATCGTTGTCTTCTCTCTACCATTTATGTGGGGAACCAAAATTCAGGGCTCTTAAGAGATAGGTTTTGTGTTGGGTTTTGCTTGGAAGCCAGAATTCTAATAGTGTAATTAAGGATATGTTATGTTAAGTTAGCAGATACTCACCTATTTGGTTTTTGTTTGCTCCAGATTTTGCATTGGAGATACTTCTGAAAATGGTCCTTAGTGGTCTTTGAGACAGCCAGCTTGTGGAATGTTGATAGAACTTTAGTAAAGACCATAATTAATGACTGGTGTAGCTTGTGCCAAATAACCTGTGCTTATAATTTCTTTCAAAGTAAGAGCTGTTTTCTCTCAGGGCCACTTTAAAGCAGTAGATTTCTGTCTGATCACACTGTAACTTGTGGGTCTGGTGTTGTAGCAGGAATCTTGAGGAACTTAGGATTTTACTCAGATCTCTTTGTTCAAAATTTTGGGACTGTCAGCTGTCTGTTTTAGGCAGTGCTTATACTCATGAACCCCAAGCCCCCAGGGGAGTTAGGCTGAACAAGCCCTCAGGATTTTAGTGTTTATATTAGAAAGGTCAGATATTGAGTGTTTTTTGTATTACTCGTTCACAATGTGCTGTAAATCAAAGCCAACTTCATGGTCACATCTACAAAGCCAGCATGGGTGTTACAGTTATCTTGATTCAGGATTTCTCTTGTGCAAGAGAAGACCAAATTGTTTGAGCTTACAATCTGTTTTGCCAAAGTCAAATACCTTTTTCCATACAAACAGTCTTACCCTTTCAGTTGAAACCATAGCATTGTAATAAAAATGTGTATACTGGATTCCAGACTACCAAGGGCCTAAAAAAGGCATTTTGGTTTTTTTTTGAAGTCACAAGATCCTGAAGCTAAACCAATTTTTCCCTGGCCCCATAGATTAAGTTACCTATTACAGACACATAAAAAGAGTTTCCGACAAATCTGTAGAATCTTGCTCATGATGTTGCAAGAGAAAGACTTTGTAAAGATTCTACTTTAGCAATCTTCAGGGTTGTAACAATCTACTGTTAACATCCAAAATTTTATAAAAATGGGTTTTTTATCTTCTGTAGAGGCCTTCTTCAGCAAGAAGACCTGCAGCTAGTGATCTATAAAAAACCCCCATGTTTTCCAGGCATTTAGGTCTTAAGGGCTGGAATTTTTGACTTTTTGTTTCCCCTTACTTAATGTTCACTGATCATTTTTCATGAGTCACAGAGATGTGGGAGATGTTTGACTGTAGAGTGGAAAAATTCTTACCTGATAACTTTTTTTTAATAAAACAGCAGCATCATCTTCAACTTTACTTGTAGTTCAGCAGCCAAGAAACATGTCCGTTTTTTCCATTCCTCTTTGTAAACTATTTAGCCAGGTGGACATAGGTTGCCTGGTAGTAGAGGAGTACTCCTAGTCCATTGTTTTGAAAGGATGAGGCAGCATTGGGTGGCTTTTCTAAGAGACAGCTGAAGAGGAGGATACCTTGTGGTGCTAAGATATCTCTGGAATTTTAAAGAAATAGAAAGAATATGATGCTCATGCAATAATGAGAGATACAGCCAGCAGGAAAAAATACTGGCAGAAAATTTTGCTTTTAATTGGTACTTTTAACTAATAGCTTGCATACACTTATCTTTAGGATTGTTATTTTCTTCAAAGCAATGTATTTAAAGTCCAAATCAGTTGCACTGTAAGGATGGTTGCTGGATATGGCACTTGCCATCTGTGCTAGTAATTTTCTTTATTCTGTTGCTAAAGAACTTAAAAGAAAAAACCCAAAGAATGAACAAAAAAACTACCCCAACAAAACCACTTTAAACCAAATTACCTACAGTGTGTTATTTGTACAATATTCTATAAATGTCTTGTTTTAGCATTACGAGCAAATTGAATTCATTAGCAAAGCTTGTTGCATTGCAAGTTAAAATTCCTTGATAACCTTTTGTTTTTGGAAGATTCAGTCTGCTGTATCTTCCATTTACATTCTTGTGCTTTCAGTGATTTAAAAATAGTATCTCAGTTTCACACTAATGAATTCTGCCCTAATAGACAAGAGCAGAAGACACATAATTGAAATTACTGAATACATAATAGTATTTTTATATTCTGTATGTCAGAGGAAGTACAGCATGTATGTTACATACTGAGTTTCATAACTTATCAGAAGTACAGAAATCTGCATCTGTTAAATTATATGTGTGTCCTAGCAGAGTGGGCACTTCGAAGACTTGAGTTCTCTCTTCTTCTTCGAAGTCTTTGGTGGTACTGTGATATTTGGTAGATCATAAAAATAGGTGCAGTACCGTAAATTAAAGGTCTGTGTAAATGTTATCTTGTCCCTCCAGTGTTCAATATAGAGAGTTACTTTGTCTTCTCATTCTGTTCTCTTCCATAAAATTAGGACAATTACAGGGGTATACAGTATATGATTTAGGCATCAGCTGAATAGGCACTGGATTTGAGATCATTTAAATACAATATATTCTGAAAATAGCCTATACAATAGCTGTACTATCATCTTTTAATGCATTTAATGTGCTAGAATGTCTTTTCTAATTTGCTTGAGGGAAGATCAGATTATGGAAGAATATAGCTGTCATTATCACAACCTTGAAATTATGACTGCATAGTAAATGAAAAAAACCAAAAACAAAAAACCCCACCCCAAAACAAACCAAAAAACCCCACCAAAACTCAAACCAACACAAAACAATACCCAGTGAAAACCAAAATAACCAACATCTCCACCCCACCCCAGTGTAAAAAAACAAAGATCAAAATATTAATTGCATACAAACTCTTCACAAATTTCATGTATTATTTCCTGTCATTGCATAATTCTCACTACTGACCATTGCTTGCTTTATAGTTACATTTTTTTAAGAAATCCCTCAGTTCTCAGGTCATCTTGTACATATTAGCGTCTTAAATATTAATGACTTATGTTAAGTGGTTTGTAGTATTAGTTTAAATAAAGATAGTCATAAAATTAAGTTGATCCATGAAGACAGGTATTTCTTTAGTAGATAGTGTTGTCTGGATCTCTAGCATTTTGAGCATGTGTAACTGAGCAATGTAACTCCAAGTCAGTGCTTTTGCATAGGTCTATATTAAAATAAAACTATGTATTTTTTTCTTGACTGTTTTTTCAGGGATTTGATAAACAAAGATTCAGCATAGGGTTTTGAAAAAGATGTAGGCATCACAGGAAACCACAGAGCTGTGTAGGGAAGGTATTTGGGTAAAAATGTCTTGAAATATAGTCTTACTGTGCAACCTGAATTTGTCTGAAGCCCCAGTTGGTAGCTGTTGTTGTATTCATTTATTTTTCAATATTTAACTCTTAACTGTGATATCTCTCTGTAAAAATTACTTTGTTCCTAATGTTTAAAATCTGTTTCCAGGCTGCAAGCTGCTATATAAACAAGACTTTGCAAGACGGTTAGGACTGAGATGTGTTACTTGTAATTACTGCTCACAGCTGTGCAAAAAGGGAGCAACTAAGGAACTTGATGGTGTAGTGAGAGATTTCTGCAGTGAAGAGTGCTGTAAAAAATTTCAGGACTGGTACTACAAGGCAAGTAACTCAGAATTTTTGACGAGAGCTCCGCAATTAAAAAAACCAAAAATGCACATGTGAGGATATCTCAAGAACTGTGCAGCAAATATGGCTTACTTCAGCAAAGCATTTGCTATAGAAAAAGCAAATGTATTAATTTCATCATTTGAGTTTTCGTAGATTTTAGAGCAGCATTTCTATCATCTGATTTTATTAATTCGTTTGGCAGGGAAGTCTTGAGTTACAGAAAACCAAAAAATTAGTCTGTGTATTTGTTACCTTACAATTCCAATTTTTGCTCAGTTAATACCACATTTTTCTTGTCAAAACTTCTTAAATGTGTATTCAGAATGTTGAAAACGCTGTTAGTAGCAGCTGGATACCTTGAGTTCACTGACATTAGCATAGTTTTTCTTGTTCCTGTTTTTGCCTCCTTTTTTGCCTTTTCCCTTCTCCCACAGTTTGAACTGCAGAGGCTTTGATTGTTCAGTATTTCCCAGTGGAAAGTATGCCAAAGGAAAAGCAAGACCAAATGGATTTCTAATAAAAGTTTAAATCAAACAGATGGCATCTATTTCTAAGTCTCTGGAAGCTTAACTGCCTTGTGAAGCACCAGCAAAGACTTCACAATAAGAGGTTTTTTGTTTACATTTTTTGAAAGGAAAAGATGAAATTGGACTGGGTTTAACCTGCGATTAGTACCATGGATAAAATATTTGATCTCTGGTGTGAACGTCCTGAAAAGCTACACTGATAATTTCAAAACAAGAACTACACTGTGGATGCAATTGCAAAAAAGACAGTACAAAATTCATCACCGTACCAAAACTCTGCACACAGCCTGGAAGGCAGTAAAAAACTTGAAGTGTTAGAGGGCTAGATACAAGTCCTGTAATTCAAGACGATCTACCTACCATAAAAGAACTGAATATGAAGACATATCTGATATTTTGGAATGTCTGTTTCCAGAAATGTTACAGCCAAACATTGTAAATTCTTTATTTTGAGTAATGTATGTAGGCATCACAGGAATGTCTTGTTAGACATTCCTAAAAGAAAACTTCTGAAGACCACAATGTGTTTATTTTGTCTCACATGAAAATAGGATGACAAAGCTCGGCTGCAAAGTTCTTAACTAAAATATTAACTTCCTACAATAATATTTAATCTATCTATATGCCTTAAAACTCGGGGTGTGAAATGAAATTTATCCCTGTGAAAAAAGTGCCTTCTGGTTGAGAACTTAAATCTTTGGTGTGCTTTAGAAATCTTTTGGTGATTCAGCAAAAAATATAGTCTGGAGGTGGGCATACCAAACTACTTTCATGTACCTAAGCTTCTGTGGAAGCTTGTACTGTGATTCAGCTTTGAGAACCACTTGAAAACTCAGACTTCAGATTATCCTGATTCATGGCATAAAGTAATAACTGGCCCATGAAGTCTGCTTAAATCCTGTTGGTACTCTGTTGCAGGAAAGTTAGATCTCATGTCATAAAAAGGCAATTTAAACAGATTTGCCGGTAACTTTTGATACTTCTGATGATGTTGAAGTGTTAGATACTTCTGCTTTTTGAATGTTACACTTGATAGTGGAACTAGTGTTCCATTATAAAGAATCATTAATTGTATTTTTTTTCAAGTGCTTCTTAAAGCCTTAATACAATTGAGTTTTGGTTAAAAAAGCTTGAGATTTAGTATATGGGAAAGACATATAATAGGTTCTAGGAAATCGTGTCTTTTGCTAAGATTCTCTTTTTTATTTCTTTACATCCTTGCTGATAACTTCTCCCACTTTATGGAAGTCGCTCCAGATACCTTAGATTTAGTAGTGCATTGTTAGCTCATATTCTTACGTAGCCAAAATAGACAATGATCAAAACACAGGAAGACAGAATAGATAAGGACCGTTCTGGATTTGTACTTCATTAGCTGTTTTGTCTGTTAGCTTCTTAAAAGAATAGTTATATATGTATGAGCTTTGTCTCATTTATGCAATGTTCAGTGTTATTTTGGAGTTTCAATGAATGTATACATGAAGAGAAATAAGTAGTAATAACCTAGTAATGTTTTAACACCATCATTGTGTTCATTAAACAAGTGTTTGTCTCCATCTTCTTTGTCTACTTTTTTTTATGGACACATCTTTCTCATGTATTATTATCTGGAAAACATTGTAACCTTTTAAAATAATCAAGTATTATGGGAGCACTTCCCTGAATGCCAAAATTCTCATCTCAGAAAGCCAAAGAAGATAGCAACAGTAGAAGCACAACAACTTACCTAGAAGTATTAAAAATTCGTTAGATTTACCTAGATAAGAGTCCTTTAAACCTTATATGAAGTGAAATGTAAAAGAATAGTTTTAGTCCTGATCATCTATTGGGCAACAGCTGCAGTTACCAGTTGGTACCAAGTTCTGAGGAAATTTCTGTTCTATGGGTTCCATGCATCTCTGAGAGAAGAGGCAAAAATTTGAGTCTTGAGGTTAGCTCCCTAAGTTTTTAGAGGTCCTCCTGTAAACTTCCATGTAATGGTTTGGATATTGATCCAGAAAATACCTGGGAAATGTCAATATAAATCTTAAAGTAGCCTAATGCTTGATGACAGTTTCAATCATTTGATGTATATTAGAGCATTGAAATTACCTTGAGAAAGAGTATACAGTTCTGAGAACAGCACAAAAATCTGTTTCTTTAAATATACACTGCAGAAACATTGATGACAGCGCTACAGCTGAAGTGCACACAGGTCATGCAAGGCTACAGTGGAGAATTGATTAGACTCAGCATGTGCAGTGATGACTCTATTCAGTGGGGGTCAGGTGTCTGCAGCAGAGTAAGTAGGAGGTGGGGAACTACAGTCTGAGGCAGAGAAAAGTTACTGTGGCTGGTGAGCTCAGCAGTGATTGTCAGCAGTGGTAAAATTTGAAAGTGGAGCCAGCATTAATCAAAATGGTAAAGACAGCAAGACAGCCTTGTGGAATTTCTATTGTCGGAATTCCACCGTTCTCTAGTTAGACATCTCAACCTCCAGTAAGTACTCTTTCAGAACAGTTGATCTACTTTCTCTTATAATCACTCACTCTCTCAGAACAGCTTTTGCTTTCTATTTACTGCAACTGAAGCTGAAATGGACATCTAAGATCAGATGAAATAATAGCAGTCCAGACTATTGGAGAACATTAGCAACAGTTGATGGAGGGATTAAAAATGTAAATAAAAGCCCCACATAGGAAAATTTTATTCCTTAACCTAAATTTGGGGCAAGCATTAGTGATTTATACTAATCACCATGCCCATTTGAACATGTTGAAGTAATGGGAAAAGAAATGTGCCAAAAAGCAGTTGTGAGTGGCAAAGTACTTGTGCAGTGCAAGCACAGCAAGCAGAGATGGGCTTTTTGGAACACAGAGATAATCAGATTTGAAGCAGGTATTCTGGAGATTGAGTTAACATTTAGTGTCAGTATCCCAGGTGAAAACAAATGAAAAGAGGAAGGAAGGAGAAATCATAAAATGTCACGAAAATCATTAATTCGTTTTCACTTTCAACAAATTTGATGGTAAGGGAAGTAGGTGAGCGAACACTTAGCAGGAAACTTCAGTGCATGGAACGGTGTATAACATTGACTCTAAGCAGAACTATTAATAGTAGAATTAAAGTGTAGTAAATGTAGAGATGAGAAGTGTCACTATAAAAGAATAGTAATTTCCATGCGGAAGCAAACAAATATGTTTTTTTCTACCTAAATAATTTAGAAGCCCAGGAGAGACAATAATATACTTATTCAAAAGCCTAAATGAAAAAGGAAACCAGGAGAGGCAGAGAACAGTTGCAGGAATGAGAGAATCACAGAATAGTTGGGTTGGAAGGGACCTTTAAAAGGCTGCATAGTCCCAACACCTCTGCAATGAGCAGGGACTTCTTCAATGAGATCAGGTTGCTTGGAGTCCCATCCAACCTGACCTTAAAAGTTTACCTGTCTGTAACCTCTCTGGGCAACATGTTCCCGTGTTTCACCCTCATTCTAAAAATCTTCTTTCTTCTATCTAATCCAAGTTGACCTTTCCTATATCTAATCTAAGTTGACCCTCCAGTTTAAAACCATTTCTCCCTGTCCTATCACAGCAGGCCCTGCTGTAGGAAAGCTGTAGTTGCTGGATTTGACAAGATTTGACCCCTTTTTCTTTCTTTGAAGGAGAGAAAAATGAGCAGAAAGTGGTGCTTTGATAGTCAAGCAGCGTGCAGCAGGTCAGAATAGATGGGCTTTTCTGTACGTGAGTCAGCTGTCATTCTTAATCAGTGTTAGGTGGGTTTGAGATTTAAATTTAGAGTGAATTATACTTTTTTTTTCCCCTACTGGTATTTCAGTCTTTTGGTGGCTTTGGAAGTTGCATCTGCCTTAAAGGTGTGAATTCACAGCTTTCCTTAACTGATTAAATCTACTCTATTTTGGCAACACTCTACATTTTATCTTCTTCCCCACTCCCTTTTAAGAATAAAACTTACTTGCTCTTTTGTCCCACTGAGGTGATCTGCAAAAGGAACTGTGGATCAGCATCAGTGGAAAGTCCAAGTGACAGATATAACAAAAAAGGAGGGAGAATGGGGATAATGCAGTGCTGTAAGGTCTCTGACCTTGTGTGCCCTACAGGTGCTTAAGCACTGCTGCTCCTACCTGCACAGAGAAGAGGGAAGATAAATACCTGCTCTTCCAGGGCCACCTGGTGCTTAGTGTGAGGTGATCTTGAAGCTGCAGCTTTAATTGCTCCCAACTTAAAGCTGGTTATACTGTTAGAAACAGGCCTCTCTATGTATCATCTTTAAATACTTAAAAATTACAACTGAGAACTTAATTTCTTATACTGCCAGAGGATGGTACTACACTGTTCAAATACAGAGAAGAAACAAAACATTTAATTATTTTAAAAACTTGAACTAATTGGCCTGTTCATACTTTTTTAGAGTCACAAAAACTACAGTTGGGCTTTGTTTTGTTTTGTTTTGTTTAAGTCATCAGAGCCTTGTGCATAACTGCAATGTTGTGTATGGTTTTATGTATTAATGTTTTATGTTGCATATATTATAACTTCCCTCTTCCTCTCCTGGCTATATTATTAGGTTGACTTTGGATTGCTGAGCATCTTTAAAGTTTTTAATTTTTTAAGTTCTGCTTTAGGATGAAGGTTGCAAACAATATCGAGGCAAGCTGTAGTGCAAACAATTATTTGCTTACTTGAAGATGTGAAATTGAGGCTACCACTGTTCAGATAATAATTTATAGTGTGGCAGATAAAACGCAATAGAATCTATTTTGGAGAAAAACATTGTCTGCCTTAGTGATGCCTCATGATAATAACATGCAGGGTCATGAAAGATATATTACTTAAATGTTTGAGTTTCCAAGCTACATGCTAACTAAATTTTGGCGGAGTGCCCTATTCGTGAGAGAAATTGTTGTTTATAAATCAGAGAAACTTGGATGAACTAAAGAATTTGAATCTAAAATTGTTGCCAAACTACTAAAATAATGGAAATATAAAAAATATTTATGCTGATTTGATACCTAGAGAGGTGATTCTTTTGATGACTTTTTAAAACTTTTGATTCTTTTTTAAAACAAAAAAAAAAAAGCCCACCAGATCTTGGAGGTAGAAAAAATGGCATGTGTTTGTCCTCAGTTCAACAGAGTCATTAAGGAGCCTGACGCTTTCTGCTCTTGTTTTGGGGAATGCTTCAATGAAATTAATGAAAATTGATACACAAAATTATCTTTTTGATGACTCTTTAGAAGTGAGCAATTTTTTTTTTTTTTTTTTTTTTTTTTACATAGGGACAAATTAATAAAGCAAAGCAGATTTCTTCTGGGTGCTAACCCTCAGTAAGCAATTGAAAAAGAAGGTAGCTTAACTGTTGTACATGAGCGAGACTTTACTGTATAGTGGTACTGAATCCTCAGTACTCTTAAAAATGTAACCTTTTGAAATGTAGAAATATTTTTTTCCCAAGGCCTGTTTAAAAATGTGAAAATCTTCCTTTGCATTAAGGCTGTACGGTGTGACTGTTGTAAGTCTCAAGGAGCCCTCAAAGAGAAGGTGCAGTGGCGCGGCGAGATGAAGCATTTCTGCGATCAGCACTGTTTGCTCCGCTTCTACTGTCAACAGAACGAGCCCAATCTGGCCACCCAGAAAGGACCCGAGAACCTGCACTATGGTATGTGCTGCTTCAGGGCTAGAGAAGTGTCAAGCCAGATGCTTCCTTTAAAGGAAAAATTGAAAGCTGCACGGATTATTTATTTGCCGTAATAAACGGCGTGAGAGATTATCCTTTTCTGTGTTATCATCGGAGGCAGCATTTAGCTGTTCTGGGTTAAGTGTAATTTTAGTGCTGTATCATCATGGGAATAGAAAATGTTTTCCTCTTTTGTTGTGCTCCAGTTTGTCGTTACTTGCTCTGTGGAAACATTTCTCAAAATGCCTTTTGGTCACAGAGAACAGATGGACTAGGAATGAAAAAAAGAAATTAATTAAACAGAATTAAAGGAAAATAAGTGAAATGGAAATGAGAATACAATGAAAGTATCTAGATAAGAGGAATACATTGCTTTTTTTTCCTTTCTGTTGGCAATAGGTACTGTGTAAATTTGCTGATGGGCACTAAATACAGGTTTGTGTGGTTTAAATGGCAAGTCAGGCAAAGTTCAAATAAACCGGCTTTTAAATTAATGCAATTATGGCAACTCAGCTTCTCTGTATTGCCATTTTCATACTTGAACATTTTGGTATTTACTTTTCTGAAAGAGGCTGTATTTACATCTGGCTAGAGCATTGATTTCTCATTTGCCTTTTTGTAAGGCTCAATACTGGAGTACTGAGGGAGATCAGTAGGGAGACGTCCATGAAGGAAAAGTCTTGTATGCAGTTCTCACCTGCAGTATGGTACTAATGAGTTTTCTTGATTTAATGTTATATTGGTGACAGGTGTTATCTTGGGTTGCTTACTGAAATTTGCTTTGATTTTGAAAAAGGGAAAAAAAATTCTAAAAATGTTTCCTTATACTTTTAGATCAGGGCTGTCAAACCCCCCGGACAAAAATAACAGTAAGTACATATTTTTAACACACTCTTATATCTAACTCTCTCTCTCTCTACATATATATATATGTGTATATATATATATACACAAAACATAATTAGATCTGCTTAAAATGTGAGATCCCGGTGAATTAGAGGGATGCTATTAAAAACGAAAAATTAGTGTTTTGAAGGATTCTAAGCTAACTTTATGAAGCTTTTTAGTCTCTTTCACACCTGTAGGTGAAATTAAAATTTCATATATTCATACTTTCTTTTCAATGTCTTCTGGGAAACTAAATCATCAACCATGTGTTTTACATCTATAATGCATCTAAATGTTGCTTAAAAGTTAATTAACGAACCGTGTGTCTTATTCACGTGTTTAGACTGATTAGGTGTATTTATTGTGTATAGAAAGGGAAGAGAATTTCACTGTCCAGTTGGAATATTAAGGTGGTAGCTCAGCTTTAAAAAGCTGAAAATAAATCTTCAGTTCTAAAATTTTATCCTTCCCAAGAGAAGAATTCTCTAGGTGCTCAAGGTCTGATTGGCTTTGCTGCAGAGTAGGAAAGCATAGCCATTTGCAGGATCGCTGTCTGGAAGGGTGGGGATCATCAGTGGAGCAGCAGCCTTCATTCTGAGTTTCAGTTTTTCTCAGCTTGTCAAAAATACTACTATTAATATAGTTTTCCGTTAGCTTAGTGTATTTTGTTTGAAATTTTGTTTTGGTTTTTTTGTCACATGGAAGGTCTGAGAGACTTGCCTTTTAAATGCAAATAGGCATTAAAGGTAAATCTCAGATTTAAGTGAAAGTTTTTTGATGACAATATAAATATATTTATGAAAAACACAGAAAATTGCTTAGGAACTAGAGACATCAGACAAGCTAAGCTGTGATGTTAAAAACTTCCAGTAGTTTATGTTTAATGATGTTAATTCAGTCCATAAATTTTTAAAGATGGTGTCAAAGCTATGTGTGATACAGTATTTTTTAATATATTTTAGGGAGTGTACACCTGGTAGAGCATATTGCTGTTCTTTGGACTAAAAGGACATATGGGGCTAGTCTTCCTATATATGACCAAATAAAACTGAGAATTTGTTTCTCAAATCAGGTTCTAAAAGAGGTACAAGGGTACAAAAACCGTGTCTGGAGCAAGAGGGTTTTTTGCCTCTTGACTGTAAAGATGCAGTTTGAACATTCTGGGATGTTCCCAGGTATTTGTTGTCACTGTTGTAGAGCCAGCAGGGGGAGCTTGAAGTTCATACTTTAGGTAATAAAAAAGTGTTTAGAGAATTTTCATTCAGAAATACTTTTTTTTTTCCCTAAGTGATCTTTGGACTATGGCATAATTCAAGAAGGTTAGATCTTGAGCCTAAAGTTTGTTCATGCTGCTCATAATGAACTCTTTTTACAGCTAAAATTATTTTTTATGTTATAAAATTGCTTAAATGGCGCTTTCACTTAAACAAGCACATAAAAAAAATCTTTAGAGTACCTTCAATTAAAAAAAAAAAAAAAGGGAAAATGAGCCAGAAGTGCTAGCCCTCCTGTTATGATCCTGGAAGCTCAATACTAGGAATGTAGAATAGCTTGCAATTTTAGAATAGTAGTTGGTGCTGTTGTGTTGTACTTCTGTGAGTTTCCTCTTCAGTATCTCATTTATGAAAAGTATCAGCTGATACATTAAGTCAAGAACTTTGCGTTGGAATCAGTGTGGTGCAACAGCACCTTCTCTTACTTGCTTGTCTGCAGGGCTCAGCTCCACCACCTTCTCCAACACCTAACAGAGAAATGAAGAACAAGGCGGTTCTTTGCAAACCTTTGACAATGACAAAAGCCACGTACTGTAAACCTCATATGCAGACAAAATCTTGTCAGACAGGTAACTCCTGAACTGTGCTAGAACTCATTCCCTCATTGCAGCTTTTTCTTAACTATTACTGTCTTTTAACATATTGCAACTATTCTGATTTTTTTTTCACTAAATGGCAGGTGTAAAATATATTTAAATACCTGGAAGTATTTGCCTTTTTTCTCTTTCTTTTAATAGAAGATGAGTGGAAAAAAGAGTATGTCCCAGTGCCTATTCCTGTACCAGTCTACGTTCCGGTGCCTATGAACATGTATAGTCAAAATGTTCCTGTTCCTACCACAGTTCCTGTTCCTGTAAGTGAGACTTCAGTGTCATTTTAAAATTGGCATCCATTCACATTTGTGTGTGGGACCACCTTGTGTTGTTGGTTGTTCTCCTTCTGGTCCATCTAAAGGATTGCAGGGTGCTGCAGCTCTATTGAAAAAGCATTAGAATTCCAACAGTGGCATTCAAGTTCCTGCTTGTTGTTTAGGACCTGTCTGCCTGCTTCCAGTGTGAAAATCTTGTGCTGCTGAGCTTTTTAGGAACAGTTCTGAGTGATACATCTGCTTTTGCTGAAGGTGCAGAATAAGCCTTTAGCAGCAAGATTTGTTCTTGTAATAAGGAAGCTGAAAAGGTGTTGGGAAAGGATGGCAGAGTGGGATAAACAGCAGGAAAGAACAAGCCACTAAAACAAGATGCTGATTTGTCCAGACTCTTCGTCTGAGGTTATGATCAGACAGGGTGGAAATTCCGAAGACCTTTCTGTTCTTTCTTTGACCAGCTATATTTTGTCTTTTTTTTCTTGTGTCCTTTCCTGCTTTCCCTTCTGTTCATAGCTCCTTCATATTGGGTTTTTAACCTGTCAGCATTTTTTGTTAGCTCACACTAGAGTGACTTGTTTCTAATCTGTATTAGCTCTGTCTTTCAGAAGGAGAGTATAGAATTTTTTTTGGTTGTTGGTTGCTTTGTTGTGGCATTTTTTTCTTTTCTGATTATCTCTGCCTCCCTGTCTGCACAGGTGCCAGTTCCAGTTTTTTTGCCCACTACTCTGGATAGCACTGAGAAAATCCTTGCAGCAATAGAAGAGCTGAGGGGAAAAGTGCCCTCAGATCCTCTGGAAGCTGAGCTACTGAACTTGTCAGGAGTGGTACCGGAACATGTTGGAAAAGCTGAAGCTTCAGATGTGGCCAGTGAGTTTCCTGATGAGTTTTTGACTGTTTAGAGTGCTGGGGGATGTGTGTGACAAGAAGAGTTGGGTTTGGCTTTTTATTTTAGGGAAAGTTTGAGTACAACAGTGCTGTCATTGAGGTCTTATATTAAGTTGCATTGTACTTTAACATCAGATGGCAGCTAAGTACCACACAGCCACTTGCTCACTCCCTTCGTGCCTGGTGGGGAAGAGATTCGGGGAAAAAAGTAAACCTTGTGAGTCAAGAACAGTTTAATTATTGAAACAAAATAAAATATAATACTAACTATACTAGTAAATACAACTTAAAAAGGGGAGAGAGAGGAATAAAACACAAGAAGACTAAGTGATACACCCTACAGGTGCTCACCCCCCACTGACCCATGCCCAGCCTGTTCCTGAGCAGCAATTGGTGGTTCCCAGCCAACTTCCCCCAGTTATTTACTGAGCATTGTGTGGTGTGGGATATCCCTTTGGACACTTCAGCTCAACTGTTCTGGACATGCTCCCTCTCAGCTTCTTGTGCACTCTGGCAAAGCATGGGAAACTGAAAAGCCCATGATTTAGAATAAGCACTGCTGGGCCACAACCAACACATTATTCTCATAATAAAAATTATTATCTGAAGATCAAAAAGTCCCACATACTTGTAGTTTTAGTTTCTCTTTGCTGTCTCTTTGCTCTTCTTTCCTGGCTCCGCTTGCCCAAATCTTCAAGGCTTTTCTGTATCTTTCCAGGAAAATTTGCCTTCACTCAAATGAAATTTTGAAGGTTTTTCCAAGCTGTTTCAACAGATTTCTGAAAGGTTGTTGACAAATTACATAAACTTACACTTTGTGCCTCATCATGTAGGAGGCCAGTGGAGCTGCAGTCCCAGGAGGCTTACTGTATTCTGATCTATTGCCATTCTTCTACTAAAACTGCATATTTCTGGTAGCACTGCAAGGTTGTCATTTTCAGTTTCTTGCTCTCTTTTGTGAAGTACAGCTAGCTAATTGAGCAGATGTATGGGATCAGAGCTTGCTCACTAACAGAGGACTGAATTTGGAGCAATCAGTGTTTGCCAGAAGTTGGAGAGAGTTCAAGCTTTGTTTCTCCCTGCCTGCATGCCTTATTTGAGAAACAGATCCTAGAAAAGCAGAATTGAAAGTCTGTTCTGTTGCGACAGGATCAGGTAGGAAAATAGATAGTTAGGTTTGTCAAGATTGTTTGAGTTCTGGGATTGGTTGATATGATCCAGGTTCGCCAGTATTTGATTTTCCATATGTGTTCTTTGCTGACTCACCTTCCTGGAGAAGAACAATGGGCTAGTAAGTATCTTTTATGTTTGAAGGAAATCAGGTTGGAGAAGTAAATCTGAGATCCCAAGAATAAGAAAATGTAGGATGGTAATGAGCAGAGCAATCAGTTTTAGAACAACTCAGCTTCAAAAGTTGTTGATCTGCACCATTTGGCTAATCCATGTGTTGGTTAAAATAATGAAATTTTTTCCTTTACATTTAAACAGGTGTAATAGTTGACCCAAATCTCCTAAACTCAGAGTCACGGACAAGCTTGCCTGATGTTCCATATGAGCCAGACCTTGATATTGAAATAGACTTTCCAAGAGGTAATTCTTCTGTGATTTTAATAAATACTGTGACACTGTGGGCAGCCATTGTACCTTGTTTAATCATCCTTTCAGAGGAGCTTTATTGGATTGCAGGATCCACCTGACTTACTGTTAGGTAAAACTTTGCCATGCCTTTGTAAGATGGGAGACTTCTGAATTACTTCTTCCATTTTTCTAAATACAGTGTTTGAAACAATGCAAAGAAAAGGGGAAGTTAACCACTTGCAAAGAACTTGGCTGCATCATTTGTTTTGAACATGGATTTAGGAAAGCTATTTCGAAGGCCCAAGGACTCAGATGGCATGTGTCATGGAAAACATAATGAATGCATTCTTCAATGACCTGGTATTTTTGTGGTTTAGAGAAATTACTAAAGGGTCAACTTCCCACTCAAGTTTGTTAGAAAATTGCAAGTTGGTGTGCTGCACACCACTTGTGTTACCTTTTAATATCTTGATAATGTCCATATCTGCATTTGAAGCAGTAGCATTATTTGGATTAGCAGGAAAAAATCACTGCTTTGAGACCTTTCTTGAAAGAAACTCTTGGTGCTATATAATACACCACTATATAGCACTCTACAGAATGCAGGGAACAGTATCTGTTTCCTTACACCATACCCCAGTCAATCCAAGATCCAAGAAAGCTTCTGGCTGTAGTTACTGTCCCTCTTGCATAGCTTCCCTTGGACACATGACTCTCATACCTCACCTGGCCAGGTTCTGTAGGAGCTGACAGGCTCCTTTTGTGCTGTGTTGTAGATATCTGCAGTAGATGCCCAGACTGGGTTTCTCAGTTTGCTCTGTTCTTAGTTTAAAGAGAAAGCCTGGGGATTAGTCTGACCTTAATCCTGGGACATTTACTAGTTAGATGCATACTAGGTTTTTAACCCTCTTTTTAAGTGAGGCTGGGTACATGAGAAATAAAAGCCATAGAAGAAAAGAAATAAGCAAGTTGAAGTAGTAAGTAGCAGCAGTCTGTAAGAGGCGTTGATTACACTGAAGTGCTTCTGAGATAAGATTCTTTGTGGTATCAGGAGAAGGACTGCTTTTGAGTCTGGGGCAGAGTTCTGAAATCTCTGCATGTAAGTGCTATTTCATCTGCACCAGTTGGAAAGCTGTCGTGAGAAATAAGGTGGTGAAATCAGATTATCAGAAGAGCATTCAATTTTGAGTGAAAACATTCTTTGATGGCTAAATGAGGGATGAACCATCTTCAATAAAACAAATAAAGGTGGGACTCGCAACATTAAATCCATTCATATGTTGTCTCATTCCTCAGTGTTGCCTGAAATAGAGTCCTCAGTTGTACCCCTGAAATGTTAAATGAACAATATTTTGATGTATTGCCATACATCTGCTTACCAAACTTAATGTAATATCCATCATGAGCTAGACCTCCACCACTTGTATAGTCTAAAACCAGTTTCACTGAAGGAGTTTGCCTTCTGATTCTTAATGTTTGTAACCAAGTGTAATATGCTACATGAAATAACAAAACATGAATAGAAATAATCTAAATACATGAACAAAACTGCATGTACTAAGTTAATTTGTATTCTTTCTGGTCATAGCTGCTCATTCTCACTGTACCTAAAAATTTTTGATACCAAAGACAGCCTGGGCAGAAAACATTATGTAAGAGTCTACAGTAAGAAATTCTGCCTTAGCAACTTAAGATAATTCTTGAAATGTTGAGCATTGTGTCCTCTGAAACTTACTTAGAAATAAACTATTTGACAGTTTTATCTTACAATTTGACAGCTTTGTCTTAGTTTGAATATAAAAATAGGTTTGTTTCCTCTTACCAAAATCCAGTTGTTTGGTTGTGTTATTTGTGTGCCTTTGTGGACACCTTATGTTAAGGCACACCAATATAGTTAATTGGTTTTTTTCCAAAGCAGTGCTATTTAAAAGATGTTTAGAAATAAGTTTCTGTTAATGTATTTTCAGCAACTGAGGAGCTTGATACAGAAAATGAGTTTTTGTTACCTCCTGTTTTTGGTGAAGAATATGAGGAACAGCCAAGGCCTCGGTCCAAAAAGAAGGTAATTTTTTCATGCTATTAAAAATATCAAGAAAAACACAAAATTTATGTATGGAAAAATATATAGGGTTTTTTTTAGTTCTTATACTGATTTACAGTATGTTAGTGTCTACTCATACCTAATATCCTATCTTTATGACATAAATGTATACATTTCAAGTAATATTATTTCAGTGGTATGTCTGTTGCAGGTAATTGTTGGATTTGAGAGCAGCGTGATTTGTAACTGTTTTTGCTTCACAGTGGCAGAACTGTTGATGGAATGTGCCACTGTGTATATACCTACTGTATTCTTAGCAATGCTATTTTACTTCCTACTTTCAAAAAATGTGTCTTAGTTTAATTTGATAGTAAGACAGAAAAACATTGGCATTACCAAAGTTTATAATGGGAGCGATAGCATTTCCTTTAGAAAAGAGTATAAAAATTTTTTTTTTTGCTTGTAATTTTCCCAGATTTTATTTTTCGTCAATCTTAGTTTAGACATTGGATACAAATTAGCCATAGTCTTTTATTTAGAAGGACACTACCAAGAAAGTTTCCTGTGCCTGGCAACAAAGCTGAAATGGTTTTGTTCCAATAACTGGAGTAGATATTGCAGCTTTAAAAAAAAAAAATCTAACTTCTACTAAAGCTTTCTAATAATAAATGGGTCTTTCTAGTATCAAATCTGGAGTCTAAGCTTTCGCTATTACCACTGGATATTATCCACATATCCACTGCTGGCCTGCTTTAATCTGGAACCAGTGCTGCCTTTTCCATTGGTGGGTTCATTCGAGCCTACGAGTCGAGCCTGTGACACAGATTTGTCGCATCTTTAGTTCCCTGTGCATTAACGCAGGGAAATGAAATTTCCTGAGATTTCCATGAAATTCTGTGAGTGCACTGAGGTTCAGTGTGCCCTTTGGCCTGCAGCTGGCTGTGCCAGGTTCTGTGTCCCTGCTGGTGGGACTGCCGGCGGCGTTAACCTCTGTGTTCCCGTGGCAGGGCGTGAAGAGGAAAGCCGTGTCGGAGTACCAGTCGCACGATGACAGCTCTGAAAACTCCGAGTGCAGCTTTCCGTTCAAATACACCTACGGGGTAAATGCATGGAAGCACTGGGTAAAGTCTCGGTATTTAGACGAAGAGCTTCCAGAGTTAGAGGAACTGAAATCAAGTAAGTATTTCCAAAAATCCGGCATCCACATTCTGACCTGGTTGGGAGAATTGCCGTACTTGTGTGATTCTCAGCTGGAATTTTTGATAGAATTTTTCTCATGTCCTTAAATGTTTCCATTATGACTGAGATTATTTTACCACAGAGTTGCCAAACTGTTTTTTTTCTAGTCTTTCTTATTTGGTTTAAAATGCTGGGTCTCAACTCTTCTCATGAAAGCTAGGACAGCACCTTCTTGGCTATTCTGATTTTCTGTGACCATTTTAATTTTTTGTTTCCATCCTATTTTTCTTCATATTCTAACTCACTTTAGAGTTGGCACCATTTCTGGGCTTCTAAATGGCAAGGGAGGGACATCCTCCTACTCTTTGTCCTGTAAGGAGATCTTCCTCTGAGGCTGGCATTACCTGGCTGTGGAGCTCTGGCACAAGGTGGCCTTCGATCCCCTGGAGCCATGCTGCTCTTTCTGCAGCTCTCCTCTCTGTACACATTTGTACTGTGAGGGGAAAGGGCAACTGCTGCTACTCCTGCTGTTCTTCAGCTCCCACATGCATCTCAGCACCCTTGTGTCGTGCTCTTGGATCTTTGGAAACTGCTCTTTCCGATGAAGGTGCCCCTCTACGCCACTGGCTTCACTTCAGCATCTTGGGCTGCCTCTGTGTCATCCTGAGCTGTGCATGACAGTACATTTGTTAGCAGCTGTTACTGCATTTGGTTAACTAGACTTTCCTGTGGGAGCCTTGATTGTTTTAATACAGACCTAACATTTTAACTGCTTAGTACATTTTAGTCTCATTCATTGGTTAATGGAGAGGACATCAAGCCAGTTTCCCAGTTTCCAGTCAAAACATACCCCATCCCACCTTCGCTGTGTGACAATTCTGTTGTATAATGTAGCATTTCTTCTCTATTTTACAGTAAAGTCTGTGAAATTAAAGGAAGATCTATTATCACATACTTCAGCTGAGTTAAACTATGGGTTGACACATTTTGTCAATGAAATTCGAAGGCCTAATGGAGAGAACTATGCACCTGACAGCATCTATTATCTGTGTCTTGGAATTCAGGAGGTTAGTAGAGGCTGTAGAGATGGGAAATGAAGCTGCTGATTTGACTGTAACCCATTTCAGTAGAAGAGTGGAGATAACATGGATTTACTGGCTAGGAGCTACCCTTAATACATGGCTGTGATCAGGCTGCTGTGTAGTTACATTGTAGAAAGCTGTCTGTGTAGGAAATGAGTTTGCAGACCCATCCTGAAAGCTCAAATGCGAATTGGTATATTGTAATAATTTGAAGCTTCTTGCTGGGTTAAAGCAAGTAACTAACCCAGTCAAAAACTACATAGTCTTTTCAAATGCTGTGCTTCATTTTGTTTGCTAAAGATGTCCAATGTAAAAACAGAATGAAACAAGGCACGATCTCTAAGCATTTTACTAATTCAGTTCCTTAGCATATAGAGGAAGCAACCTAAATTAAGTGTCTTTTGGGGAGGGTCTAATTTACTGAGTATTGCAGACTGTGGACAGGCAGGATAGAATGCAGGAAACTCTGTTCTGTTGACTCTTACAGTAAGATAGGAAGGAGTCAGGTCAGATGTAATGTATGTGAAGGCAATAACCTGTCACTAGGTAATTAGAGAAGCTGTTCCACAGCTTATCTTTTAAGCAGGGAGGGCTGTCTTAATTTTTGCTACATAAGGCAAAACATAGGCAAAATAAGCAGTGTTCAGAGCTGATAGCACAGAAGATTTCATTCAAGTTAAAACGCAATAAAAGATGTGTATGATGTGGAAAGCAAGCTGCTCACAGGGTTTGTAGTTCTACTTGAACTGTTCCAGAGTTGAACCAAGTAACAGATTTTTAAATTGAAATATTTTAAAAATAAATAGTAAAATAGTAATTTTCTGTCTTGCAAGTATGCAAAAATAGAGAGTCAGTTTCTACCTTTGCCTCATTGTTGAAACTTGAGAAGCAAACATTGATTTTAGTCAGTGGCTTTTTAGTCAATATTGCTACAAGGTGTGTTTCAAATTCAGCTAGCTTTCTGCTTCTGCACTTGCATGATACACTGTCTCTCTGTGCCTTTCTGTTGAATTGGAAATACTCATGTTAAGCAGATAAACAGTACACAGAGGGAAGTATGTGTTTATAAAATGGAACTCAATATTTTTTTAATCTTTCTCTTTGTACCTTTGACATTGTCTGTTTTGTCAGTCATGAAAGCTAGTTATGTATAAAACATCTTTTTTTCAGCTCTTCAGAACTACAGTTTTTGTGGCAGCCATGATTATCATGAGGCCTAATGCACACACACAATGCTGGAACATTAGTGGAGCAACGTGTGGTCTTTTACTGTAATTTTACTGCTTATACTTCATGTCCAGTATTTAATTCAGGCAGTGTGAACAGCCCTGATTTGTTGGCCAGACTGGTAGGAAGATGTACTGTGTTCTGATGAGTTTGCATTTCACAAAGGCAGACAGCAAGTGAGGGACAGAAACATGAGCTGTGAAGGGCTGCAGCCATCATCTATGTGCTAATGGCAAATATTTGGGGGTGCACCACTCTTCTGAAGAAATGTGTTTAAGCAAGCTAGTGGTACACTAAATGCAATGTAGTTGTCACAATGTACAATAAAACTCCATTGCCTTCTAGAATTTGCTTAGTCCTTTCCACCTGACAACCCCGACCCTGAAAGAGAATAAATTGTCTGCTACTGCATAAAAGGTATTGGCTTTGTTGAACTTGGAAGGGGCTCAGATGAGATTAAATTATGTCATTTAAGGATACAGTTGGGCCAAAGATCATTAATGTTTTGCTATCTTAGAGTAAATTTCTCTTCAAAGGAAGGGAATGTAGGAACCATAGGCTAGTAAAAAAGTACATTCCCCTTCCACCAGCATTGCTGCACTCACTGTAGCTAAATACACACTCAGTTTGGAGCTTTTCCTCATGGATAGAATGTGGTTTGAGCCCAGGAGTCTTCAAGTCCTAAATTGGTTGTTTTCTTTTTCTCCCTTTTTTTTTTTTTTTTAGTTTTGTAAAATAGCTTTTTCCTAAAGGAAGCACTGTAAAATCTGTTCCAGGAAGCTGGACCCTGGGTCAGATGGTGCAGTTTCTCAGTTCAGGTTCATTTGCAGCTGAAGTTGTTCTGCTTTCAGATAGAAGTGGTTCAGTAATGGTTTTGATAACTCTGAAGCAGTGATCCTGAAGAATATCACACTTAGAAATAAAGGCTGCTGCAAGGTCAGGCAGGCATCTAGTGGAGAGGATTCATCTAGAGGAAGGTGTTAGCCTGCAGTGCTCCTTTGTTGCATCATGGCCTTCATTCTTTGTCCCTAATTGGGATTATTGGGATTTGGTTTGGGGTTTTTTTCTTGGTTTTTTTATGTCTGGTGATGAGGTTGTTTGGGCAGGCTGATAGAGTTTGGCAGATGTTTGTCTGAAGGTCAGACAAACAAAATCGCTGTGGACAGCGATACAAGCCTGTTCTCCTCCGCTGTGGGATTCAGAGGCACATCCAGTTCCTTCCCGTGTGCTGTGGTTACAGTAGAGCTCATCTCAGCTGGGAATGGCTTGTGTTCATCCTGCCCCTGTAGGGTTTGTAGAACAGCAGAGCACGGCATTGTGGTTTGGGAATGAAGGTTTGCAGCTTTGGGTGATAGGTTGGAGTCTGCCCTGCTGCACATCATCATCCTTCTGTAGACTCTGCGGTGCTAGTGGTCCGGCGAGCTTCAGACTTCTACTGGGGGTGCCAGGGTTTACTCAACACTTACTCTGAACCAGGAAGAAGAAGTAGTTTTAGTTGAGTTCTCACAGGCTTGTGTGGATTGGTTTTGAACAAGTTTTCAGTCTTTGTTTTCACTGCCAGCATTCAGTGTGAGTGTTTAATGCTAACCAGAGAAAAAGACGTGGTGGAAAAATGTGCCAGGGAATGGAGGGGCGAATGCCATGAAGCTTCTAGTAAGCTGTATTATCTGGCTTAGAATTGCTTTATAAAATCAGAACTGGTGTATGTAGAAACAAGCACCTGTGGGGGAATACTGTGCCTTGAGGAATTAGTTAAACTTGTCATATAAAATAGTTATCTAAATGAAAATGTTGTTGAAAACGCGTAGGAAGTGTATTCATTCATTTGCCGTTATTACAAAATTAAGTGCAAAGATAAGGAAGCCAGGATATACTGAACCATGATCACCTGTTATAAGTAAGTGTTGTGGTTAATGTGATTTCAAGTGTGGGTACAGAAATAGATGCCATTTCCAGAAGCAAATGCGTTTTTTGTCTGTCACTTTTATTGTATTCACTAACAGGCATGTTCTTGCAAAGATAATGCTGAAGTGGAAAATTTGAGAAGCCAATCCTCCTTTTCTTAGAAATGTCTCCAGAGAGGATAATGTCAAATAGTAGTCCTCAGCCATTAATTCTTGGTAGAGGTTCAAAGAATTTCTGTCTGTAAGGTCAAGAGGGGTAAGACAATTAGACTGCAGAATAGGCCAGCGCCTGGCACCATCCTATCATCTTTCTTGCACTGCTGTATATTATTACCACAGATACATGGGTGGGTTTTTTCCTCCCACTTTTGTATTGAAGATGGTTTTGTCACTGTCTGGAGTTCACATTTTAAAGGGCAGACTCTTGCTAAATGTAGGTTGGTTTTGGTTTTTTTTGAAGGCCTAGGTGGAGGAAAAGATAAATTATTTGTTTGTGGTTTGGGGTTTTTTAATGACTCCCCATTCACTGATACAATGTTGCACACAGGAAATCTTAGACAAGAATGTTACTTGTAATTAAACTATGATTCATATCCAGCTAGAAATTTACAACATACAATTGTATTGGAAGCAACTGTTACCTGTTAGTGGCATAGCTTTATTTTTAGATACTGGTTTTCAGTACAATGCTTGCACAGTTAAGAAAAGATCCCTACAGCACAGGAGTTGTTCTAATCTGGAATTGTAAACACTGTGTCTTTCTCTTTTCTGTAGTATTTATATAGAAGCAATCGAAAAGACAACATATTTATTGATCCAATCTACCAAACATTTGAACAGGAATTAAATAAAATCCTTCGAAGTTGGCAACCAAGCATACTTCCAGATGGTAATTTTTTTTTTGGTCATGTATGTTTTTCATCTCTTAATAGTGATGTTTTCTTAAGCATGCATATATATATGTATGTATGTATATATAAAATGTTACGCATTCCAGTAGTAGTTGATGAAGAATTACAGAGATGTCTTCTAAGATTTAATTTAAAACTGTACCTGGTTTTATTTGTCTTGTTTCTGGGTAATCCATGCTACAAGAGTTGTTTTTGCCACTGACTGTTAAAATTGACTACCCATCTTTAGGAGAGAAAGTTAAAAGAAGCTCTTTGACCTGTAGTTTTTACTTGGGCTGAACTTACTTTTTTGCCCATTTTTTTCCTAGATGGAAGCAGGCAGGCAGGCACTGCACTATATGTAGGTAGGGCTAACAAGTGATGTATTTTAGAATTTGTCACCTGGATTAGGAGGACTCTTTGCTGGGAGTCTTCTGCTCAGAAGGGTCATCAGTTTGTGGAGAAAGCAAATTTTTCCCAGCAGACCAATGTGGTGCTGAACTGCAGAATCAACTGTTCTTCCATCTTTTTCACAATCCTCTCTTGAGTGAAGGCTTGTCCTTGCCAGACCCTTTCCTTTCTTTTCTCAATATTGGCTTCTGTCAGTATAGCCCAGAGGACCTCTGTGTTGGGCCCTTCGTGTATCCTGTTATGGTCCAGGAGTGCTTTCCAAGTGAGATATCCATTAGTAATAAGAAAGAAGAAGGTACAATGTTTGGAGGCCTTAACCTGAGCAAAACAAAATGAACTCAAAAATAAGCCTTTTATGATGGAATTAAGGTTACTCCATTGAACATTAGTTTCTGTGAAATAGCATGAGAGAGCTACATGTCAGAAATGCTGTTGTAACTAAACAAAAACATGTTCTCTCTGAAATTGCCTGTACTGATATTTCCCATTGACTGTCTGTCTCAGTGAGTGTCTTTAACAGGTGGGTTTGAGGAGTGTGGACATATAAATAAATAAGTTTAGCAGCAGCTTCTGTCATGATCATTTTGTTGCATTTCATAGTAAAAAAAAAAACTTGATTTTTTTTTTTTTTTTTTTGCACCTTGACAGTTCATGAGCTAATCCACTGTATTTTCTCTACTAATCTTCTTTCCCAAGGATCAATATTCTCTCGAGTTGAAGAAGATTACCTTTGGAGGATTAAACAGCTAGGATCACATTCACCTGTTGCTCTTTTGAATACTCTGTTCTACTTTAACACTAAATATTTTGGCCTGAAAACAGTGGAGCAGCATTTAAGACTTTCTTTTGGCACTGTTTTTAGACAGTGGAAGAAAAATCCTCTAACAATGGAAAGCAAAGCTTGTCTTCGATATCAAGTGTCTTCCCTGTGCAGAGCTGATAATGAAGGTACTATGGCAGTTCAAAATTAGTATTGCAGGAGCATCCACATGGCACTGATGAGGGACATCTGGGCACCTAGCCAGGAGCCAGAGCTCTGCCTTTGCATGCAAAATGTAGCAGCTCCCAGGTCCCAGAACTCTTAATTGGAGTGTGTGGTTCATGGAGACTGCAGGGTCTCTGAGTTAATTTGAGCCCACTGGTTTCCATGTGAAATGCTGTGACTTTGCTGTGGCTGTTGGTGGCATTTCCAGTTTGCAGATTTGCACAGTTGTATACTTGGTGGGCTGCTGATGGGGAATTTTACTGAAAAATGTAAAATAACTTCAAGTTATAGCTTAGATGTTGTTGATTTTCTTCTTAAAGATAAAATTGCTACTGGAAAAAGGAAACATGAAGATGATGTGCCAGTATTTGAACAAATTGAAAACACATCTGATCCAGCTAGATGCCCTGTGAAAATGTTTGAGTGCTATCTCTCTAAAAGGTATGTGTGATGACAGGGTCTAGAGTAAACCAGGTCCAGAATGGAACTGTTTGATGCAACATGAAATGTGCACAAGCAAAGGGAATGGATTGAAATCTTCTGAAAAATACCTAAGTGGAAGTATTGAAATCTCCTGTTCTGTATCTGGACAAGATGTGCATAAAATGTGGGAGCAGTGAAGTACTTCAGTGTTACTTGTCAAGGGCTCCATCTGGGAATGACAATACAATTCAATTTTCTTACCTGGGAATACCAAGTATCTCTGCAGAGAATTGCTTGCAAGGGACCTGGTGGGTTTTGCTACTGAGGATTTTGTTTGTGAGGTCCCCATCTCTTCACTAAGAATTGGATTAAGACAACGGATATGCTCCATTATAAGTTATCAGGCATCTGAAATGTAGATGCTTTTGGGGTACCCAGTGTGGAAGCATGTTTAAAATATTTTGTAGTAGGAAAACTACTACTGGCAGTAACCCGGTATTTAGAACTAGCTTGTTTCCTTCCAATCTCCACAATTAATTGTGCAGGAAGGAAGGAAGCAGAAATTATTACATTAAAAAAAAAGCTTAGGCAACTCTTAAAAAAATTAATTTACTAGCTAAGTGTTTTGGAAGCTTGAAAACAAGATTTCTTGGAAAGTACTTTTCCCTAATTGTAACAGCAATTCCAGTGACTGATTTTAATGTAGATTTTGTGTAGCTCTAAGGGAAATGAGGGCAAGTGATACCAAAGGAAAAAAATCATCTTGTATATACAACACAGTAAATTAAGTGTGAGACTCAGGGTGTGTTAGGAAATGGCATTGTAGTCTTAAAGGTGAAGAAAGCTCACACCAGCAGCGGAAGTACGAGCATGTGATGTTACAGAGAGAAACAAGTACAGAGTAGCTTGTGGTCTGTTAATGCAACCACCTGTTTTTCAAAAACTCAGTTGATCCTGGTTATTGCAGGGGGATTTTGCCTTCACTTTCTCTGCTTTCATGATTTGGAGAGGATTTGTCATTAAAAATTGGTGGATTTTTGGGCTGAGTTACACAGTCACTGGGGGAGAGACCACATCTTTTTTTTTTTTTAGGAGGCACATCTTAACTTTTGGGGAAAGAGTGCTCTTAAACCCAGTTGGAGCATCAGTTTTGATGTGGTTTCAAGCCATGCTGTCTTGAAGATGTTGGTCACCATGGTTAACTAAAGCAGCAGACTGTTTCTCCTGGTTCTGCTTCTAAATTTGTTGAAATAATTTTAATGGAATGCTTCACACTGTAAAAACTATTGTAAAATTTTAGGTAATGCCAGCTGTTTGAAATATACTTGGCAACCAGTGGACAGCTGTAGCTGAAATTTCAGGATGCTTTCATTCACAGCTGTGAAACACTGTTTTATTTTGACAATGTTTATTGTCTCATTTTAGTCTCAAACTGCACGTGGGGGGTTTAGGTCGGACATTAGGGAGGAATTTCTCCACAGGGTAATGAGGCATTGGAATGGACTGCCCAAGGAGGTGATGGAGTAACCATCCCTGGAGGTGTTTAAGGAAAGACTGGACATGGCACTCAGTGCCATGGTCTGATTGACATGCGGGTGTTGGGTCACCGGTTGGACTCGATGATCCCAGAGGTCTTTTCCAACCTAATTTACTCTGTGATTGCTTGTTCCTATAAAAATACTGCTGTTTCAAGCAAGCAGGGAGGTGGTTAAAATATTTAAATTATTAGACTATTTTAAACAACCATATCTTACTTCTTATCTGACTCAATCTGATTTACATGAGAGCAAAACAATCCAACAATCACTCCAGCAGGTGAAGAGCAACACCTGAAATCTTATCAACCCATTTGGGAAGGTGAGCTGGTAAAAATCCTTAGTTTTACTGAAGAAACAAGAAATAGAGTTGACTCCTGAAGTCTGCAGTATTTGTGAAGGAGGGAGCTTGAGTGATCACTTGCTCATCTAGAATTGAAAATTCTCTTCTGAGATTTGCCTAAATGGATGAACTGGTAGGATTTCCTGAAAGGCGTCTCTAATGTTTTAGAGGATGTTTCTGAGCTGCATCTAATTCCATAATACAGCGGGTAAGGAATTAAAGGATTAAGATTTATAACAACCAACCTTTTAAATAAAATAGGAGGAGGAGGGGTTTTAGCTGCTTACATTCTGTGCATCTCAGTACCATCCTTGACTTTTCACGGGAACCCCAGGCTCTACATTCAGAGGTAGCTGTGTCAGCCAACGATTGTGTGAGCAATTATTGATGTAATTGGTGTTGTAATTAGTGTTGGGCTTCTTTGCAAATAATGGAAAGTACTTTCTGGTTTAGCAAGAGATGGATTTGCAGGTTTTTGAAGAGTGTGTGATCTCTTGCATGCTTGCTGAGTCCCAGGCATCTGGGACTCTGCAGATGTGGGACTGGCTGGGTTTGGGCCAAACCTGGCATGGCTCCTTCTGTCAGCAAGACCACATTTCTCCACATTATTCTTTCCACTTTGGTTGGTTTGGGTTTTTTTGTAACTTGCCTAGGTACAGTTAGAATTTTGTCCGTGCAAGATTTTGGAACTGCTGTCATACTGTTTTGTCCCATGAGGCTGTGTTTCTAACCCCCTGTGTTTTCCTCCTTGTAGCCCACAGAATCTGAACCAGAGGACAGACGTGTTCTATCTGCAGCCAGAGTGCTCCGTGTCCGCGGAGAGCCCCATCTGGTACACTGCCACTTCACTGGACCGCAACACTTTGGAAAATATGCTCGTACGGGTTCTTTTAGTAAAAGATATTTATGATAAAGACAATTACGAACTGGATGAAGACATAGATTAAAACAAACTTCCAAAAACTGTCAAGACAACAAACAGCATTAGATATAGTCATGCTGCTAGACCTTTACTATGGAAAACATTTCAAGTTTACCCTTTGTTTTATGAGTTTTGTAGCAGTGTGTACCCTCACCCGGGTATTACCATGTAAATAGTTTGTGAGTGAAAGTCTCCATTATTCTGCGTAGTGGTTTTAGGATACATAACAAACACATTTCAGATTCTTTTTTTATTATTTATTTGATTAGGTATGTTTGTAACTTTTTACATTGCAAAATATGAATGAGAATGTGCCATGTGTAATTTTTTTTCCCCTTGTAGTAAGATACATCCATGTTGCACAACTCTGCTGTTGGAAGCTCCCTTGGAGGAGGCTCTTTTAATGGCTTCTTAAACCAGATGGTTGTGTATGGGTAGCACTACTAAAGTTTAGAACTTGCTGTGTCTTTCAGAATTTTTAAATGAATTGTAAACTAATAGGTTTTTTACTTTTTAGTTACTGAAGCCTTATAAGGTTATGTAGAGAGATTCCATCTTATGTACCAAAAATAGACAAAAGAGAATGCTGTCAATATTGGTGTATTGTAATGTGAATCTATTCTGGTGAAAACACTTTTTTGTTGCCCTTATTAAAACCTTAGTGTCCTTTCATTATTTGTGACTCTCTCTCAATTGCCCCTACAAATAAAATATATATGTAAAAATAAATGAATATAAGCTTAGAGCATGTGGTCATCAAGACACATATTTTGTAAAAAGAAAACTAAAACCAAAAGCCCCTCAAAAAAAAAAAAAGGAAAAAAAAAGGGATAAAAAGAAAGTCTGATGACAATGCTGTATAATCCTTTTTTCATCTTTACTTTTCCAATCATAAATGCTAGTACCTCATATTAATGTAAATTTGTCCTTTGTAGCCTTATAGAAAGGGGTTCTGTGCCATATTACATGAAGTAATATGGTGTGCTAAATTTTTAACTTGTTTGTCCTTGCATTGCTGTATTTAAATACAGTTAATACTTGACTATGGGTGGGAAGATTCTTTTAACTAATGCCTCCATTCAAAAGCCATATGAGATGTGAAGTTGCAACAAGTCAAACTTTTCTTGAAGAAAAATCCTTTCATTTGCTCTATAGCCTTTCCTTGTGCTTATTTTACTTAAGTAGTCTGATTTGCAGATACATGTTTAACTGTTAAGTTCTGTTACTTGCTCTTATTTAACTGATGCAAACAATATGGTGGTTCAAGCAATGGTTTTGCTGCTGTACTGAAAAAATGTAGTAGAATATTCTACTATAAAGTACTCATAAGCTTAAGTCTCTCCTAAATGGCATTAATTATCTGTTGAGGGGAATCATCTACTAAAGGAGAAACATTCTATGTATATATATTACCACCAGAGGATTTATTTCTTGCAAGGGCTGCATGGCTTTTTCATTTTCCTTAGCTTAAAAGAATGCACATAAGGATGCATCTTTCTATATAGATAAATAAAGCTTCAGTTGCTTTGTTTTGTTAAACAAGTTTATTTAAATTTCTGCTATTCTGGTGTGTCTGTGAATATATATTAATTTCAGATATGCCACTATTTCAAATGGAGATGGAAATGTACATGTTTATTTTTCATTTTGTTCTGGTGGCATTACCCTTCCTGTGAAATTGAGAAATACAGCACAGCAGCAGTGAGTAGATCACCAACAGCTTCAGTGCACCTTTCCCTTTGTGAGTGAATACTTAAGGACTGAGTTCATTAACACTTGTTTTTTTCAAACAGCAGCCATAGAATATACCCATGATACATAAAAGGGATGAAATCAGGAATTGTAGTCATTGTTTTGTTCTTGTCTCTCTAGTTATGACTTGACCATAAGTTAAATTTACATATGGGCATCATTACTAATTACCTGCATAAAATGAAATTTGAAATATTTCATTTAAACATAACTTTAAGTGTTCTGATAAATAGCAGTGAGGATCACTTGCAGCCCCTTCTCTGTAGTTCAGACTTCGGGGACTTCAGCAGAGGTTTCAATTGCTCCCTGATTATAACAGTGTTTAATCACAAACACACTTTTGTAAAACTGCAAACCTTTAATGTGAAGCTGAAAGTATATGTGTTGAGTGTTTTGTCTTAAGCAAGAGTTTGAAATTCTTGTTCTCAAAATCAGATTAAAGCAATTTTTTAAATAGTAAGGTCAGTTTTTAATATGACATGTTGAACAGTCTGTAGGCATTTTCAGCACCAGGAGGAAATAATCAATGCTTCTTGAATTTTATCAGAAACCACATTATTGTTGTAAATTCCTTCCGTTTTCTACCCAAGATTCATCTGCCATCAGTAAAAAGATCCAAGTTGGGTTTTGAAATAGATTTTTTTACATATAGATCCATGTTGGAAATATAAAGACGGTTGTCAAGAAAGTAACTTTTATTCCAGAAGATGGAGCTATTCCATCATCAGCAATAATGTTTTTTGAGTGGTTCATGTGTTCAGATTGAACGTTGTAAACTGCAGAGATATTGCAGTCAAGTCTGCATCATGGTTCGATGTATGCGTTTTATTCCTAAATTTGAATGGTGATGTGAAATGCAATAACATACCTTAGTTCTGAACAAATAAAGATATGCAATTTTATAATAATTAGGAGCTCAGGGCAAATCCTTTTTTTTTTTTTTTTTTTTTTTTTTTTTTTTTCCCTTTGGCAGAGCTGTCAGCTGCTGGAGTAGAATAAGGTTGATGTCAAGGAATTATATGCTGTGGACAAAATATGATGCTCTGTTCTACACAGGCACACAGCTTTCAGGTAGTGATGTGTTTAAGAAACCTGCCCTCACTTTCCTCCTTAAGAGAGTGTGAAGTGGCACCCTGGCTGTTGAGGGCATCCCTGTGAGCTCTGGCAGAGTTTACCTGACAAATGCAGTGTGGGGACTACACCCCTCTGCCCTGCACTCCAGTCCTGGCAGGGTTTTCTTAGCTTCCCCAGTCGTGCCAACATGTGCTCTGTATCTCCTTGCTGTCAGATCAAGTTTTGAGCAATTCCCAGGTGAAGTAGTGGCCTTAAGACACTAAGAAAGTTAGACAGCAGCAGTAAGAAAATTACATAGAAAATATAGTTCAGTGTGAGAAACAGTGAAAAATTCATGTGATTTTCAGAAAATCAATTTACTTTGTTAGTCATCTTTTTTATCTGTGACTGTGTTCAGTCAATGAGAATAATGCAGCTTTTTGTAATTAGGGAACTAAGCACAAATTACAACAGTTGATTTTTATTGAACAAAAGGCTGTGGTTGTGAAATAATTTCACTGTGTACAATATTAATTACCTTTAAAGTACTCACAGTGGGACTCTACAATGCAGCAACATTTGTTTTCTTAGTATCTGTGACTCTGTCCCATGAGAGGCTGTATAGATAGGTGGGGAAAACAGAAGTGGTGGTCCATAAACCTTGCAGTCCCACAAGGAAGGTGATGTGTGAGATGGAAGACAAGAAGGCATGAGTAGTGGAACTCATCCCATACCCATTTTTGTTGACCTTTTTTATTATACAGGAGGGGTTTTTTTCTGTTCCACTTTCCCACTTTGTCTGTTACTGTTAGGAATGGCAGTTAAATATTTTAATTTCCATTTTTTTAAACACCCACTCTTCAGTTCATTGCACTCAAGTTGTGCATTATATAGTACACGTCGTGTGCAGGACTGAGTATGTGGCAGAGTAAGTGGATTGGGAGTTTAAATTACTGAGATGTAGGAGGGTGTTTGGCCATCATAGGTGAAACGAGTCTCTGGATTATAATGCCCAAGGTTAATGATGTTTTGACATTGACATTTGAGCTACCCTTTGTTTAGGTTAGAACTAAACCATAGGGTTTGTGTGTCTCGTGGGGGTTGTGAGTGTGGCCTGCTGTGTCCAGGGGCTCGGTTATGTGTGGCAATTTCCCATTTCTCCAGTGAGAAATAAAGCTTTCCTCTGGCAGCTTTTGAATTTGAAGTGTTGAAACCCAAAAGCCTGAGCACACAGGCCACAGCACTTGGGGCCAGCATGTGATGGGGCACATGCTTTGAAACTCAGGCTGGTGCTTGTGTCTGTGACACAGAGAAACAGGACAGAAAAGGTTGATTGTGTCCGCTTTGAACAACTACCAGAGTTTAAAAGTTGCAGGTTTAATATGTACTTTCTGATGAGGCTTTCTGAGCTTCTGACACCTGTTATAACTTCCTGCACAGCCTGGCTCAAAGCTTTTCAGCCAGCAATTGTTGTATGCATGGTAGATGCAGAAAAGAGGTATGTATTTAAAAGGGTTTAGTCTGGCGAGTTTCATTTTCAGGAAATTGGTGTGTTGGTGTTTCCAAATACATATATCTGGAAAATTGTTTCCTCACTCAAGAACTGGTTAACTTTATGGAATAAAGCTACTGATACAGCAGTCGTGCATGACACATTTGCAAGTGCATAGTTTGAGTAGGGAAGGGTGCAGTTAACTCTCTGAATTGTGTCCCAGGTACTGGTGAGGTATTGCAGCACTTCTACTGATTGTTTCATGACATGCTTTTCTTTCTCCAGTATGCTTCCCCCCCTCCCCTCCCCCTTATTTTTGGTTGGTTTGGTTTTGCTTGCTGTGTGAAATGAAAGAAGAAAATCTCTGATGATAACAGAGTTCTTGGAAAAATCCTTCAAGGACACCATCAGCCATTTCTTCTGTTGCTGGCAGGAGGATGTGAGAGGTGGCTACAGGCAAGGAGCCATAGAGTAGCCCTCTTGTTTGTCATAGCTAGGAAAAGCTATGACATGAGTGCCCAGACTCTGCTGATGGTTTTACCTGGGCAAACCAGTGTCAGTGCCAGTCCTGGAAACACTTCTGAGCAGAGCAATTTCTGCAGATGTTCACAAAAAGCAAATAAAGAAAATGAGACAATCATGCTCAACTTGGATTTCTTGCTCAACTACTTTTTCAAATTCTAGCAATGTGAGTATGAATGAGACATGAACATGATCTGAGTTTTGCTTTCTCTGAAATGTGGCATTTCCTGGAGAGGTGGCATGTGGCACTTGGTGAGGTCCATTTCTGGCTGCCACCCTGCCTTGAGGCAGAGGACCGTGTCAAGGCAGCAGCAAAGCTGCTGTTTTCCTTCCTGACGTGAGAGCTGAAAGCTTCCTAGAATTGTTCCCCAGGTTTAAATCTTAACTGTCTATTACCTGCTTTGGCCCAGATTACTGAGAGTTTGACAGAAGTGCAGGTGCTGAAAACGTGTGTCCCTCTGTCACTGGGTGCCTACAGCTGTGCAGGAGGTGAACACTTTGGAAGGCAAAGCCCATGGATGCCAAACAGGACAGGCAGTAGGTTGGACTTAAGAGGTCTGGAGAGAGCAAAACCTAACATTAAACCAGCTCCTTCTTTGAGTTATGCCTGTTCCTGGGTTTCAGTTCGTATATTTAAAAAAAAAAAAAAAAAGTTTTGGTGGCTAGGTCTTCCCCCAAGCAGGAGCAGGCTGCTTTGGTTTCTCTCAGAACTCCTCAAGGATGTGTTTTCTGCCCAGTACAAGGAGAGTTAGGGTTATTAGCATCTTCTTCCTTTTTTTATGCATTTGTTTATTTATTTATTGAAGTAATTGTTCCTGGTTTACAGTCACAGAAGAGGGGAGTGTTCAAAGCATTAATGGGTTATATCATGTATGATGTACTTAGGTACTTGTAAGTACCTACTCTATTTTGTTTTTATACTAAAATTCTGGTTCATAAAACACGAAACCTCTGTGTCCTTTTAGGCAAAGGAATGGGAACATCCTTGTCATCTGTGTAATTTAAACTGCTGACATTTCATTTGTGCCAAAACACTGGGAGGGCTTTACTGGTTTAAAATATAAAAAATTATTTTATTTGTTAATATGTTAGCTGACTAAGTCATGAAGATTGCTTCCAGTCGTGAAGGTTATTTCTGCTTTCAGCATGCATTATACAAGGCAATATGTGTAGTATTTGCATTTCTAGTCTTTAATTAACATTTTTTTAAATACCGTACTTGGAAGTGAAGAGAGTTTTCAGCTCAGGATAAAGCTGTGTCACTAAGACAAAGGAAGGTGCTCACCATCATTGCAAAATCATCAGCCTTGCTACCTCTGGAAAAAAACTAATTCCAAAAATCTTTTTTCCTCATTATAGGTTATACTATTAACTGTTTGTCTTTTCTCCAGCCCCATATGTGACATCCACATTAGTATGTAACAACTCTATTGTGGTAATAAAAAGAATAAATACAGGAAGATTTATAATCTGATTTCTGTTAACTTAAGAAATAAAGCTCTTTTTGTTCCTTTTTTTCCCCCTCTGATGAATTTTGGCTGTATCAGTGACCAACAGGGATTAAAGGTGAAAGTTGTAAAACATAATAAATAAGAAAAGACAAGTTTGAAAGAGGAGGAAGAAGGAGGAAGAACAGTCTTTGGCCCTAATGTCAGCTGGCAGAATAGAAAAGGCCTTTCAATGCTCTACCAATGTGTCCATTCAGTTCAGGCTGGTTGGAGGACAGGAGCCCAGGCACCTTTAGCAATGGACAGACTTGTTCATAGACATGTTCCTGTATCTTGGACAGCTCCTACTGAAGCAGTCATCTCTGAGGACCTTCAGGCAGAAAGTATTTCTTGTAATAAAATTCCACCTCATGCCCAGAGGTGGTGTCCAACGTGTATTTTGGCGTATTTTTAAAAAGTGTCCTCACCCGCAAGGGAGAACATTTTCATCTGTATCATTGGTGTCTCGTAAAGATACAATGTGGTTTCTTCTCCAGCTTCAACTGGAGAATCCCCCTAAGTAAGGGAGGAGGAGATTCAAAGTAACTCCTCACATCAATTAAATCTCTAGAACCACAGGGCATTGGTGAGTTAAGTCTCAGTATGTTGCCAGAACAAGAGAGAATCCTGTGAAATACCAGGGATTAGCTCAGTTGGGTTAGAGAATGGTGCTAATAATGCCAAGGTTGTGTGTTTGATCTCTGTATGGGCCGTTCACTTAAGAGCTGGACTCAATGATCCTTGTGGGTCCCTTCCAACTCAGAATATTCTGTGATTCTGAGAGTGCTCGCTGGCTCTGTGGTCAGTTTAGCAAGGGGGCAGATTTAGTGCTGCAGTTATTGAACTTACTAAGGGCCTGAGCACAGCAAAGGTGTGAAAAGGATTTTCTGGGAGCAAGGCTGAACAATTTGGACTGCTTGAGCTCAGTAGGGAGAAAGTGAATAGCGAGGGATGTTAGAACAAACTGTTGAGCAAAAGAAATAAAAATCAACAAGAAGAGCAATGCCTCCTTCACAGTATTTTGTTATTGTGCAGAAATCCATTGGGATGGGATCTCAGAAAGGAGGAACACTGCTAAGTCTTCTATGTAAGGGTGGATGTATTTTTGCATCAGAATTTGCACTGTCACAGAAATATTGTATAGATATTTTTTTAAAAATGCAAGAAAGTGACACTTCTTATTTGTTTGTTTGTTTTAAGCAAGTTTTCTGCCTCCTTTTACTCCTTCAGTAGCATCCTGGGACAGATTTCTGCAGGGCAGGAAGAAGCAGGTGAGCAAAAATAGCCTCGGAGAAACAGGATCATCTCTGAGCTGTTTTGTGCTCTGCCTTCCCAAAGGCACAATTTACCAGCATAGGGAAGGAGGTTCCCGAGTTAAGGGGGAGTTGTGTCTTGCTGCTGTCATCTTCTGAGATGAAAATTACCAGGAGGAAGAAGATTTCTCAGTGCTGTTGTCATCCTCACTCCCACCACGTACTGGAGATGCACTAATGGGGGCTGCATTTGGTCTGGTGGAGGAGGCTGGGGGCTGAGGTGAGGCTGCTGATGCCAGATGTGCCTGTCCTGGGAAACACCAGCCCAGTTTAGTGTTTGCTCATGTTCCTTCTCATTAATAGAGCAAACTCAGAGCCCTCCTGGAAATGAAGGAGGAAATGTCCCAGTCACAAGTGGTGAAGCAGTGGCAGCTGCGCCAGTCACACCTGAGAACTCCTCATCTTCATGCCTCTGGCAGAACCCTGCCAGCTCCCCTAACTGTGGTGGTCCTGGCAGACCCTAGGAGTGCATGGGAGGGACAGGGAATTTGGCATAAGCTGGCTTATTTGAATGCAGCTCTGGAAGCTGTGCTGCAACCTGGTTTTGTGTGATTCTCAGCTTCCCAGGGGGAATCAGCATTTGGCTTCCCAAACTGTATCTGTTGGAAAACCCAGGTACCAGGGAGAGTTCTAGGAAACCTTTAAGGGCTGGGGTTGCCTTTTCTTTGAAAAGATTTTGATGTTGAGCATTTATAGCCCTTCATTTCTAGTTCATGACAGTTGCTGCTAGAGGAATCAATAGATCCACACTTTCTGTTTCAGGAAGGTAACCAACACAGGAGTGAAGGCCTTTGAAACAGCTTTACTGGCTCTGGAAATTGACACCATGACTATAGCAAGTCATGGTTTGGACTCTATAAAAGGTCCTGTCATTTCTTTGTCTGTGGTTAAGAAAGGTGAAGAATTGCCAGGGTCAAAGGGAGGACTTAACCAGGGATGCCCAGCAAGGTACCTGGTAATTGGGTCCAATTCAAGAATACCCAAAGTTTTCATCAGGGCAGTATTTCAACTTCTGAGAAAAACCTTATTTAGGTATAGCAGGGAGATCAGGCACAGAAAACCAATCTTTTCATGCATCATTTTCAGCCCATGAGCAACTGGGTTTGCATCCATCTCTGGGATCCTCAGCATAGGAAAGGCAGGGACCTGTTGAAGCAAGTCCAGAGGAGAACTACAAAGATGGTCAGGGCTGGACCACTTCTCCTTTGAGGAAAGACTGAGAGAGCTGAGGTTGTTCAGCCTGGAGAAGAGAAGGCTCTTAAGGAGAGCATAAGGGGGCTTATTAGAAAGATGGGAACACATTTTTTAGCAGGGCCTGTAGTGATAGGACAAGGGTAACATTTTTGATTTAAGAGAGAGTAGGTTCAGACTAGATCTAAGGAAGACATTTTTTACAATGAGGGTGGTCAAACACTGGAACAGGTTACCCAGAGAGGTGGTTGATAGCTCATTGCTGAAAAGATTCACAGTCAGGTTAGGTGGGGCTCTGAGCAACCAAACTACTCCATGATTCTACGATTCTAAGCAGTTTCTCCCACTGGGATCACAATTGTTAGTGAATTCTGAACATGTATAACACACCTGAGACAAATCAACTTTTTTTCTTTTAACAAAGAATAGTATTTTCAAACTAGGCATTTTGCATAACAGTTACATTTCCCCCCAGTGTCAAACAGTATTTCTTAAATACAAAAATGCTACGTGTCTTTTAGCCTGTTTAAGCTGTATCACCTGCTACTGAAAGGTCCTGACCCAGTGGTGGCTGCAGGAAAGGAGAGCAGTGACAATGGCTTCCATGAGTTTTGTAGGCATCTGCAGGCATATTATGGTGATTCTGTTTCTCAGTTACAGTAAGAATTAAATCTGGCTTTTTCCCAGTAAACTGGAAAAATTAACACTGTTTCTGTACACCTGTATACTGGTGTAGTCTCTGCCAGGTTTGACTTCTGTATGTCTTGAGTTAGAAGTTTGTCATCTTCACAGGAGAAACAATATATGTCAGCAGGCAGGTATATAATGCTACTCCATAATTTGCAGTAATTTTCATCATAATTTTTAGTTGTTCAGTGTTCTGAGTGCTGTAAAAGAATCTTACTGGCAGTGCCAGCCAAATTAGCTGGGGATGCATGAGGGAAGGCAGTGCAGCCATTGCATGTTTCTCACTGAGGCAAAATAGCATTAAAAGACAAATGACATATCAGAGCTTTTAGTAGAACATATGCTCTTCCAACAGAAGACAATTGTTTGAAGTCTTTTCCTTTCTTTTTTTTTTTGACAGATTGGGTGTTGCTGACAAGACGAGAGCCTTTTTATGCCATTGTGTGAGGTGTCTGAGACGGTCACGTGGGCGCGTGCACAGCCAGTGCCCAACAAAGCCCACAGCCCATCACTGACACCACATACAATGAAAGCTTGGTGCAGCCACATTTTTGTTAACTCTGTGAAAACTCAGGAACATGGACAATGCAGGTCCCAGAGAGTTTCATATTAAAGGGAAATGAGATATAATAATCACGTAGTGCTGTTAACAAGCAAAAGATTTCAAGAAAAAGATCCATTTCATTTAAGAATGATGGGGACAATAATTATCTAATTTCAACTCTGTCACTTTCCTGAACTTTAATTTCAGTGCTGCTGGTTTCCAGGCACACTGATGTGCTATAATAAAGCAGGGGAAGACAAAGCCAGTGTTAACCAGGTAAATTCAAACAAAAATATATTATTAAAAAGCAGTTGGAGAGTGACAGGAATTTTACACTGCAAGTTTTTCTTTCTAATTTGACAGAAAAGAGAGAAATTAAGTGAGGCAGCAGAGCACTGCAGGAGGCCTGCAGCCACCCCCAGCCACAGGGTGTGTGGATATGTGGTGTGGAGGAGGACTGACCCAAGCAGCAATGATTTCATCACCGAATCCCTCAGCATGGAAGGAGAGGTGTTGGGAGACCAAACCCACTTGGAGACCACTGAGTGCACGGGTATCACTCCACCTAACATGCACACCCAACAGCCTAACAGACCAGGTTATATTCCTGAAACCAATATATTTTCTCTACATTTCTATTACATATTCATTACATTTCCTGAATACATCCATATATGCTAATTACATCTGGGGACTTATTGGGATACGAGTAGGGGTCTCTTTGAGGGTCTTTGTTGGTTGTTGGGGAACATTCCATTCCCTAAACTTCCTTTTCATGGTTCCAGATCTTCTAATGAATCTTTTCTCCTTAAGAGTATCTCAAATATGTGGTCAGGTCATGATGTACTTTTCTTATCATTTTTTGCTTTGGCACACCATCTTTGTTTCCAAAACTAAGTCATCTGCCAGTACATACTAACCACTGATATAGGTAAATAAGGAAGCTCTAACTGGCACAGGACTTATTAGTCATAGATGTAGGGAGTTAATACAAAGCCACATTAATCTCTGGCATTTGTACAAAGCACTATATGGTACAAAAATAAGCATTAACCACGGATATATGGATCAAACGCTACTGTGCTAAGTTAAAAGAGTTTTCTAACATCTTCCCCCACTGCTGCATAGACTCCTTTTCAAAGAAATATAACTTGTTCAGTACCACTATCACGGAGGGCTGTTGGAGGATTATTTCTGTATTGATGGCCATATCTCATCTGGTTGTTGTCATAGCCCATATGAGCTTGAGTTTCCTGAGCTGGCTGCACTGTGGCTTTTTTGTATGGCTGTGAGCAAACAAAATCAAAACCAGAAAACCAAAATAACAAAATTCCCCTTAGTCACCTGGCTGCTACAGAATATGAGGCAGTTGGATAGTACAGTAAATACCTCTCTGTAAGTGCTGGAAATGATAATTTAATATTTAACTATTACTTTTGCTGAATAAATGCTGATTCAGTGTTAAAAAGGCACCAGTGGCAGATGGGTTCTGGAAGAAACAGCAGATCTCTGTGGTAGGCAGCAAAAGGATCTGGGTTTGGTGGGCAGGTTCTTTTCCCATGGGAAGGGAACCTCTGATAGCTGCAGGAATGGTCACGCTGATTCCCACACCAGACCCTATTCACATGTTACCCTATGCACGATCCATGGCCCAGGTGTGAGCAAAATGGGACAGCAGCTGAGTGGCCAAAGGGACTGGATCCAGGTGGGAGGAGAGCTGAGATGAAAGAAGACTGTGAAAACTATGCAAAGGCAGCATACCATCAGCCACGCTGTAAGATTAAAAGAGATCTGCTATAAGGCAGTCCTGAAAAATGAACTTTAGAAGATATAATGAAAAATATGTTAAACAATGTGCAAAAAAAGTCCCTGGCAGGATAAGCAGTCTCTGCAAAAATGAGCAGAGAAGATTTTGTTTAAATTTGAAAACCTGAGCAATGTCCCCCATGGGAGATGTAAAATACTTTGGACTGGGGGATGTCTCGTGTGGTTTTTCTGTGCAAGGGAGTGTGTACACAACATTTTTTGAGGTCTATGAGAGATCTGTGGAAAGCTTGAGCCTACCTTGCTTTTGCCAAGTGAAAAAGAGGCCACTAGGACAGACTGTCTTCATCACAGAAGAAAACATGAGCAATTGAGGGAGGAGCAGTAGGCTGTGGAGCAGGGTTTTAAAACAAAGAAAGTGAGGTGCTGTGATTCTGATTGATTGGGATTTTTTTCCCTCAGGAAGGGAAACTGCCATTTGGTAGACACTGGCCATCACTGAGCACCTGAATTTCAGCAAAGCTGGAGAAGATTTGGTTCAGAAGATGAGTTGAATTGGCTGAGCCAGAGTGTAGCTCAGGAAAGGTGCAGATGGATGCCCAGAAGCAGGGTATGGTGGCAGGGGGACGTTTGCTGCCTCACCACTGTGCCACACCATGTACTCAGCCTACAGCTTTCATTCGGGCCTGCTGATGTAAGGCTATTCTAAATATGCTAAATAAAAAAAATCAAGACAAAATCCCCAGTCCTGAGGCACTAGGAGAACAGTGCCCACAGTGCCCCAAGCCAGCCCTGTCTCAAGCAGGTTTGCCATGGAGAGATGGGTAGCAGAGCCCATAGCAAAGCAGTGTGGACATGGCAAATAATGGTAACTAAGTGAAAGTAGCAGAGAAGCAGAAATGTCCAAGCTAAACCTCAGGCTGGGATCTCTTTTGAGCTTGGGCTTCCTCACCATATTTCCACCTGGAAGCTCTTGGTGCAACACAAGCAAGCAGGCTGTGGCACCAATCCTGTGGGCTGGAGGTGAAAGCCTCCTTCCCTGTCCCACAGCAGGGAGAGCTGCCTCCCCTCTGGTGCCAGCAGGAGCCTCCCTGCTCCTCTGCCCTCCCCAAGAGCCCTCAGCACACACCTGCCCATGGTTCAGCCCTAGCTAAACTGTTTTCTCAGCTTCAGACAGCACCTCGCTACCTTTTATTGGTTTGATATGCAGATCTCTTGAACGATAGCAAAAAGAAAGAGCTAAACCAAGAAAGATCTGGTTTAGTTGTTCATATCACTCAATAAAGACACAAAAATCATTTTTGTCTTGTTATCTGCATACCATCTGTAACAAAATTGACCCATGAAGTTGCATTTTTGCTTTATTATGTCTTGATTTGTTTCCTAAGCAATGCATCAATGCTGCATTACCTATTACAAACCTAGACAGAAAGATCTAATCAGTAACCTTCAACCTTTTTATATTTATCCTCATCATACTTTACCAGTGTTCCAAGAAAAAAAATAAACACTACTAAACAGTGATAGTGCATAAAGCATGAAGCTGATACTGTATTAAATCAGGTTGTCTTCAGTGGTGTCCTGTAGCTCTGTGAAAGAAAGTTCTTGCTCACTGGTTTAGCTGGTCACTTTATTTTAAACACATCAGGACTTTTTTTTTGGAAGATGGAGATTTCTATCGAGCGGTGTTGGCCAGACTCCAGATTTCTTCTATTCACTGAGAGCTGTAACAGCACTGAACACATAGCTGTGAGTGTGAAAGCAATGTTCACCCCTGCATTTTCATTTCTGTTCAGTCCTCTTGTCTCTTTAGACAGCATAATAGAAGTGCTGCAGTAAGCAGGGTCAAGTAGGATATGCCAGTGAGAAATGTTAAAATGAGACTATAGGCTGCGATTATGGGCTCTAATGTGTGATGAATCCTTTTTAATCACATGATATGAACTAATGTCACCATTTATTATAAAACAACAAAGTGTTCAGCTACAGGAGGAATAGAATGGATGACAACTGCATTTTTCTATGTTTTGTTTAAGCAAGTACGGTGTGATCTTTTTAGATAACTAGGAAAAACTGAAGTTAAAATAAGTGCAAGTATTTCCAGATGGTTTTGGTTAGAACAAGTGTCTTTTCAGGACATGAAGATTTATCCCCTGAAAAGGGGATATGCAGTCACCTGCATCTCTAAGCTCAAGTGAAAACTAAACTTGGTTATTATGCTAAAAAAATTTTAAAAGTTAATTCAAGATGTGTTTTTAAAAATGTAAATACAAAAGTTAACTGCAGTTCTGTTCTGAAATTATTTCTAATGGTTATTAAAGTGATAGACTTTGTTTCATGCCAAAATGTCAGAGGAAAAGTTTGAAAGTACTGTCAATTTTGACACATCTTCAACTGTCCATCCAGTATTCTAGGTACATATATTACAAAATATTTCTGGTGTTCAAGACAGTCAAAAAGAATTGTACCTGAAGAGAACATGGTGAGGCATTCCAGGGCCTTATCATCACTCAGAAATCATGGTTACATGGTTACCAAAGTGGAGGCCAGTTTGCCCAGCCACCCCAGATTTTTTGCTCCAGATCACAGACCTGATTTGCTGAATATATCCTGCTTTATATGACTAATTCAGTTCATTTCTTTCCTAGTTTAATTCATAGGACTAGGAAAGGTCAGTAGCTCCTGGCAGGGGGTAGTGGGAGTATCAGTGGGAAGCACTCATTTAACTCAAATACCCAGCAGCCAGGTACCCTCCCATCAGGTAAACTTATTTGATAATAAAACTGGGGGCAGAATCTCTCTGGATGGCCTTTTAAACTGTTTGGAAGTCCTGGCTGGAAGCACAAAATCATTGCTATGATTTCCTCTGCCTTCTGCCACCCCAAACCACACTGTCATGCTTCCCCTCTGCACGGCACAGCCCTGATTCCTCAGCTTTCTGGAGCAGGAATCTGCACTGCTCATCTCCTCACTCTGCTCCCTAATAATCAGAATTTAGCTGAATGTTGCTGTAAAGCTACTGATTGTCCCCAAGACTGGCCTCCCATGACCCTGTGTATCACTGGAACATCAGCACCAGGACATTATTGGTTTCACAGGTTTAAAGTGCGTTGATTAAGACAAATAGTGGCAAAAAAATCTTTGTGACTTGAGCTGTAAAATAGTTTTGTAAGAAATTGTTTACAAGTACATGAACCAGGAGATTTAAATTTTGAAGAGGTGTACCATGGTGGAGTGTCTTATGGGGAACAACACTGCAGCAACAAAGTGCAAGAGTTTCTTCCATTTCCAGAGCTTCAAGTTCATAAGTAAGAACATGTCACCATTCCTGCACTAACCCTTTCTTGCATGTGACTACATTTTTGGGTTTTGAAAGAAAGATCTGCCTACTGTTGTCTGGCTTTATTGTTACAGGATCTTTGCTGATAGATGATATAAGCATTCTCAGAGATTGTTCTGTTTCACAGCCTTTCACAGAGTCACAGAAAGGTTTGAAGTGACCTCCAGAGACTACCTGGTTCAACCTCCTCCTCCAGCAGGGCCACCTAGAGCTGATTGCCCAAAACCATGCCCAGATGACTGTTGAAAATCTCCACATGGTGGAAACCTCACAACCCCTCTCAGCAGCCTGTGTCAGTGCTCCATCACCCTCACAGTAAAAAAAGTGTTTCCCAATGTTCGGAGAAAACTTCCTGTGTTTCAGTTTGTGCCTATTGCCTCTTTTGTCCCTGGGAAGACTCTGGCTCCATCTGCTTTGTAATTTCCCTTATGGTATTCATATATATTGATAAAATCTCAGAGCCTTCTCCAGGCTGAGCAGTCCCAGCTCTCTCAGCCTTTCCTCCCAGAAGAGATGCTTCCATCCCTTCATCATCTTTGTGGTGCCTTGTTGGACTCTCTCCAGTAACTCCATGTCTCTCTTGTACTGGGGCGCCCAGCACTGGACTCAGCAGTCCATGTGTGGCCTCACCAGGACTGAGTGGAGGGAAAGGATCCCCTCCTGTGACCTGCTGACAGTGCTCTGCCCAGTGCAGCCCAGGATAACATCAGGTTTCCTTGCTGAGGGCGCACTGCTGGCTCACGTTCAGCCTGCTGTCTACCAGCATCCCCAGGGCTTTTTCTCCCAAACTGCTTTCCAGCTGTATGGTCCCCAGCATATATTGGTACCTGGGGTCGTCCCTCCCCAGGTGCAGTACTTGGCACTTCTTGTTGATCTTCATTAAGTTCTTGCTGGCCTATTTCTCCAGCCTGTCAAGGTTCCTCTGGATGGCAGAAAAACCAGTGGTTTATCAGCCACTTCTCCCAGTTTGGTGCAATCTGCCAACCTGAGAGTACACTCTGCTCCACCCTCCAGATCATTAATTGAAATGTTAAGAAGATACACCCCGCTGTTGTTCTCTGTGTTACACCACTAGTCACACCACTAGTTATTTGCCTCCAACTAGATATTCTCCCACTGGTCACCACCCTCTGGGTCTAGCCAGAGCAGTTCAGGAATTTTCAATCCCCCTCACTGTCTGCAGATCCAGATAGTGTTGGAAACCCTACTGAAGTCTAGGTAGGCAGCAACCGCTGCTCCGTGCCCCTCCTAACAAGCCACTCGTACTCATCTCATCATAGAAGTTTGTCAAGTGCTCAAACACTACTTCCCCTTGAATCTATGATCTTCTGGATGCAGCAGACAAGGTGGGCAGCCATCCTCAGAAAAAGTGTTCTTTTTTCTTGCTTACATGCTTCTGCTGACTCTTGCTATTCCAAACCTGTTGAAGAGCTATAAATGAACCAAATCAAACCAGAGTATAACTGGGTGTTCTGCAGCACTTTCTTGTCAAGTGAAGCATAAGACTGACAAAGTAATTTTGAGTAACACAGCTGCACTTCAGCGTCCTCTCACATTCAAGCTTTACAAATGCACATTAAGAGAATTATAAAGTTGAGGCTTTTCTAATATGAGAAATCAGGACAAAACAGGAGAGTGAAAAAAGCAGTAATTCTGCAGTGAAAGACAGTGAATTGCTCAGCTCGGGTTGGACAGGGAGCCAGGAGCAAAGCTGGAGCCTAATCCTGTGTCTGAGCCTTTCTCTAGTTCCACAACCATAAAATCATTCTTTTGTTGATTATATATGGAAAATTTCCTCGAAGTTCTTGATGTCTTTTATGCTGACTACAATCAAATACTTTTAAGAGTGTATTTACAAAGTTTGCAACTAATTAACATTCATGTGTGCCAGAATTCACAGAGGAAACCATTGCGTTGTTAGCATATGAAATCTCTGAAATCCAAGAGAACTACTGTCTTCCCTGGAGACAGGAAAGTGCAGACAGGATGTCTATGGTGAAACAGGAGTTACAGAAAAGATGGACACGGACCTGGCTGCACACCAGAAAATCTGTAGCTCTGCAGGCAGGAAATATGATTCACACGTCAGCTACGAACCATTTGCCTTTTTCATACGGGCTTTTTCTTGATGGAGACCCCTTTCTACCATTATTTCATGAATACCTGGCAAAAGCATGGTGCAACATTCTGTGCTCGAGGGACAAGCCTGCAAAAAGCATGGGTGGAATGAAGAATGTGGCTGCTGATTGCTGTGCCCACAGTACTTTCTCTACTTCATTGATTTCTGCCTCCTTTGTAGTGATGACAGCAACGGGAGTTCAAAAGGTGGCTTGAGATCAGAAACATTTTCACACAACTCTGCTAGAAGGAAAGGGAAATTAAGGTCAACAAGAAAGGAGTACTACTGTGTGTTACCAGAAATCACGTCCACATTTTCCCATATCCTGGACTTACATGATTTACTGCTGAACTAAAGACAATACTGCTAGAACATTGCAATACAGTGCCCCATCTAAATGGTCAACATGGGAATTTTTTTTTGTGTTTGAAAACACAGAATTGGAAAGGCCTAAAGGAGCTAAGGGGAAGATCAGTCGGGGACAAAAAAATTTCCCTGAACAAGTCAAAGTTCATTTAGAGTGGAACAGCTGTTGGTTCTTCATTGGGTAATCAGCATGCAACATTTTCTTCCTGCAAAGCTCCCAGGAGAATTAATGTCCAAGGCAAGGTGTTGCCCTGTGAAGCTGAAGGAAGGCAAATGTCAGAGGACACCAGGTGATTTATCCTCATTACTTCCTCAAGAGCAAGAATTTTGTTTTACACATGAGTAGAAGTTTACAAACCCAGATACTCCATGGGGAACTAAAAAGAGCTCTCTTGATCATTCAGCAGTTGGTACCTTTTTGCCTCAGCAGAGGCTTCTCAGAGAAAAGCACTTACTGCTCTGTAGGTAGCTTCACATGATGTCCTTACAGTGACCATGGCCTTCACATCCAGCTGGTTGGCTCTTGGCAGCTCCATTCTGCTGATGCTGGGTGGGGATGTTACGTGACATCAGTGTCTTTTAAACCTCTGACCTTTGCAAAACAGTGATTAACAAAAGCAGTATGAACAGTTTAAATGGCAGGAAGGATCCTGCAGAGCCTCGTAACTAAGGCAGAGCGCTAAAACTGCAATCGCTGCATGATAACAAGCAAACAACGAGCCAGAAAATGAATTATTTATTTGACAAACATGACCTTAGAAAACGATTGCTCCTATTTCTCCTAAAGGATACCCTTGTGTGGGAGCTGGGTGGGTTTCCTGCCCATGGTTCACCAACCCTGGGAAACCCCTGATACCTCTGCCCTAGGTTAGGAAAGCCCTTGCCAAAGGAAAAGATGGGAGAAATAAAGAGTTTGTCATGCACTGGGGAATCAGAGGACTGAGGAGTAAATCAGTATCTGGAAATACCACTGTCTTCCCATTGGCTACTGGATGAGTCTGCTTGAATGGGATGGACCAGCTGGGCAGCACTTTGGCAACCAGCCCTGGGTGGGATATGTTCCACCCTTCACACAGGAATATGGGCTGTGGGAGTAAGACATGTGACCTGAGGACTAGGCTTTCACATGTTTGTGCCCTGAAACAGGTTTGTCTATTGTAGCTGGGCCTTTAGAAAGCTACTTGCAATTCCCCAGTCCAGTCATCCTCTGCATTTGATGAACTGCTCTGGGCTTTACTGTCAACTATTCTTGGACTTCTGAGTGAGCCCTTCAGAAGTCATAGCAGATGTGATCAGCTCTCTGGGGAGGCAGGAGTAAAATACACGAAATTTCCAGGAAAGGGGCTACTGTTCCTTGCCATTTTCTGAGAAAAGTAGGAGACTAGCAGCCCATATGGAACCATAGACATACAAAACCTTAAATATCAGGTAGACTCATGACTGTATTTCTCAGGTGTGAAAAGATGAACAACACAGACTTATGCTTTGTGTACATGGAAAAGCCAGATAGGACCAGAACTAGAGAAAATATTTACTTTTCCCAGCAGAGAAAAGATTGTTCAGGTCTCCAGCAGGTAGGTTCTTCTGAAATTCAGGATAATTCTTTATTTTCTTGGCAATGTGAATACATATAAAGCATGAGAACAATAGGAGAAATCAAGTGTGTGGAAACATCTTTAGCTATATTTTAAAAGCAGTTTTACTCCTTTGGCATGTAATTTTTTATGTTGATCGCAGTCTTGTAGAAATGTGAGGAAGTCTTTAAGACTTCTGGATGAAACTGGAAAGCTATCTTCCATCTTAAAGATGATTCACCAATGTCTGCTAACCCTGTTCAACACGTGCTACTGGGACAGTGTTCATCTTCATGGTTATATCCCATTTTGAAACTTCCTACAAAGGAGCATCTAGGGGAGAAAGGGGTGTTATAATTTTAGGAAGACCTTGCAGATACCTGGATTTTCAAACACACAGGGCATGCAGACAACTTGTGAAAAGAGAATCAGAAGCAGGGACTTTGCATCTCACATATTTTTGCTATGTTGAGTCATTTCACACTAAATGAATTCTTCCTGAAGTTATCTTATACAAATTAAAATTCTAGCAAATTTAATTGAAGCTCAAATACTACTAGCAAATGAACTTTTTCTTCTTGTTTTTTTTCTTCTTGGCAAAGCAAACCCAGTGGTACGGATAATAAAATCTCTTAGAGGATGGATCCCCTGCAAAATCTTCATAGATTATATTTTTAAATTGAAAAATGTGTTGATCATGGCAGGACTGGAGACTCAGTTGCCTGCTTGCAATATTCTGACTCTCTTTTCTGACCACAGGGTCATCTTTTTCTGAGTAGGGGTTGTTGAAGTGACTAACATGCCTCCACTCATGCTGAGGCAGGATGGAGGCACAGAAACCTTACAACAGCTGTGTGTGGCCTTGTGTGCTTCTTCAAGCAAAAATTAATTTAGGGTCTTGTTTGCTGATTGTCATTATAGAGTGTATTAAAAAAAAAAAAAAAACAAACAAAAAAACCCAACAAAAAACCAGCAAAAAAACCAGCTGAGAAGTTGAAATATACCATCAGTTTAGAAAAAGGAGACCAGATTTATTTTCTCAGAAAACACTTGTGGATTGTAGTTTTCTTTCATTTGTCGCTTATTTTGTCTAAGACAGCAATAACTTGTTCCATCTTAAAGTATCTTCCTGGCAGCAGATATCCTGTGTACAGACTATGAACAAAAATATTGTGGTGTTGATGTGTAAGTAAATTAGTGCCAAATGCCAGGACAGCCTGTGCTAATTGCCCTAATGATGTTGTTTGCTTTGTCTCTAGCAGTTTCAGACATTTATTTTGCAACCTGCCTGAGACCAATGTAGTAAACACAATAGTGTTAAATGAGATTTAGGTATGAAAATGATAAAATGGTACAACATTCTACTTTTTACCTCATTTGAATAATTTTTTATTTTCTCCAAAAGTAAAGCTGAAAGAAACAGCTTCTTTTCTGGGCAGTAGCCACAGCATAACTTCCAAACCTCATGTGCTGGCATCCAGCTTGTCATCTGTTCTGTCCTTACATCTCTCATCATTGCATCTTTTCAGTGTCTTTGCATCTGTTGGTCTTTGCATTATTCATCCTTGCATCTCTCAGCCTCTCTTGGTGTTCTAGTTTGACATCAGCCTGTAGCTGCAGCACACCAGTCAGAACTGTGAAGCATCTACTGCTAGTTTGTTCTGGGACAAATCGTCTCCTATCCTCTCTATGTGGCACAGCATCAAAGGAAACATATTTCACCATCTGAATCCAATGCCAAAATAACTTCCCAACAAGATACTAAAACATTTCAGCTCTCTTTATGTTAACCATTTTTCTTCTAGTGTTCTGTCAAAGCTGAAAGTTGCTGTCTACTGGGAACAGAAATTTGATGATGCTGAAGTCTTCAATAGACCAGAAGCATCCTCTTCCATCCACACCAGTTCAGAGTACTTCCTCTCAAGTGCCAGCATAACAGAAGAGAATGAGTGAGGGACTGAGCGTTGTTGCACTTTCAGTGCTTGACCTCATCGCTAGCACTGTCAACACGTTGTCAACATCTGCACAGAACTGAGGAGATGAACAGCTGGGCACCATTTCTGTTGCTGCAGGCTAGACAGAGTCACCTCCACAGCCCAGAGGTGCCAGTCCCCCAGTGCCATCCTGTCCAAGGTCTCGTTCTTGTCCAAAACTACTCCAAAGCACTTGTTCTCCACTTTCTGAGATCCTCCAAAAACAGATGACCACCTGCAACTGCTTTCTGAAACCAACTGTAGGAAGATATTTCCCACTGAAAGATTCTGGGGTAGCGTTAATAGGATCTAAAAGACAGGCTAAGAATGCAGAATCAATTAAACATTATAAAAATAGTTGTCTTGATCTTGAAATACATTTTCAGCAGTAACCCTCTGGGACATGACCATAAGCTCCTTTTGCCTGTGTTAGTTGTCCCAGTTTCATGAAGTCCATGTGCTTGGATTTTATGCCAGACATAAGGATTCCTCAAAGATAAGACCTCCCTCCTTGACAGATCCCACAAAATGCAGTCTTTCAAAATGTGGGAAGTTTCTTGCTGTTTTCTGGTGCAAGAAACAACAGTCAACACAGATAACCAGTAACTGAGTTTCCTTCTCAGGATGGACAAAAGGAGCCCGCAGAAGCACAAGTTTGCCTCTCAGCTCCTTTTGCCATGTGGGACCATCCTCCTCAGCCACATTTTGGTGCTTTCTTTGTTACGTTGAACATCCATTGCTCATGGCAGGTCTTCAAATTCTTACTCAGTTTAGGTCTTCTCTCTAAAATTACCCTGGCTTGTGTCTTAGGGACTTGTTGTCATATAATTCATATGAAAGATGACTACATCAATTGTTATGGAATGATATGGCAAACTTCAAGTTGTCTTTAGCTAGTTAGTGAAGCTATAGACACATGGAAGACATATTTAAGAGCTGTATTAAGGGATGAAGGGATACACAGAATCAGCAGTGTTATGATTAGAAAAATATTTTTTCATAGGCATTTTTCTGCAAGTCTTGTATTTTGCCCATCATATTCAATTTGCTAAATCTCATTTGCTTAATTAGAAATATTATTGTAAGTTTGTGTATAAAATAAAGCTCATGCTAATTACCATAGTCCATTCTTAGAAGTTCAGAGTCCTTTCCCATGACTGAAAGTATCTCTGTACAGCATAAAGCTTCTCATCTACAGATGTGAAAGCGCTTCTTAAAGCAGATGAATGTCATGGGTCCCTTTTGCAGATGGGGTAAGGGAGGTACTGGGCAGTGACAGGAATTCCTCAAGGAAATTGAAGGCATTGCTAAGTGAAGTGAGGCTTCATAGCTGTTGGATTAACACTGAGCACAAAGCACTAAAATACTAGGGAATCATTTTGGAGGAAAGTCAGTATAAAAGTAAGGTACTACACTTACATCGTAAGAAGGGCAGTGAGCACCAAAGCTTGCCTGCAGTGTGAATCTAGTCTTGGCAGGAGGTCATTTTTAGAAAAGGTTAATCCAGCCAGAGTAGCAACCTTCAGAAACCTTGGGCTGACATACGCCAACAGTTTGTACTTCCTTGCCATAGGATATGAACTCAGACATACAGAAAAATGATCAGTCAAGTCAACAATCAGTTGGAGTTTTGATACTCAGAATGTGCTTTTCTGGCTTGGTGTCCTGTACTTTGCAGTCTTTCTTTAAACAGAGCAGCTGAGCTTGCAGGAGAAAGGGACATGAAGCTGATTATGCTTCCTGGGCCCACTTCACTGTGTCATTCACCCCTATCTCTGAGCAGCACAGTGATAACACAGCGCTCCAGACAGAAGGGAAAATAGCTGCTCGGTGACCACTCTACATTTTATATTTAACCCCTTAGCTCTCCTCTTTGGGTTGTCCATGTTTGATGCATACATAAGGACAGATGATAAATTGCACTTTGACACTAGTAGACAGAATTTAATTTCTTACATGTAAAAATTAGGCATCTTAGCCTGGAAAGCAGAGCTTGAAAAGTTCATTTGACCACTAGTGGCCAAAAGACCATCCCACTAGCCAAATGTTAGAGGGCTCTGTCTGCAACATCAAAGAGGAATAAAATCCTGGTGAGGAGAGCAGCTGGAACGCCCAGATTTATTTTTTTTTTCTCCCAAAAAGCTGTCATTCTTTGCCAGTAGTTGAAAACAGTTAAATATAAGCAAGTTCCCTGTGCATATCACAGACAGTAATTTGTTATTTTTCTAGTACAGAATGTCTGCAAGTCAAGCGTGGATGTATTCTGTAAGTCTGGCCCTTTTGGTCCACGGAGGCAGTAAGATACCCACTGAGCTGTTCCATGATCAGTGAGGGGGAAGACACAGGAAGACCCAGCATACAGTTAGAAGAAAATCTGGCCAAAGACACTGTGGAACAGGGGCTCAGTGCAACGGGGCTCCTACTGCAGGCAGACAAGCACCCTGAAGTGAGCAGATTCCAGTGTATGGAGATGTGTCAACACTGTTGACTGCAGCAGAATGCAGAGATGGCTCAGAGAATTAAATAAAATAACCTAAAGACCAGAACCAGAACAACAGTCAATTCAAGGACTCAGTGTTTAATGAAAGTTTTCATTCAAGGAAAAAAAATTCTGAGCCATGAAGAAGGCAAAATATCCTTTCAGTCTGCCATATCTAGGTGATACTAGCCAATCTATCAGGAGAAAATATTTTATTTTCACAGGCAAAGTGCTCTGTTTGTCCTTGGAATCTGTCCCAGAACCAAACAGCTTTCTATGTCTGGATCTCTTCACCATGTGTTTATCTGTGAGATACTTAATATGCATGGCGCTGCTTCATTTTTCATGACTGACCTTATAGAGTGCAACACAAGCACCTTTCCTGTTTACACCTTTTAAGACAGTTATCTTTCAAACTATACTTCAAGTGTGTGTGTCTCACAAAATTGCCCATGAAATTCTGCTTAAAATTATGCTAAGGGAAGGTTCACAGTTGCATTAAACTAAATCAATACGTAAGCACATTTACGTGAGGGCTACTTCTAGAAAAAGGTTGAGTAGCACCTGCTTCTACATGAAACTGGTCTCTCAGTTTTCTAAATAACTCACATTTTCAACTTGATGAGCAGATTTAAAGCAGGGATTTCAAGAAGCTGGAGATAATTTAGAAGCAGAAATCGACATTGAGTTTCACCAGAAATGTTGAAGATTTACTAGCAATATAAGCACAGGTTAAGGAGAAAACAAAAGAACTTCAGAAAGAAAGAAGACACAACATTTCAAAACCAGAATGGCTCTCGAGGGGCTGAAGAGTGTAAGTGCAAAGGAACAACTTTGGGCTTTAGCCAGGAAGAGGGCATTAAAGGCAGCTTGACGTGTGTGGTGAGTTAGAAGTAGGGAAAGAAGACAGAGTAGAGGAAGGCAAGAGTGGGACAGAAAAAAAAAATAATTACAGGAACAAATTCTGAACTGCAGTGATTGAACTTCAAGGTACAGGAAGGTGGGTGACAGACATCAAAGTAGAGACCCAAAGGTTTTCTTTTCTTCGTAGGCTGGAATGTGCTAAAGCTTGTTGTGTATGGGTGAAGAGCTGGAGGATAGGCAAACAGCATAAGAGAATGGGTTGAGATGGAGCGAGGAAGAGTAAGAAATTGGGCAGGAGAGGACAGGAGACCATATGTGCAAATGGAGTTACTAGAAGGAGAGAGCAGAAGACAAACTACATTTTTGCTGGCTGTACAGTAGAGGAAGAAGAAATATAAGCTGGATAATGGGGGAAGTTGTAGTGGGGGTAAATAGGGGGAATAATTCTGCAGGGACTGGTAAGATCCTTCATGAGAAAAAAGAAAATGTGATGGAAGGACAGTTTGAGAAGTGAGCCAAAAGACTGATGGAAAGGGGAGATGTTTATCTGCAAGAATGAGGAGTTACAAAAGGCAGCACAGGGGAGTGTTGCAGCCGACAGTGACATTTTTAGAGATGAATTGGGTGTTGCAGAGACAGCAGGAGAAGGTGGGGAAGAGATGGACACGTCACAAAATAGTGAGGATGAGTGTCAGGCAGAAAGGACAGAAATAGGAATGGCTATGGTGCTTGCCAGCATAAATAGAGAAAGATGGGAATGTGGGACTAGCTCTGAGCTGTTAAGGTGAAGGTAGAAGAGCAGCAGGCAAGGGAAGAATTGTAAAGGGATGAGACTGCAGAGTATGTGTGGACAGGAAAGGGAGGAGAAAGAAGCACAGAGTTACAGCAAGACTCAAAAAGAATAGCCTAGATAAGGTTTCTAAAGAAGTCTGTCAGTGTGACATTTTCAGCTGTTCTTGTGAAGCCAGGAGGCAGTGACCTTGGCCTTTGAAGGGACTGAGCAGGCTGGGAACATCCTTGGATGTGATGACGTGATCCTCTAAGGGCTCCTCAGCAGCCTCACCCAGAATCTCAGTCCAGCCCCGGTACTGGTTGCTTCTCTCAAATGAGTCCTTCTTTAATCTCTTAACACATGACACAATATCAAATTTTAGGAAAACCAAACCAGTAAAAGCCCTTCTGCACTGCATAAAGCAATCCTACAATTAAAATGTTCCTTTGCAAATATAAAAACGAGGATCAATTTTACAACATGTGGTTTGGTTAAATTTCAAATTGATGAGTTAAGGTCCAAGACTGAGAAATAAGTTCTCATTTTCTGAACATTACATTTAATAATGAATTCTTCAGCGATTAAGTAGCTCCAACAGCTATATCAATGCTGCAGGGAGCGCCTACAAATTCCCTAACTGAGGGTGGGGTACTTTGTACCAACAAAGCTGGACTCCAGCCTTTCTGGAAGTTGGTTCCAATCAATCTTCTACGTCCTCCCTCTCTTTCTTAGCAGGGTTTTTCTTCCTGATACTTAGCACGGTGGTTCAAACATCACCTCTTCACAATTCACCTCAGGCTTTTTACAAAGGCCTGATATTGAGCAGAAAGTCACTGCAGACAATACACCAACAATATACCAATCTCCAGCACTGGCTCTCAGGGCACCTCAAGTCTCATGGTATTGATAAAACCAATGCAGCACCAGACACAGCCCATCAGTCTTTGTGCTGTTCAGAACACGTGTCCGGATCACCGCCAGCAGATTGTTCACTCCCTGCATTACAGCCTCCCTACTTCTGCTGGCATTTACCTGAGACCCTTCATGGAGACAGTGCCTGCCCCCAGCATGAGCAGTAAGCAGCCCCTCAGCCACACTGCCCTCACTGGCTGGTTGAAATGGGGACAGGATTTTACATCTCATTCCAGGATGCCAAGGAGTAAAGACACCAAAGAAAAAAGGTTTAGCAATGCAAAGGCCGCAGTGCTTATCATCCTGGGGTCTTTTGCTCTCTCTACAGATCGAGGACACTGTGCTTGCCCAATGGCCTCAGTGCCACTGCCAGCACCCGGAACCAGCACCAGGGCTAAAGGGTCCATAAACCCAGTCTTCAGAGGCTCTGACATTTCGTTAGGTGAACAACAAACTAACTCCGACCCCACAGCCAGGGGTATCAGAACTTCCCAGGATTTCTGGACAGCAAGAGATCTCCTGGTTTTATTCCTTAATGGATTTCTACATAACTAGCAACTGCAGTCACTAAAAGTAGTCCCCCAAGCTTTATGGCATGTTGTCTCTGTCCCTGACAGCCGGGTCCTTTCCATTGAAGAGAATATTCCCGAAGTATCAACTCTATTTAGTACACCCTGGCAATTGCCCAGCCAAGCTCTAAATATGTGGGACAATATTGCTGAGAACTCCCAAGAATCATCACTACTTTAATTCTTGTCTAAATTCCAGGTTGTCACAGTAGCCATGCAGGGGAAAATCTGCCAAGCCGCCGATGTGCTACAGGCTGGAATGCAGCTCAGTCCAAACATGTCAGTGCAGTGAGGCCATTAACCTGACTGCAAGCAGGGTTGCAAACTGCAAGAAAATATTGTCTGGCATTGCAAAGATGAGACTAACCCTTGAGCAAGATTGTCTCAGGGTGCTGAAACGCTAATAGTATTTTAAAAAAAAGAGGTGTGAGCAAGTTGCTCGGACGGATCTGCTGGACCACAGACACTGTGGTTGCAGCTCTAATCATACAGAAAGCATTACAAACAGCAACTTTTTTAAAAAGTTAAAAAGTTTCTCTCTGAGAAAAACTAACTTCCTTTCTCTCTGCCATTGATAGTTGCCCTGAGATCCCTAGTTATTTATAAACCATGCTGCTGTAGGAAACCCTATAAATACACAGAGCGATAAGCATGCCCTTATTATTCTTAGAGTGGACAACTAAGTAAAAATGGAAATCACCCTTGGCCTACTGGAACTTCTGCAGCCACATCCTCTGTCCCCACCCCACCAAGCTAAAAGCAGTATTGCCAGCTTGGGACTTGACCTCACCATCACAGTCAGCTCTTTGGCCATACCTCAGCCTCTGTATCTGATACGGTGACAGCTGGGTATCAGACCACCACACACAGTCAATGAACCCAAGGGGAGATGCAGGACATTCGATAGACAATGCAGGAAAATGGACAATGCACAGATTATATTCTTCAAAGTGCAAAGATTATTGCTAGGAACAGAACAAATAGGTCCAAATCTGGCCCTAGCCATGACACAAAAGATCTATAAAAACTCCATTTTCCACAGCAGTATTTGTTGCCTAGTTCTTCTAGTGTATACTTTGCAATGCTTTCACTTTACACACACACACAAAAAAAGTTCACTCTTTTTTGGGCTCACTTGTTTTTGACCTCTTCTTGTTGCTGTTCAGGACCTGTTGCTGTTAAAGGCCTATTTCAAATCTACCTGTGAATGAATGAGAAATCTAGCCCTATTCCAGCAGAGAGCTCACAGCATATTTCTCTGAGTGCTCACTGCCAGGCTGCAGCTGCCCTGGGAATTATCATCTCAAGAAGGAAAATGAGGGCAAATTGCTTGATTTTATTTAAGCACCAGTGAGGCCACACCTGCACTACTGTGTCCAGTTTCACAGCCCTCAGCTCAAGGGGAATGTGGAGAAACTGGAGAAGGCGCAGCAAGGGTCAGTAAAGATGATCAGGGGCCTGAAGTCCCAAAGAGAGGTTGTAGGAGATGGGTTTATTTAGTGTGGTGAAGGGAAGGCTGAGGGAGGATGTAATAGGCATGTAAAACTGGTTGCAAGGGAGTTACCAACACAATAAAGCCAAACTCTTCTTGGTCAGGGCAGATGATGGCGTAAGAAGTGGCAAAAACATGAAGAAGCAAAAGGCGTTTATGCAACTGTGACAGATAGTGATTCCCTAAAACATTCAGCCCATGTGTTCCTCTAGTGGAGTGTGAACAGACAACAGTCTCTGAAAACACCGTGTTCACTGTCGGCTGAGGGACTCAGCAGCTGTAGCAATGTCTGGTACCATAACATTTATAACTGAAAACCATACAAAATTCAAGCCTGAAACCAGAGAAAAATTAATGCTACATTAACTTATTGAAAGCTGAATTAATATTTTCTGGACCTGATTTGGTTTCCTCTTCACAGTCCTTGACTACTTCTATTCCTTATGAGGTCTCTTCCATAAGAGTATTTCAATTCCTTTTGAATTAAAGGAATAACTCAAAGAACTAAACATTTCAGAATTGGTGAAATGATTTCTTTCTCTCAATTCTGTTATAATATTATTTCTAAGTGCACAAAAGAGTTAAGGCATAAACATCCCAGAATAAAAATTGTGTCTGACAGCTATAATGACACTTTGTAGCTAGAGGGAACATTCCTGCTGTCACTAAAATACCGCGGATGTAGCCAATTGAACAAAAATGGTACTGTCTAAACAAACTCAGGACACAATGGTTAGTTCCTGACTTCAGAGGTTCAGCAGACCAACTGTGCTCCAGACAATGCTGAGTTTGTTTAAAGTGTAATACATTTAGTTGTGCATGCTTATATATGAGTTATTGTAAAGTTGCTTCAGGCTAAATTCATTTCTGCTGCAACACCACTGAAATGAATGTACTTACAACAGAGATTAATTTGGCCCATTATGTACTAAACTTGCAGATCTTTCTTTCTTTCTTTAAAAAAGAACTATTCTTTTTGCAATTGATCTTATTCACTGCAGTCATTTAAACACAAAGTGTTATCTGTGTTACCCTGGTGTGGTGGAGTTATACCGGATTTACGTTGTTGCAACTGAGAGAATTCTTTCAGCTGAAAATAAAGAAAGCTGCCCAAATTACATGCAGATCACTGCACTTCTCCTATACACCCAAAAACTTGTAATGCACATTTCAGTGTCATGCATGACTTGCTACTGTAGGGAAAAGGAATTCCTGATACACAAAACTTTGTTAGAAAGTTAGGTCATGGCTTTAGCTGCAAGAGATTTCAACATCTAAGCAAATACGTTCAAGCTTTTCCATTATGCATGGACAGTCTGTACACTCTCCAACTTACAGGGCAGCAATGGAATTATTTTGCCATCTGGATCATCTACAGAGATGGCACTTCAGCATTCTGGGTATGAAAACTGGGTTTGAACTCAAGGATGGAGGAATAAGATTCAAAATAACTAGGTGTCTAAAACAAAACTATAAATGAAATTACTGAGGCATTTTATGATCTTATCTTACACAGGAAGACAAGAATTTCTTCCCAGTCTTGAGGAAGTTCTGAACCTGAATTAAGCCCAACAGCTTGAATGAGTCAGGAGCAACCTGTGCTGCCAGGCTGCTCTGAAAGACTGATGCTGCCTGCTGCAAGGAGAATGGCATGGAGGCAGCCCAAAGGCAGACAATTGCAGCTCCATCTACAGCCACAGATATGCTGAAAAGAGGGTCCACTCCTGTAAACAATAAAGAGCAGAGATTTTAAAAATACGTCCTGAAAGTTAGACACAGAATTCTCATGTAGGCCACAGCAAGAGGCTGGTGCAGACTGCATCCTTCTCCGTGCTGCAAAATCCCAAACCACTGCAGTCACTAGAACAGCCCCATTCACAGACAAATGTAAATGCAGGCATTATTTTGTAGACTCCTGGTCAAGAATTATGCTCTCAAAGCATTGGGCTGCACCACTTTAATTGAGTACAGAGTTTAAAAGACTACAGGATGTAGAAAATCCAGAAAGTCAACCATGTGTTTCTGGTATTCCAGCCAGGTTGGCTTTGCTGCAGGTTTTTCTCTCATAATGAAAACGATTTTTTCCCCTCAGAGTATCCATAATCCAAACACAATGAGATTGCTTAGGCAAAACCTCCTTAGCTGCTTACTTCTGCATTTTGTGCAGAATTTATACAGCAAACCCCACTACATAAGACATGCAAAGCAAACAGTAGGTTCCTCTGTGGGGCAGGATAGTTCAACTATAATTATCTCTTAGTCTCTGCTCAGAAGACCACAACATTCCTTAAAGCCAAAATCTTCAGAAAGTTTAATCTTCTCAGACAGGGGAGTGAGATATATGATAGCTGATAATTGTTTGCTCTTCCTTTTTAGTTTTCATTAAATTGAGTATAGACATAGAATCTATATTCTCACATGGAAAGTAAAGGTTTTATTTCACTTTACTCCATCAATTCACTGACTTTGGTGGATCCTGTGCAAACACAAGAAAAATGTATCCCAGTGAAAAACGTATTGTCTTTTTGAGTGTGAACTTGTGAAGCCTTTTCTATTTTCAAAAATTTTCCCTAAAAACCGTAAGAACTCTTTAAAAAGCCATGTCTCATGCTACTTAGAAATGCAAAGGTCTGGACATTTTAATACATTTTTTATCATACTTTCATGGGACAAATAAATAAAGATGGTGAAGAACTGCAAGTACTTGATTTTTTTTTTCCTCAGGAGGCAACCTCTAAAATTACAGGTATCTGGCTGAAAGAAGGTTAGAGATGGCTACATTAGTGATGCAAACACAGTGAGCCTGGGCAGTTCTTCGTGACCTTGGTGTCAGTCTGCTCACTGCCACTGTCCATGGCACCAGGAACCTCAACTACCTCGGTAGGCACTGTCATAAGTGCTGAGGTCTGCCCTTAAAAACAAAGTATGGCAAAAGCCCACACATTGAATAACCTTCTCTAGGGACTAAGAATAGTTCTGACAGGCACTGTACTATACCACTAGTGACTCAAAGATACTCAGACCACAAACGGCATAAAAAAGAAAAGGAGGTAACTACCCACGAAGGACAGCATTTTGTTGCTATGTACTTCTCTCTCTTTAAAAATGAAAAAAACTTTGCACAATGAAGAACAGCTGGTGCAATCCAACTGTCCTACTAATGCATCAACAGTAATTAATGATACCTGTAATTCTGGCATAATATCACATACCTGCACATTCTAAAATGTATACTTCCTCAAACACCCTGTTTTCCTAGACTATGACACTCTAAGAAAAACTGTCTTCTCTAGGAGAAGACATTATGAGAAGGCTCTCTTCAGTTTTGTGGGTTTGGATAAGCATCTGCTTACTCTATTGTCTGCTGAAAATAGACACAAAGACAATTAGACTTCATGCACATCTAGTTGCCGAAAGTGATCAAAATGTCAGAGCTATTAAAATCTTGCTATCTGACATCTGTTTCCTTGAGAGGCAACATGTATTGCCTTCATTCCTATTCCAGCTACAGTGTGGGGAAACACTGATGAGGTTAGTTAAAGCCCATACTTAGTGCAGTCACAGTGAAAATGCTTGCTAAAGCTCAGCTGATTGTTCCTGTGCCAAATCTCTGGGAACAGCAGCAGCAGTACAGGGGTGTGTGGAATGCTCCTCATTTGGCTTTCAGCACAACTGTTCAGACATTTACTGGAGCAGGTTAGAGAGTTCCCCCCAGTACACCTCATTTCAGTACTATCAGAATCTTCAGGGTGCCCTGACACAGCTGTGGATGAGGAGGGCACACCTTTCACGCTTTCACCAGCAGCTCACATGAAGCTACCTTGCTCAGTGTGGCAGCAAAGGTACCCAGACCATCACAAAGGCCTTCAGAGACCAAGAGCAGCAACATTTGTACCTCCTACTCCAGCCAGAAATCCTTTAGAGACAGTGGATGCAAGGAGACAGCAGTGTGGCTGTGTCCCAAGGGAGGGATAGTCCATGACCAAGCTGTGTTTGCACCGCTGACGCGCTCAGCTCCCTTGGGAGTACTCTGTCTGTTCTTCAAGTGACAAAATTGTGGAATATGCATCTAAATAGAAAGCTTGCCAGATATATTTGTAGCAAAAAGCACTCTTGGTCAGAGGCAAGTGAGTTATCAGCTAGTATTACCATACCACTTTATGCACTTCCTTAGCTTATTATTGCCAAGCACAATCTTAGTACTACCCATATTGTACACCTGACAGCTTGCTTTACCTCTGCCCAGTCATCAGAGACAGTGAACAGTCTGCTTTATCATATGGATACATCATGTAAAGCGGAGACAGCACTGCCTGAGCACAAGGAGGCACAAAAAAAATATGCTTGACTGTACTCCCATGAGAGAGAAGCACTCAGTACTACAGGGCAGAAACTATCTTGACCTTCCAGGCCATGTAATTGCTGCAGATAAAATAATGTTTTACAAGCCTTCATACTTAACACTTCTGAAGACACACTTAGTCTTGCCCACATTGCTGCTTTCCACAAGTAAAACTTCTCAGAAATCTGGCCCTGGCCTCTTCATGGGACTATACAATGTTTAGACTGACTTGCCTTTAGTACACTGTACATTTACAGTGCAGAATTGAGTTACACTTCTGCATGCTAAACTGTGAACATTCCTATAAGGGGCAAATCAGAAAATTTCAAATGCAGTGGACACCCCACATTATCCCCAGTAAGGACACACCTTCCCTGCACTAAAATCCTTCATGCATTTATAGGTAACAGTCTCGTGGCACAGCAGCCAGATGGATAAATCAAATTTAGTGAGTCAGCACTGGGGGGGNTCATGCATTTATAGGTAACAGTCTTGTCAGCACTGGGGGGAAAGGTGGGAGTCACTGCCAATGCCACACTGCACGAGATGAACAGTGCCTCCTCTGTCAAGGCAAGAGGCAAGAGCCAAACCTGGATTTGGCAGGAGGCAGAAGCAAACCTCCCACTGATGTCAAGGTAGTCAGCATTTCACCTTTGCACATGCTCAAGTGGGTCTTGTTCCCATGTGTCTTCTGGACTGGGAACTTCCTTTGAAGCCACTGGGAGTTCTGCATGGAGACAGGTTTCAGCATCCAGTTTTCCAAGAGATGCAATTCAGTGCACACTTCACATGATGAAGGGCAGCAGCAGTGTAAGTGAATAAAGGGAGGGAGATAACTCTTCTGTCACATTAGTATTTTAAAAGACCATCTACACAACCATGAAAATTTAATCTAGAAGAGACAATGCTGTGGTACAAAAAGTTTATTTAGTCACAATTTTGTAAACATATGAGGTAAATTAACATTTACATCAACTTGCTTCTTACAGAATTTAATATACAAGGCACTTCTCTGAAGACAGTACTTTTAACTGTTTGCTGGTTTTATTGTTACTACAAGTTCCTGACTGCCCAGAAAACTGGCTACATTTTTTGTCAGATTCTGTCATGTAAAAGACAAACATCCGGAAAGCAACAAGAAAGTTCTGAGTAAGCTTTCTTATGCTTTAGAACCCTTTAACTGTGAGAAACAGTGGCAATGCAAAGAGCAATGTACTCTCCACCTTAAAATATGCTCACACATCTTGCATAACTTGTCAAGAACTGAAAACTCTAGAATTAGATTGGCATCTTACAGCAAACTTAAAATGCAAATCTACAACTTCGTTATCACATCAGTGTTTTTAGTTTATGCAAATAGTCCCATTGCCTTTAGTGGTCTTATTTGCAAAAGTTAGAATAACTTGCATGAAATTGTATTTGCAGGCTCAGAACCGTATTTTTGCCTAGAAAGCAAAACATTTATTCTTTGTAAAATCTTCTACAGTGTAACAGTGCAGTGTTAATTCACAAGTACTTTCTTTGGAATTTTAAACCAGGCTGTAAATTTAGCTCGTAAAGGACATATGTCACAGCTAATTTTTGTCATTGAACCTCTAAACACACACAGGAAGGCATATGAACAATAGTGAACATTAGTTTATTTGGCAATAATTGAGTTCATGATGAAAAATATTTTTTCCATGGTGTGCTCCCTATATATCCAATACCCATATTTTAATTATACAGAGAAAGCTGACACTATGCATCAGTGATCAGGTTAAATTTAATGGTACTGCCTTATGTCTGAAGAGTTCCTGTGTTATAGTAAGACATTTCTCTCACATTTAACACATTGGCAGAGTCATTCTTTTACTTCTTATACAAATGTAAACTTAGAAAGCAGTTTATTTCATCCAAATGTGCAATCTGAAATCAAAAACTGAATGTAAACTTCAGAAAATCAAAATTACAAGAGCACACTTTTCACAAGAAAAATCAAAATAAAACATTTGGAATTAAAAAACCCCAGCCTGTTCAAATCCATGGTGTTAGTGTCTGTATAAAACAAAAAGACCTGGGGGCTCAACACTCTGCTCCTGCAGACTGCTGTCACCCACATGAACTCAGTGGAATACAACAGTTTGTAGCAGCTGAGGAGGTGGTCCCATGACTAACCAAAAAAGGACCTAAATAGTGATCTGATTTTTAAAGCTTGCTTTTATTATTTTACTGATCCTACACTTATGTATTCATACCACAAAGTAATCTTAAGAGCTGCAAAATGTCAGACATTTAATTAGCTCTAAGTGCCTTGTTGTACAACAAATATACTGCAAAAAGAATAGTATATCATACACCTGGTAACTTGTTCAAAAAGTATTTTTTTCAGTTTTCTTTTCCATAGTTTAACTCAGCATATTTTTTAACTTCAAGTAAGAGAGAGAACAAGTTTTCCCACAATTATTCTACTCAAAGAGCAAAAATTAGTGGTTTTTTTTTCAGTTTGGTTAATATCAGGCATGATTCTGTTCTGACTTCTGCTTTTGTGATAATTTACCTACAGGTTTCATCTTAGCTGTGCACTTGAGGTCTTTCAGAATTGTGGCTTGAACAGCCATATGACCAGGCTAAATCAGGGTATCACTTGCAACCAGTTCCCATGAAACTTTGCAATTAATTGACATGAGTCAACGACTTAGAAATCAGCAGATAATTTTTGCCAATAGACTCTATTCTGCAAGTCAGTGGGTGTTTGTACATATTTTCTAGAACTGCAGAATTCTGCAGGGAATTTGGCACTTGACTCACAGGATGTTGAATTCAGCAATCGTTCATGAGTAAAGATTGAAGTCCTCAAAATCGGCCACACCAGTAAGATTTTTCTATCAACAAATCTGAATCCGGATGTGATGCAGCAACTACAAGCAGCTGTAAGCACTAAGAAGGAGTTCTGCCAAAACAGTTACCTGGGCTGAAATGAAGAAACAGTTACTGGACTCCAAATGAAACTGTAGGCAATGAAGAGGCTTGACGCTGCATAGTTACGTGATGGAACTTAAGCTGATCTTAAAAGCACAACCTGTGAGTTGTAGCTTTGCCTTCTCAGACCAGGACTGCCTGGATGCAGAGGCTGCTTTCTCAGACTTCTCTTAGGGGTTGCAATAGAGTTACATTTCGGCCCCCGAGCTTCACCTAACAGGAAAAATCATCTTTTAGAGCTTTCCAGTAGTTGCTCTGGGTGAAAATACCATCTATTCCATAAAAGCATCTGAACTTTCTGCAGGTCTAACCACACACATTAACTTGAAAAGGTCAGCCTAGGTCTCAGCTGATCCTAAGTTAAATCTGTCTTACTATTTTTTATATACAATATGGATGCAATCCTGCAGGACACACTCTGTGAGAGTAGTACTAAAGTAAGGGCTGCAAGATGCAGAACCCCGTCAAACAACATCAGTTTTGCTCTCAGAAAGCGATATAAAAAAGCACACATTCCAGATGGTCTGGAAAAGAAAGACTTTGACTTCATTCTTCAGAAGTATAGAACAAAGGAAAATGTAGCCCATAAACTCTGATGTACTAAAATACAGAGATGCATATATTGCATTATTTCAGCAATGTAGTTAACTGGCATATTTATCAAAACTTACAAAACTGCTTCTATAGATGCTAGTAAATCTAAAAATTTTGAATCTTAATCTCTGCCTTTGTTTTCAATCAAGGCAACTTCATCAACTTTAGTCGATGTTCAGCATAGTTGCATGGATACAACAGAAAGCAGAACTTGGCTTTTAGTTTTCTTGCAGAAAGGGTTTTTATGGCTTATGACACAGAAAATCCATGAGAGCATGCCTGAAGCTGAATACCTAATAATAAATATCTTTATTGTACTACTACACATCGACTTTTAATGCAGTGGCTGCCCTTAAGATCCATGGCAGCAGAAGGACTTCTCCTCACCTGGTTCAACACAAGCAGGACAAGGAAGTCATGAGACAACACGCCCAAAGGTTGCAGAACAGTGCTTCTGATCATGAGAAGCTCTTTGTCACTACTCAGAAAGCAGTAAAAATGTTTACTCTTGAATGGTGGGAATATATTTTGACTGTTGAATAAAATAAGCACACTCAGGAAAACATTTAACAGCAGAAATAACTGATAATGTTAACTACTTGCTGCAGGTTGACCTTGCTTTGCCTGAGTAAGGACTGCACAGCCAGGCCAAACACTTTGAAGATGTAAAGGGCTATCCCAGCATGTTTGATTGCTCTTTTCCAGTTACAGTACTTTTGATTTATAGCAGCAACAGGACTGACTCCAAGCTTTAGTTCTTTCAGATTTTGCTTGGAACAGAAGCTAGGCCTAATTCTGTACTCCTTTTGTACCAAAACTCTCCTGAGCCTATTCAGGCATGCAGAATTCTAACATCTTGTTAAGGAGGGAATAAAGGACAGAGCCTGTTGAAAGGAAAGCTGCACCTTAGGAAAAAACCCCCAGTACTTTCCTTCACCCATTTTTAAGGGACACACACATTTTTCAAAGCAGGACTTCAATGTCTTTTCTAAGGCCCAAAATCTAAATTTCTTCTGGTTCCCAAAACTTGATGTGAATGTTAGTCTTGCTTGAATAAGGCCTGCAAGATCCACTCCCAAATCTTGTTCCTTGTTAAATTGAATGGAAATTCTGAAAGTGATTTCAGTCAGATCAGGATAGACCCTTCAGCCACCACGTTGCCCAGATATTTTAGCCACCTCTTCTGCAATACAATATTATCTAAGTCTGTTTTCACTGACCTAAAGACACTACATATTGATGTTAAAGTTACACAACAGGAAATAATGCTGCTTTGGGAATTTCACCATTAGTAAGTTTTTTTCCTCTTACATTTTCTTGTAAGATCAAAGATCAAACTCAAATTATTAGGTACACAGTCAAGTAACTTTAAACCTACAGATTATTCTCAAAATGTTCAAATACTTAAAAACAAGCACTCAAGTTTACTTCTAAAAAGCATTTTTCCAACAAACTTAAGCTGATATCTAATAGTCTAAAATGCATAGCTGTACTTTATCCTAATTGTTTGTCCACGGGCAATGTATGGGGCCACAGTGTATTTAAATAATAATCCTTGCTTTCTGAAGAGAAATTGTTCTGTGTAATAATTTCCGAGGTGTGGTTTGAATTCCTGTCCTCCTGTAAGCAATTTTAGAAGTCAGCTAAAATTATAGTCAAACATGCTCAAACATATTTGCAGGCTTATAAACATGGTGTGATCATGGTTGGCAAACACTGGAAGGTCAAACAGAATACTTCCTAACAGGTCAAGAGTAAAAAAAAAATTATGGAAAGAAGAACCTCAAAAATCTATTCCAGGGGTTCCCTAAACTTTGCCTGGCCGAGGACCGCATTGGTGACTTGCCATGAACACAAAGGCTCCATTAAGTCATGTTATAAGGAAGAAACTGAGTTACCTTCAAAATGGCAAGTTGGTCGGTAGACACAACAGGTGCCAACAGGCAATATACCACCCTGATGTTTGCCACAGGGCTACGTAAGATTTAAGAGGAAGAAAGTAAGTCATTGCATCTGCTCATGTAGGGCTTCTGGGAAAGAGCTGAGAAGTGAAGGCAAGGGCAAGAGGGAGACGACAGCCAGGCGCATGGGCACTAGGGATATTAACGTTTTTGTCGGATCAAAGTCAGCCTCGGGGCGCATAGCCAGCTACCATTGCCACCTGTTATCTGTGCAGGCCTCCCCTACACTGCCCTTGAGGGATCTGCTGTGAACATGAAGGAAAGTGGGACTGGTCCCCTGGCACACGGGCTGCGCTTTGGTCACCCCTGACCTATTAGAAAATGTTGATAATTTTCCCCACTACAACTCACAGAGTGCAAAAACAGCAAGCGTCTAAGTTTGAAGCCCAGGCCTTCTCACCCACGCCAGGCCTGGCCTCCCCGGGCAGCTCCCCTGCCCACTCCGCCTTCCACCACCTGCTCCCCCGAGCAGGGGCGACCGCCTTACACGGCCAGGTCGTCTGACCGGGCTCTGCAGCTGCTCGACTTACTGGCCCTGCTCAAGCGCCGCGTGTCTACGAGCAGCGGCGGCTCGTGCATCTCCACCGTGGTGCAGGCAGCCGAGACGGGCCGGGGCCCCGACAGCTCCACCTCGCCCTCCACATCCCACTTGCTGCCGCTCGCCCCGCTCAGGCTGGTGCTGCTGCCGCTGTTGGCGGCGGCAATGGGCAGCACAGCTGGGGGTGGGAGCAGCTGCTCCAGTGGCTCTTCCTGCTCCGGAAGGGGATGCCGGACGCTGCTGGGGGTAGAGGAGCCTGCTGAGCTGGAGGAAACCTTCCCCTGGTGCTCAGCTGCCATGTTGACCCAGTTCTGCTCGGATGTCAGGGCACGGCTGCTGCTGTTGAAGTAGTTGATGACGGCTGGCGTGGGCGTGGGGATGGGGGTCGGGATGGTGACGGGAGTGGAGATGGGAGTGGGAGTCACAGCACGGTGCCTCTCCTCAGGAACTTGTGGAGCAGCAGGGTAGCTTGCCATGGACGTTGTGTTGGAGGGGGGCCGTGGTCTTGGAGCAGCTGTAGCATAGTATGATGCCATTGTCACCGGGGCCAGCAGCGGTGTGACAGCACGGGTGTCAGGCAGAACAGGGGCCGGCGTGGCAGTCGTGACCACCACAGGTGGTGCTGGTGGCGGCAGGGAAACAGGTTTGGACTCCCCTGTTACCATAACTGGTGTCATTGTTGCGACAGGCATCTCTAGGATGTACTGGCTTGTCATGCCCTGCTTAAGCTTCTTCCACCCCAAGTGATATATCTCAAGCATGTTCAGCAGCAGGGAGACTGAGGCCACCACCAACATGAAGATGATGAAGATGGTCTTCTCAGTGGGCCTTGAGATGAAGCAGTCCACAGTGTGTGGACAAGGTGAGCGGCTGCACTGGTAGACTGGCTTTAGCTCGAAGCCGTATAGGAAATACTGGCCCACAATGAAGCCCACCTCGAACAGCGTCTTGAATATGATATTGAAGACATAGGTACGGAGCAAGGCACCCCCCATACGGATTCTACCACGTTCATCACGGATTGGGAGCTTCTCTTTCCCCCTTTTGACAATAGGTTGATCTTTGTTATTGCTGCCTCCTCCACCACCACTGCCAGATGCTGCTGCTGCTGGGTAGTTGCCATCTTTGCTGCTTCCCTTCTTTTTCAGCTCCTCTTTCTCTTTCCTCTTCTCCTCCATGCGTACAATGTGCAGGACATGGCCCAGGTAGATGAGGGTTGGAGTGGAGACAAAAATGATCTGCAGCACCCAGAAGCGGATGTGAGAAATGGGGAAGGCTTTGTCATAGCAAACATTTTCGCAACCAGGTTGCTGAGTGTTGCATGTAAAGTCCGACTGCTCATCTCCCCAGACCTCCTCAGCAGCAGCCCCCAGCACCAGGATCCTGAAGATAAACAGTACCGTCAGCCAAACCTTGCCAATAACCGTGGAGTGCTCCTGCGCATTCTCTAACAGTCTCCCCAGAAAGCTCCAGTCACCCATTGTTTCAGATTTCTAACCTACAACAAGAACATCAGAGCAATTAGAGCAATGTTAAAACATCTCGTAATTACACAACGCTGGGGCAGAACAGATTGATCCTCGACAAATGATATTTCTTATCTTGGTCTTGCAGAATATTGCACACACACATATTAAGAACTAGATAACCCTGGCACCACGCAACCACAGGCTTTGATGAGCACAGAAGGGAAATGTTTAATGCTCTCACAGAGCCCATACAGGCTTAAGTGCTTACACACAACTGGCAAGAAGTATTCATAAGTTAGAATTTCTACAAGATTTAAATATTTAAAAAAACCATTATTTCTGTTTCCTTTGTCTGAGATGCTAACTGCTCCTGCTTATACTTAGAAAAGAACAGGTAGAAATCAGATCAATTAAACAGAATAATCCTACTATTAATGCAACTGCACTGGTATTCAGAATGCGATGCAAAGTTTGCCTAACTCTAATAATTTTACTGTTCTCAAAACTTATGTACTCCAACAATCAGGTAGTAATAGGTCTCTGCTATTTTCAAACTGTACAAACACAGAAAAGTAATTACTCAAAACCGATGGAATTTACAGTTGAATTTTGGAATTCGTACAACTCAACAAGCATGTTTTCTCAAAGCCTAATCATGTTTAAATTTGTTTATTTCTAAAAAAACCCAGATATTTAAATAACTTGTAATATTGGGAAGAATGAGAAATTCTGAGAAGAATGGTGAAAAGGCTTCTGTGCTATTTCCCCTACTGCCCTGGCAGTTGGTGTTACTGAACCATGCCTACTGCAACATCATTAAAACAAAACAAAATGAAACAAAAAACCAAAACAACAAACTCAAGGTCACTTCAGCAACTATATACAGAGATTTTCTTGGAAAAAAATAGAATTACATCCTATGACCTTATTTCTGTGACAAAAAACTGGCATATATTCTCAGCAGTTTCCACCAATTCATGCATGATGGGCCTCCCAAGTCCAATTCTAGGTAGAGACACAATTGCTGATTTGGAAAGGCTTAAAGTGCAAGATTTTTTTTAATATCAGATTCCTCACAAGCTTCCTCCAATTGAGAAACAAGAGAAATCTCCTGGTATCACTTCTGTTATCCTTGGCCTGTTCCTAAGTGGATTATATGCAAGAATACTGGAATATATGTAAGAAGTATGATTCATTCCCCTAATAAACTCACTTCTATATCTTATATGTCAACCTTCAACTAAAAACAAAATTAAAAATTTTGCTTTCAGCTAACTTCAATACCTTCAGAAATACTTGTATGATAATTGCAATTCAGATTTAACAATTTGCATACCAAAAAAACCCACTATCAGAAAAGCAATTATCTTCTTCTTTAAAAATCTTAGAATATTTTATATATATAACTTAATTACATCTTACTATGCTTGTAGCTCTTATCCAAATACCTGGGTGTCTTACAATTCCCAAGGAAAAAAAAAAGGTGTTCATCACTACAGCCAGGAATTTACCACTGAAGAAGTGTACTATTCTCATCGTTACATGAGTGTAATTTCCAGCAATTATGTCACTGGTTTTCCAAAATAACTATTTCCAAAGTCTATCCTGAACTTCTTTCAGGCTTTTAGTTAAGGTAACGAAAGAAATTAAATTTATTTAAGGTACTTTTTTTATAACTTGATTTTACTGTGAGGCAATGAAATATCTATAACTGCAGTGTAGTTCACTTTCACACAAAAAGAAACAACACACCCACTAATATTTTGCAGTTCTATAAATCCTGGTATACTAATTCATTTTTTATCACACAAAGTTAATTTAACAAAAACTCCCCCTAAAAATATATATCTTTGATATCCTTCAAAAATGCATTCCCTTTAATATAAGTGAATTCTTTCTGCAACATAACATGATAAACTACAAACAATGAAAATAACAACAAAATACTGATTTTGTGTATGTATGTTCCCTGTCCGGAAACATTTTTAAAAAATATATTCAGATTCTTTTTGAAGAATGTATTTTTTCTCCTCTTAAAACAGTAGCTCAAAGCTGAATAAATTTTGTTATAGTATCTTTATAGTCTTAATTTAATATGTTTAAATTACTTTAAAATTTAACCATCCATCTTAATTTTATAAGGTTTAAAATATTTTGGATGGTTAAGTAATTTTAATCTTGACAAATAATAATTTTTAAAGCAACAATAAATTAATTTTATGCTTTTTTTTAAACTCTAAATCATTTGAAAATATACCCAGTTTAGTTCTAGCTTTGAATAGAACTAAACTGTTGTTTGGGCATGTTCTCATTATGAGTGGGAAAATGCAGGAAAAAGCAAAATAAATAATGTGATATTTGATGGATTAAAGAAGTTTAGCATAAACCCAAATTCAGTATTTCCTTTCTCTCCTATTCTTTACATTATTCTCAGTTCAATACTCTCTGCATCACATTTTATTTTCCGTCCAGATAAAACAAAGTAGGCAGCTCAGGTAATGAGCAGATGATGATGTCTACAATGAAAACAGGACATTTTGTGCTTTTCTGAGCATTTATCTAGTGATTAACAGAAGAACATTAACAAGTTTTAGAACTTAAAGATGACAAATAATAAATCCATCTAACTTATTCTTAATTATTCTCCAATCACTAATACTACTCAAGAATTTTTTTTGCTTTTTAGTAGAGGTTAGCAATACCCAGGCTGAGTTAATTCAGGACACCAAAGACTTGACACAATGCAATTCTCAGAAGATATACATTAAAAAGCTATTTTAGTGTTTACAATAGTTATTTATTTCTGTATTAGAGTGTGCAAATTCCTCCTGCACACCAAGAGAAAGTGTTTAAGCCATGAGCAGATACTTCACAGCATCTCAACTGCACAGAGGTGAAAAATCTCAGTGTACATCTTAGTATGAATTGCAGCAACTGTTGCCTTCACCACAAATGTATATATTATATATATATATTGCCTTCACATAGTATATAAATACTGGAAGGACATAATTTCCAAGGGCAAGGCAAAGTTACATATCTCCACTGGCTGGAGAGTTCCCAGAAATCCAGGTCCTGTGTGTTTCTTCAATGTCAATACATTCTTCAGTGAGCAATTTTTAAGGCCAACGTAACTCATCCAAAAATCACACCAACAGCTGCAAAGAGTGCCTTGATACAAATCACTATTAAATTACATAATAATTATGTATTAATTAATACATAATTATTAAAGTAAAACAGAAAGTTCACAAAGCTTAGAGAACATTTGATTTTTCCCTATTGAGTTCAACAATAATACCTATGTCTAAATTTAAATGGCCACAACTCAATATTTTAGCTGAGAATAATCCCAAGCTTGCTTTTGTAGTATTACATAAAATTCAACTGTATAGTATTACTCCCAGTGCTACGGAGACAGGCAACTGTTAAGACCTAATCTTCAATATGGATTGTGAAAGGAGACATTTTTTCTTTTTGTGCTTGGAAAAAAATGCAGATTAAGAAATGAAACATCTTTATCTGCATTTCATTATGTCCATGAATACCCACAAGGGAATGACAGAGAATCTGTCTCAGAAAACAATCTAATTCAATGGTATGAAAAGCAAGGACTTCATGAACCTTTGTATCATTTAATAAGAACTGGGAGTCTTGTATTATTTGGTGTATTTTATTGTATTTTATTTCTTGTATTAGAAAATAATTCCTTTGAGACCACACTGAAAAATAGGCATTCATAAAAATTGGCATGGCATTTAAGAATCAATGTTGTATTATTAATTACTAGTTTAGTGCATGCACAAACACACTTTGCACGTAACAAAGAGAACAAGCAACCGAGAATCAATTTTAGAAGCTGCAATGTCTCTGCAGGAGAAGAATTATAATGTGACATCGGCAAACTTTCCAGTGATTTTTATTTCTGATGATGTCACTAAAGAGGTTCATCACTATGTGCACCAGGCGTGCAAAATTTGACATTTTATTATTTATAAATTTACTCAAACATGTACAAGTTTATGTATTTGTATACACATATGCACACAAACAAGTACACAGCTGTACTACATACATTACCAGATTATGACACTAGATGAATTTATGATTTCATTACACTGGTACATCCAAAAAATGTCCCATAACAAATATTTAGAAACTTACAGATATCCTTGTCTGAATACAATTTCTTAAATTCAGCCCACATTTCCTTTAATTTCTCATGATAGTCTAAGAACTTCGGATTTAGATTTTTTCATCAAAATTATGTCTATTTTATAAAGCAGTATGACCAAAAAAAGCTGTTAAAACAACTTGCAATATTTAATTTGTTTTTACACCAAACCATCAGGCATCTCTACCACTACCAGGTTCTTAACTCTGCTAACTTAAATCAGACAAAAGCAGTCATCCTGCAGAAAGTCTGCAGCATGACCATGTAATTCCAGACAAACTGGCAAATGTGCAGGCACAGAATGAGCTACTATAATTTCCAATGAAACTTAATGGCATTTGGCCATGTACATATATATGAAATACAGCAGTGAGTGTTTCATAAATCACAACAGAGGTTTCACAGTTCATTTTATAAACTTGTTTAAATCAGGATTTGAAAAATACCGTTCTTTATGCTCCCAGTGTCATACTTGCAGACACATCTACCGCCACTCTCACTGTATTTTAAACACTTGTTAAAAATTAATTCCTTAACTGATCTTGTTATTACCTTGAACTTACTTTACTGCTATGGAGCCTCCTCCTTAAATCCCAGGCAAAACTTCTTTTGACTTCTCCTTGACTCCACTTGACCTCTGAGTGAAAGTTTGGCCTGAGTAAAGGAAAAGCGCGAGGAGTGCAGGGCTGAGCCCAGGAGGAGAGCTACACCCCTCCTGTTAAACTCCTCTCTTCCCTGCTGGAACCCCTGCCCTGGTTCATTAGCCACAGGAGAAAAACAGGAACAAAAAGCAACCCCTTTTCTCCCCCAGAATACTCAAATGCCATCTTAGAGCTCTACACGGGAAGGAAAAGACAGTGACTTACCAGTAAAGCTGAAAGGTGTGAAGGGTGTGGAGCTACCAGGGGACTGCGGAACAGCCGTGGAGCATGAGGGCAACAGTCCTACATCCCGAGTGAGTGAAGCATGAATGAGACAGAGCTGTCAGGTGCCCACATACCACCAGCCACACAGATCTAAAAACTGCGCCGTGAGGAGCGGCCCGCCCCCCGCCCCATATATACAAAGGAAGGATGAGCCTTTCTGGCATTCAAAGGCTCAAGACCCTTTTTCACTGCAGAGAATCAGGGACTCCAACATTTGAGTATCTGTCTGAGAGGACTTCAGGCAAGTTAAAGTAACTGCAAGGGAGAACCTGTTCAAACTCTTTAAAGTACACTTTTGTACTATGGAAACAATTTGAATTTTTTCTAGTTTAATTCTAAAAAGTTCCAGTAGGATTCTCTCATTTCCCTTTAAATAAAAAGGTAAATACCTCTAGTATCTCTGACTACTCAGTTCAATTCATTCTTCATATCTATGTCAGTGTTTTAAAGACCTAACACACTAAGGATTTCTAATGACATGCTAGGCTTATATGATTTCTTCAGTGAGTCAGCAATGAACCCAAATATATTTTGCCTACAGGAAAAAAAAAAGACACAAATGAAACAACTTTTTTGCTTATAACACTGGCAAATTTTTACTTCGTTAAGCTTCATACCTTCCTAAGAATACTTACTCATCTCAATACTTTGCATCACTTGAGTCCACGAGTAACTGGCATGTTTCGATAACTCTCAGACCAAAGATGTGAACAGAGTGAGGTAACAGTCTGGTCAATGCAGGGAGGCCACCCGGCTGTTTTCCCCACTATCAGTAGAAAGTGTTTATATGGGCCAGATAACTCAGAGCTCACCTCAAGGAACCCCTGAACCATCTCGGGTTATGCTCGTGAACTCCATCATTCTGTGCGGCACCACTTACAATGCTGAAAGAAATTCTGGCTCTGCTTTATATTTAAGACTTAACTTTACTCCAAGGGCAAAACTGGCTTGAAATGCACATCAGTGTTCACATGTTAGTGGCAACTTTTAAGGAAGATATTACACGTCCCTACACAACCATCCTGCATATTAATACTTGTTGCTTTGTCCTCCTCTGCATCTTCTGAGGTATTTGGTGATGTTTGGACACTTCTCCCTGCCACACCAGGCTCAGTTACCATCCCATTTGCGAAGGCAGCTGCCTGCAGACGGTTCCCTCCGTGGGGCAGGAACAGAGGGACACTCGCGCCAGGGTCCCGCAGGAAGGTATTCAGAGCGGTAGGGCCCCTGCCACGACTCCTTCTCGGTAGGATGAGCAGGCTCGGCCCCGCCCTGCCCTTCCCTGGCGCCCATCCCACGGCCGGGGGACACGGCGAGCGGGCAGAGGGCCCGGGCAGGCTCCCGCCCCCGGCGCCGACTGCGAGCGTGCCCGCGGCCGCGTC
>VZSE01009483.1:172322-186468 GCA_013398275.1 Promerops cafer | reverse complement strand
TGCCCTCCCCTCCCCGCCTCCCGCCGCGGCTCCACACGGGACGGCTGGCAGCCGCTCTCCTCACCCGGGAGGCTCCAAGCGGATTGTCGCCCTGGATTTTAGAATGTTTGCCACTGTGTAGATGAGCCATCCCACCTCCGCGGGATTTCCTGGGAAGTAAAAGAGTTTCTTTCCCGCTGAGGATAGAAACGTGAGAAACCCCTCCCCGCCCCGCCGGGCTCCGCTCCGGCACCGCGCTCGCTCAGAGGGCGCCTCGCCCCGGCCGCCGCATGCACGGCCCTCCGTCAGGTGTCAGAGATACCTGAGCAAAAGGGGAAAAAAAACACCACCAAAACAACCGAACGACTTCTTCACCAAAACGAGGGTTTTCTCTCTGAGAGCAGGTAAACCTTGCAGGTGGTGCCTGTGTGTCCTGCATGAAGAGCCCCAAAGGGCTGGCAGCCCCCTTTTTTTTCCCTCAGACCCCTCCTCAGTCAGGATCAGCTATCAAGCTGTTGTGCACAGAACTTTTGGAAAAATAAAACCCAAAAGCCCCCAAAACAAGAGATCAGTTGTCACTGTTCTGAAAGTTATTATTTAAAAGTAGCTCTTGACATTTTCAGCATAAGTATTCAAAACTATTACTATCACCTATATTTTGGTTAGGCTTTTGTGTGTTCTGTAGTGTTGCCCCAGGGAAAGGAAAACAGCCACCAGAGCCTGGGCAGCATCTAAAGCAGAGTGGGAGGTGGTTCTGCTCAGAGCAGGTCGAGGGAGGTGATTCTCCCCTGCTGTTTTGCTCTCCTGAGACCTCACCTGGAGTGTTGCATCGAACTCAAGGGGCCCCCACCATAAGATGGACGTGGATCTGTTGGAGTGAGTCCAGAGGAGGGCCATGAAGATGATGAGGGGGCTGGAGCACCTCTGCTATTAAGACAGGCTGAGAGGGTTGAGGCTGTTCAGCCTGGAGAAAAGGGTCTAAGGAGACCATACAGCAGCCTTACAGTTCCTAAAGGGGCCTACAAGAAAGCCAGAGAGGAACTTGATACAAGGGCATGTAGTGACTAGACAAGGGGGAATGGCTCAAAGCTGAAAAGGGGTAGATTTTAGATTAGATTTTAGGAAGAAAGTCTTTAGTGTGAGGGTGGTGAGTCATGGGAACAGGTTGTCCAGATAAGTTGCAGATCTCCCATCCCCAGAAGTGTTTAAGGCCAGGTTGGATGGGGCTTTGAGCAACATGGTCTAGTAGAAGGTGTCCCTGCCCTTGGCCGGGGGAGTTGGAACTAGATGATCTTTAAGGTTCCTTCCACCCCAAACCATCCTATGGTTCTATGAAAGAATGACTTAAAGTGGTATGATGACTCAACAACTCTTCAGCAGTAACATATGAGCTTCTCTTGATAGCTACTCTACAAAGAGCTGAAAACTGAACCACGCTAGTCATTCTCAAGGCTTTCTTTAGTAAGAAAAAATCCAATTAAAATTTTGAGACACTTTGAGGAGCTGTGTGCAGCAGAGAACTGTTGAGGATCTGAATCCAACCATGCCTATGTTCTTGTATGCTTGCACCACTTGATTGGTCCCTATAAATATTTCAGCTGAAAGCACTAGAGAGGAAGATCTCTGTTGACCCTAAGCACTAAAGGTGGCACAAGGACAAATGACTGTTCAGGGATGGGTGATATATCTGAAACACAGTGCTGCCATGAAAAACGAGGTTCACATCTGGTAAGATATAAAAGGTTTAATAAGAATAAAGACAATAGGAGACAGACATAAAGCAAATGGTTAATAGGGCCGGGTGCCTTGGCATTCAGCCAAGAAGCACACTTTAACTCTGAGAAGCATTTCCTCATATATGTTTTTACTAATTCCTCTCCTTTCTTTCATCCTGTAAATCAGTATTTTCTTATCTTCTTCTGTAAGTCTGCATCTTCTTATGTTGCTAGTCTGTGCATTCTTCTGATCAATAATTCTCTTCTCCTGTATTCAACTGTCATTTCTATCTGGACAGATGGATCTCCTGTTTATTTTGTACTTTTCTGAGTTAGTAAAAGTTTTTCTTCACATCCTGTTATTTCTAAGCTTTGTCAGCAACAAAAGAAACTATATTCATACGGTAAAGTTTTTTAACATTATACATATAGCATTCATTTCAACGTTAGTGAAAAGCTAATAATATAATACATACTCATAACATATAGTTAGGGTTACATGCATTAACTTATACATTATTCAAACATTTCTTTGAGTTTAGGTGTCACAGTGGTCTATTGTTTTCTGAGTCTTCTCATCTTGGTTTATCATCAATAAATTTTGGGTGACTTGTTTTCACACTCTCCTTGAGAAACGTTATGTGTCTTCCTCCCCTCTTCCGGGCATTTCCTCCCATCTGCTATTCTGGTTTGTGTTACTGTTACTTTATCACATGGATAAGTCAGAAAAAAAGGTAGCCTTACATATTTTAGTCACACAAAGGACCCACACGGCTAGCAATACATACTTAACTTACGAGATTCCAAGAGACCAAAATCATAATTTAAACTAGATTTAAATACTTATCAACAACATACAAATGCAAAAGCCAACTTTATTATATGTGTTTATAACAATTGTAGGTGTATCACAGGGTATCAAAGGGTTGATCCTGAAGCACTGGGGCATGAGAGGCTGTGTTAGGGTACAGGATGGAATCCCAGCAACTACAGTAACTCCTAACATTAAAACTTACCTCATGCAGTGAAGTCTCTCAGCTCATAAGTTTTAATAGCATGAAGCACTGGGTGTTTCTCTGACAGCTTTTTCTCTCTCTGGAAGATTCAAGTGGTATTTCCCACTCTGTGTACGAACTGGCCTTGACACTTGTTTTTTTAAGAAAAATATTCTTACTCAGGAGGGCAGTGAGATTCTAGAGCAGAGTCACCTACAGCAGGTTACACAGGAACTGTCCAGCTGGGTTTTGAACGTCTCCAGAGAGGGATTATCTTCTTCAGAACCGTTTTTTGTCTTCCATCTAAGCCTCCACACAGGTGACAACCCCTGTTGCACATGTAGACAGACATTTAGCAGTGCATGATTTGGCTGGCACAGAAACAAAGTGAATTCAGGAAGTGGAGAGACAGAGCAGTCAGGCGGGCATTTTTAAGATTAGATGAATCAGGTTCTCATGACAAGATACATGGAAAGAAAATAAAAAATAGACACCAAGCTTTATTAAATGATAAAAAGGAGTTAAGGAGATATTTCTTGATTGATCCTAGTCTGAACCTGAGCTGCTGCTCAACAAGAAAAATAGACTTTTTCAGATCAGTATTGATCTAAAATAGTGTTTCACCCCTTGCTATTTCTAATTTAAACATCTATTTTGAATTACAGGAGAGGATGACTCTTATGTAACTGTGCACCCAAGCATGGTCTGGTGGAAAGACCCCTGAACTGTGGTACATGTCGTCAGTCATAAGCCATGCCAAAGTGACACTTGGCTCAGCAGTGCTGACAGCAGTTTTGTCCACACCGTCAGCCAAAATAAGAGCTACAAACGCCTTCAGTTCAGCTCATTGTGGCACTGTACGGTGTGGCAGTAAAGAGAATTGCGCTTGACATGCCACTGCCCTACAGAAGATGGCACTAAAGTTATTTAAATTCTGGGAAAGGGCACTGCTACCTCCAGAGACATAGCTTGAAGCAAGGAGGATTAAAAATCTAGTTGTTTTCTACATGGATGAATCGAAGGACTTTAGAATTAAATAATCACGTGGCAATAAAAAGATGGAAGTTGTAATTTGATCTCATATTATAAACTAATTTTTATTATTGTATCAGTTAGTGATTACTGTTTCGTTCGACACTACTGCCAAGCACATCAGAGAAGGCAGTGTAAGAACTGGTGTCGGGAAGTATTATTATTTCTAGTTTCGTAGGACGACACTGTGGGTTCTGATTTGTAGGAATGGAGGCACAGGAAGACTAAATATCTCGTCCTAGGTTATGTGGTTCTGAGAATAGCACTGAGACTAGGCTGGTATTTCACCCACCAGAATCAGCTTCCTCTGGTCCTTTCTGGTTCTTTCCTTTGGAAATGTAGGAAGTCTCCTAAAACTACAACAAGAACAACAACATAAATCTGAATGTTCTGGGATATGGAAGAGCAAGATGCTTTCCATTCATCTTCATGGAATCAAAAGCTCTATGTAAGATGTAGCAGAACTATAACTGTACAAGCCAGGCATCTTTTGGGAGGAAGAATCAAAAAGAGAGACACAGGACATGCAGACTCATAAGAGGAATTAGGCCTGCTATCATTCTGTCATGGTGTGATGCTATTTTTTTTGACACTACAAACAGAAATATGAAATAAAAATAGTGGTGTTTGAAATACATCGATTCCTGCCACAACAGGAAATCTGGCAGAAATCTGAGCTGAAGAAAACAAATTTAAAATGCAGAGTTCAAATAGTTCACTGCTGAGTTACTGAGTTAACTCATACAAAAATTGAGGAAAGATTGTGTTGGAGCAAGGAAGAAGATGGCCAGTAGCTGAGAAGCAGGGCCAGTAGAGAGGAATAGGGAACACAGAAGGGTACAGCAGCAAAGGGAGAAAAGGCAGTTAAGATTTTTGCTTTTCTAGTGGCAGTCACTCAGGAAAAGACAGCCAGAGGCTATGGTTTGAAATTGCAGCATGTGTAGAAGCAAATAAACTTCATGTTGCCATTCCCTCCACCCCTTCCACTCACTCCCTGCAGCTCTTCTTGCCCAACACCGTGGCCTACTGCCCCACAGTCTTGTCAGAGTGGAAGTTCATATGGCCTCCCTGTAATGAAGATCAAGGAATTAATCCATCTGAAAAACAATCCAGCAAAGCAAAACATTTGTTTCTTCATCAGCTAAAACAGTGGGCCAGTCCAGTGCTGAGCACAGCTGTGCAAACAACTGTGCTGGCTCAGTGCAGGTCCTGGAGTTGGAGGCACCGTGTTGAATGGAGTGGGAGAGAGATACAGACAGGATAAGAATGAGCAGGAAGGAATTACAACAGTATTAATGCCCTAAACTAGTATTGCCAGTGGGCAATTCATTGTGCCAAACCACAACCAAGGCTTCTAAACAAGGATGTTCTTTTTCATTGTGTTCAGGAGAAGAGCAAATACAGTATGTTTTACCAGGAATACACCTGGGTGTCGTGCATGATGAATTTGTAAAGCTCTCAAATAATTACTGCCTTCCACAGAAAGGAACAGCAATAGGCATCTTGCTTTAAAGTAGTATTATGTAAGGGAAAATTCCTCTACAAAATTCAAACTGCAGCACAATGTGATGGTCTGCCTTTGGAATTGAAGAAATTGGTAGCACAAAATGGCATGCCATTGGTGGGAAATAATCTCCTAGCTGCAGACCAGGCTTCAGTGAACTCCACTAATGTTTGCACATATAGGAAAATGGGCAGCAAAACTGAACAGTGACCAAAACTGAACAGTGACCAAAACTGAACAGTGATCTGGGTTTCTGTCTTTCTGCTGTTGGGACTGTTGTGTGAGACACACAACCAAGGCATAAGGAGCTTTTTACTAACTGTGCTGAGAAGAAAAAAAATCCATCACCAATTTCACTTATATTAATTGGAATTTTATTTACTCACAATGCCACCTCATATACTTAGTTAGGTGGAACATACTATAGCACACCAATGTCTTATTACAGTTGCCAAAAGCACAAAGGAACCATGTTCATAGAGATTGTCCTGGACAAACTCTGCACTGGCAAATAGACTTTTGGGTGTTAACAAGACTGAAAACTTAATTTCAAATATCCTGGTTTTGACAAACCTTGAATGCATACTGGTATGATGTTTTTTTCAAGTCAATCACGTTATAGTGTAATGTTCCACGGATGATCTTCCACAAACTCCAGCTCCTTTACAAAACTGTTCTTTGCTTCAGAACAGGTCTCTATCCAACAGTTTTGCAAGTGCTTCATGTTTCACAATAGAATCACTTAGACCTTCCTACCTTCTAAAACTGCTATTGTTAAACCATTTCTACCGGTGATAAAGATCTTATTGAATCCTAAGCTTATCTTCCCATGTACCTGCAGCTCCTCCCAGCTACATACAGTCTATCCCATTTCGTGGATCCTGATGCTCTGACAATGAGTCATTAATAACTATTTTACTGCAATTCACAAAAGCTTCTATCATGGCATAGACAGAAATTATGCCTGACAAATCCATGTTGCAACGTCTCATTCAGTCTTCTATCAGATAACAGGGAATGATTTAGTCAGTTTGCTGCTCTGTGTCTTTGTGCACATGTGTGTAAAGGAATAGACTGGAGTTTTTTTATCTGTGCTGGACAGATTGTGGAAGCTGTTTAAACTGTATATTAAACACTCAGTCCTTGGAAAGGATGCAATACCTAGGGCAGGGACATGACAAACTGTAAGCAGACATTACACTAATGATGCAACATAAAATAGGTTTGAAATCTTTACCACACAATAATTACATTTTTTCTGGCACCTGTTGCAATGATCTTAACAAACAGTGCTTGATTAAACTGTTCTGATCCGTGTGAACATGACGCAGTTGTCACGTTTATCTTTCAATTGGGAAAACTCAGGAACAATGAGAGTCAGGGTTGACTCTGTGCACCAGGACTGTCATTATACTTTCAAATCAAATGAAAGAAGTCTTGTGATGAAGGTAGTGTTGATAGTTGGATACCAAACAGATAGCAAGTTTTCCAATCATCACAACAGAAGTGCAGCATTCCTCCTGCTAATGTGTGGATTTCTGAGAGGTGTGGGAGGAGTTTTTATACGTTGTCATAAAGACTGAACCTCCACAGAAAATTATCCGCAGAACACTTTTAAACCCTATATCATTATCTCAACTTACAGAGTTTTAAGCCTGCTACTCTCTTTCCCAGATGACGTGTCTAAATTGCCATAATTGCCAGGACAACAGAAATATACATCTTGCATAAGCAAGTAAACCTGCCCAGCACAGCTTGTCCATTGAAAAATGCCTTGTGCTTCAGTGTGTGTGCTCCACACACTACAGTATTCCTTTTCCTGGGGTCTGTGCCAGGCTGTGACCGGAATGCTGGTTCTTAGCAGCACACAGAATATATGCTGCTGTTCAGAACACTCATCTACAACCTGCAGTCATTCACGGCTCAACCCTACAAGTTCTCTCAGTTCACTGAAAACGTATTTCCCTACACTGTACATCACACTGATACTGTATCACTCCTTTACCACAAAGACTTATGCAAGCATCTGTCAACCTGGTGGTATTCTTGGAGAGGATGTTTTTAGTAGATGGCTAATTCAAATACAATGGATTTGGCTATTCAAATACATAGAGCCGATAGATGTGAAATAATCTCTGAGTCAGTGGCAGTGATTAAGCTGCCAGAAAAAGGGAGAAGGTAAGTGCAATGATGTGACCAACTCTGACATTTAAATCTACAGTAGGATGGGGGACCAACCATAGCAAGAGCAAGGAGTGTTCTCAGAGATTGAGTGTCTGAAATGTGACTTGTTTCCTCATTTGGGCCTTCCAAATTAAAGATCAATGCATTTCCAAGCCTACAGTATTAAGGCTTTCTTTTGGTGGAGAGGAAACTTTGTATTGAAAATAGCCAAGTCAAAGCTGAGCCAGCTTTATAGAAGAGAAATATAATCTGTAAGAGAAAATGACAATGAGAGGCTAGGTTGGTCAGATGGGGACAAAGTGTAGGTACTTTCTGAAATATCTTGAAAGTCATTACCATTAGTCTTAGCTCATTAAGCTTCAAATAGTTACTATTACTCTTGCCACTGTCTGCAAACAAGTTTAAATGACTGTAGATAATAAGATGGTGAAAAATCAAATGACCCTGCAATTAACTATCAAGGTAGTGGCTGTCCTGAATATCAGAACAGGTGAACAAAAATACAGTGCAATTCTTTGAGTGTGTTTTTTTTGTGGGGTAAATTGTATTAGCTTAATTTTCAGGTGAGGATACTATAATTAGAGAAAAAAACCCAAACATTAATTTTCACCAGGTTTAGTTTCTAGCAAAGTGCTCTTAGCTGTTCCTCACTTCTGCAGTACACTTTTTACAAAATAAAGCAGCTTTTAACAGAGTTGCTATTTTGAACTGAACCTCCATAGTACAGGAGTGCACTTCTCTGTATGGACCACATAATTTGTCTTTTATATTTGTCCGACTGGATATAAAAAACTTAGCACGTTGGCTTATAATAACTGTAAACAACCAAAGGATATTTTTATTTTTGTCTAAGAAAACCTTTAATAAAGGTACTTCTATATCCAGAAGTCATAAATACAGAAGATCTATACTTCTGATTTTCTTTTCTCCCAAGGTAGTTAGGATTTTTTCTCTGTCTGGGTCCCTGAGTTACCAATGAAGTTTGCTTCCCCTCATCTCCTTACTCTTCTGACAAACAAGTTTGCAGTTTTGGTTTCAAGGTTTTGGATGGAAGTTTAACCTGATTGAGTCAATGATGATTTTTCCTGGCAATTTCAGTCAAAGAATAATTTCAGCCAGTCCCATTCCTACATTTCCCAGTTCTGATACCACATTATTAGACACTTTATGTCCTGGCTATGCTGGACACTGAACAATGAGGAATCAGCCTCTTTTACAGTCATGACCTCAGATTTGCTGCTTAAGTTTTCAACATGCTTTGCAATCTTTATTCTGAGGAAAGCCCTAGGAACCAAGTACCAGAAATGCAGACACTACTAGTGCATTTCAGGAAAGAACACACACAATTTCAACACGGCAATGTATTTTAATCTGTATGAAATCCATCTGTAGAAGTCAGCTATGCAATGTAGCACATGTAGAAAGAGGTGCAACTCCCATGTTCCTATAAAGTATCTGATTTTTTTTTCACATACAAAGCAGCTATTCAGTCAAATTAAATATACACAGATCTCGGAGATATCATTGCCTGATGCTGCAGCTGAGGATCAAAGCCCCCTCTTTTGGCTACATCCAAACACTTCGCCCAGTTTTATCTTTTTTCTCTCTGATAATCTGGTTGCCAAAGTGCTAGTAGAAGAGAACTTCATAGTGTTAGTGTTAACAATTTTGGTGTGTCTCATTCCAAGTTCCAGCTAAATTAAGAGGTAGGCAGTGAAAACAAACTCCCTATGGAGCTGGTTAAGTTTATCACTGGCCTTTTCCAGATGCAAGGCTGTCTTAAGCAGCATATTTGATTTCAAGTGGAGCACATATGTGACCTTCCACTATCAGCTCAGGAAACCTCAGGGTAACAGACAGTGTAACCAATGAAAACACCAACCTGCAGCAGAAGGCTAAAATCCTTACACTAGCCCTTGGCTATTGAGTATAGTATTGGTGCATACATTTTCCATTATGGTAAAGATTTTTATTAGACACATTAGGTAACACACAGCATGTACCAGTAATACAGAAAACAGATACCACAAAAGTGCTTTTATTATAATTTCAGAAAAAAAAATAATACTCTTGTTACAAAAGAAATGTAATACTAGAGCACTGGGACTAGTTTGCTCTCTTTGTACATGGAACAATGCAGGAACTCTATCAAGCACAAACCTGATATGTGCCAAACTGTGTTCTTTGGAGTTGAATTAAGGATGTTTTCACAGTCCAGGTTTCCAGTCCAGCTCATTATGAATGACCTGTTTTTTCATGGTTCTGAGGATGGTGTTCTTATGCTTTTCTTGCTTCCCTCTTAGATGACAGATTTCCATCTGCAGTCAAGTTGTAACACTGGATGTGGTTCATAAGCAAGGGAAGCCTGTTTATGCTCCACTTTCAGTGCACAGTGAAGGGTCATGGGTCTTAATTCATGCAGCTTTGTTTACTCCAACAGTGACAAATTTAAATGTACAGTAAAAGATGAATGCAAATAGAGAAGCTGAGATAGCACTCATTCATTTTGGGGAAAAGCCAGTTATTAAAGCTAAGGAGGAGAAACAGCCTGCTTTCTAGAAGAGGGTTCAATGGGCAGGCACTTGGGAGATAAACTGTGTTGCCCTAAGTGCCATATGCTGATTATTACAGGCATAAAACACCTTTTGAGACAAGACCAAACTGACTCATATAGTACTTCAAATTAGTAATTTACAATTTACAGCACAGCAGTGTGAACTTTAAGAAAAACATCAAGTTCCTCCTCATTTCTGGTTGGGTCTCTGTGCTATTTTAGCTCTGCAAGCTGTCTGTAATTCCTGCTAGACCAACTCTAAGAAAAGGAATGGTGATTTAATCTCACAATGTGGAATGTCAGAGAGACTAGGAGTGGTTTGCTCAACTCAACTCATTTGAAATGCACCTCAGATAGGGAGAAGGTTTTATGAAGAAGAGCTGTGCAGGCTAGATGGAAAAAGAGGAGCAATTGAAGGAGCACTGGATATCATGCTGTAAGTTGAAGCACTTCTTTTGGATAACCAGCAGAATGATAAAAGGCTTTTTTTCTCAGTTTTCACTGAAGAAAAAAAAGTTTTAAAAGTATAGAGCTGAGTAAGGCACAGTCAGGTGGTAAAATGTTTCATCAGATGAAGTCTACTGTACTGAGATTCTTCACAACGTACTGGGGGAGAACAAGAGAAGGAGGAAGTCAGTTGCACTGCCTCCACCCTCCCAGAGGTGACAATCCTTTTTTTCATCTGATCAAGAGAATGAAAAATGAACTTCATTCCTCCCACTCCTGTAGCCTCTGTGACTATGGGGAGGCAGCATTGACCTAATGGCATTCACAGGCAGTTGATACTGGCCACCCCCAACCTTTAAGGAAATGCTTCTCAGGGCAAGAAGATGAATAGAAAAAAACATGCTGGTGCCCAGCAAAGCTGATAGCATGCACTGCAAGAGTACCTGTCTTCCTACACCACTTTCTTGCTCTCCAGATTACTTAGAGAGGACACCTAGTATAAACACAGTAACCTCCCTGTCTTCTTCCTTCTCAAAAGCTGTGATGTGCCCCAAAAAATCCTTTACCCCACTTCTAACTAAAAACCTTTGATATTGTTTTGCCTCTGAGCCAACACAGTGTGTTTGTGACTCCTGGATCTCCTCTGGGGACTAGAGCATTCTCTGGTCCTTTCCACCCCCACTATTTGAAGAGTTAACTGTCCCAACAATAGAATCCCAGCAGTAGGCATACTTGGAGAAGCTGGTGCCAGAAGGCTGCTCTCTCTAATTGCGGATGCAGGAATACTGAATTAGCTTATGATCTTTAAAACCTGCCTCAGCATCAGCTTCCCAGGGAGGCTATCAGTTTTAAAACACAAAAGAAAATTCATTTTTTATCCTTTTCCTTGAGTGTGAAAGTATTGTTTATTGTTTTCTTACACCTAAGAAAGTTTAAGGGAAATGGGGAGCCAGTAAATCCTGAAACTGGAGACTTATTTCAAAACTGTTGTTTTCCTGGATTCTTTCATGCAAATTTTTATCACTAGGTAGGACAACTCAGCCAGATTCAACATCATGCAGATCCCAGATACGGCAAGCATGAAAATAGTAAATGTGGTTTTCTCAGTGGGCCGAGACACAAAACAATCCACAGTGTTGGGGCAGGGCCAAGCTTCGCACTTCACCAGGCGGGGCATCTGGTAGCCATCATACATGTAATAGAACACGTACATGAAGACAGCTTCAAAGACGATCCTGAAGAAAATGCTGCTGGTGTACGTCCACCACAAGGGGCCCCGAATGTGAATCTTTTCATTTTTTATCTCTTCAATATCAATTTTCTCACCATTTCTGAACCGCCTTTTCTTCTCATGCCTGGTATAAGCCACATGCATGGCCACCAGCAGTGCAGGTGTGGAGACAAAGATCAGCTGCAGGGCCCAGAGTCTGATGTGAGAGATGGGGAAAAAGTGATCATAGCAAACATTTCTGCAGCCAGGCTGAAGCGTATTGCAGACAAAGTCATCTTGTTCATCTCCCCAGACCTTCTCTGCAGCCACAACCAGGATCATGATACGGAAGATGAAGAGGACTGTGAGCCATATCTTCCCGATACTGGTGGAGTGCTTATTTACACCTCCTAAAACAGCCTGCAGAGTTCCCCAGTCCATCTTTTCTGTGTCCTTTTACCTGCAGGATGACACAATACACAGAACGGTCACTTTTCAAACTGTGAAAAATCAGCTCTAGACCTGTGAAAAAGAGAACTTCCTAACAGTCTCTCCAGAGCCACAGGCAAGTGTAAGTCACTTTCATTTATGTCACCCATATGTTTATGGATTCAAACAACTCATTAAACTCTCTCCTTCCATCAGTTTATGATGGGACAAGCACACCTCAGTGTATTACTCAAAGCTTTGGGCAGGAAATAAATACATCTTAATACATTCCTCTGTACATCCTCTATGCTCTCCTTCCCTTTCTGTGGTCGACTCTGGTCAGCATTTTGCCTTTCAGTGTACTTTCCAAAGCAATAGAAATATCTATCACTGCATGAGTTAAGCCACATCTAGACAAAGTAGAGACTTCTCTAGCACTTTTTACAGGATTTCTTTGCCAACACCATAGCTCTAGAAGGCTGAGCTGTTTTCTTTGTCCTGGAGGTAAGTACTACTTGGCCTTCTTCAGCTGAAGTCCTTGCTCCACCCAGACACCTCCAGCAGGCCTCCAAGGCTTTCTGCTGCAGCTCAGACAAGGCCCTTAATCTCAAAAGTTCAACATTTGAATTTGCCAACACTGGTGAGAAGCCTCAAGCCAGCTCCGTCAGGGCTGCATGCTTATATAGCACAAACCAGCAGGCAAAGGCAGATAGAGCAGAGCCTGCCCTTCCACATTCATTGCTATGTCATCCAAAAAAGGAGGCAAGCAGAGTCACAGAGTTGAGAAGAAAAAGCCCTCAGCTAAAGAGCTTATGTTGGTTTTCTAGATGCTATCACACTCTAGCAGAATACAGAAAGTCAAACATCAGAGAAGTTCCATTGCAGCTTTCCTCCTGCTCTTAAAAACTAAAATCCATTCTTTGCCCTTTTGAAAGTAAGTTTTGCTGAAGTTCAGACTTCAGTCTCAGGGCTCAGCTTTCACTGATTGCATCCATTTGGAAACTATTACTGAACTGGACAAAACATTTTGAAACCCGAGCTGGGTGGTCCATCTTCTGTCAAGGCTAGACTGGGAGAGCCACACAGGCCATGGATAAGAGCTCCATCTCCTCTTGGTGCTGGCTGTGTGCCGTGGGGAGAGCATGGTACCTTGCAACACAACACTGGCCAAAGTTTACAAAAATCTCTCAATTCTCACACAGCAGAGAGGGGGAAAATAAACAACTTTTTACCCTGGTGTAGTTACATCCCAACCAAAGGACAAAACGTGCCCCAACACATACCCTTGGTACGAGGGCCTAGCTTGTACGGACAAGCCTGGAGGCAAGAGGGAGAGGTCAGATTTACTGTGATGCGGAAAGGTAAAATTGGGTAAGACAAAAAAGAAAACAGCTTTGAGAAGATGGCTGGAAGTCCTGAGACTTCTCTTGCTTTGTCTGTGCTGAAACTGGCACCATTTTATGCAACATTTTACACTGACCTAACCTGTAGGCTATGATGAGATAGCTGCATCATTCTGGTAAGAATTTCCTCATGTCTGTTGCATAATTATTAAGATAAAGTCAATGAAATTTTCCCAAGAGGCTAATCAGAACCGAAGGAAGGTCCGGGAAGTGCATATCGCTGAGCTGAACAGCCTGGGTTCCCAGTGCCATCCCACGCTGCAGCTCTGAACCAAGGCTGCAAGATTTGGGGGTGGAAAAAAACCTTTTCTCCCGCTCATCTGCCACTACCGGAACACTGCAACTGGCTGGTAGGAAGCCAATCTACCCGGACGCCCAATTTGCCAACCGCGACACCATTATTGAAAACCACTCCAAAGCCCCACTCTGGGATCAGTAGCTGGATCCCAGCCTCTCCCTCCCTCCGCGCCGACCTCTATCCCGCCGAGTTCCCGCGCGGCTGCGAGCCTGCAGCGGAGGGAACGGCAGGACTGCCGTCCGCTCCTCAGCGCGCACCGCTGGCAAACACCGGGTTTGGCTCGGCGGTCCGACGGCTCCTCCCGGGACGGGCTGCGCGGTCCGAACGCGCCGGCCAGCCGCAGTCACTGCCCCCGGCCCGCTGCCCCGCCGGTCCCGGCTTACCCAGGGTCGGGGC
>VZSE01009483.1:140449-172259 GCA_013398275.1 Promerops cafer | reverse complement strand
CCCGCGCCCCACTCTGGCACACGGACGCCACCCGCTCGGAGGGGCGCACAGCCTAATCCCAACCTCGGTCCCGAGCCCACCGGGGCGGCACACGAGAGCCGCTCCGGACCCTCACCTGGCACGGCTGGGCAGGACACAAGGAAGCCGCTCCGGACCCTCACCTGGCACGGCTGGGGAGGACACGCGGGACGCGACAGGCGCGCCGCGCTGCTCCGCTCCCAGGTCCGCTGGCGCCTGCGGAGCGAGCGGGCCCAGCCTCTCCGGCCCCGAGTTTTAAGGTCCCTCCCCGTTCACCTGCCGCGGCTTTTANGCTCTGCCGTGCCCGAGGGGCGGGAGCTGCTGTGGACGGAGCGGGACTGGGGACGGTGCCCCCCGCGGGAGCGCCCTCGGGTTCGCCCGGGACGTCCATGAGCGCAGGGCGCGCACCGGGCGGAGCGGACCCGGTACCCTGCAAATACGGCCCAGCGCCGGGATTGATTCCCGAGTGTTGGCAGAAAACATGTCTCGGAGGGAAATGAGTCCCGCGGGACACTCCGAAACTGCCCCTGAGCCGTGGCAGCCAGAGGAAATTGTCACCTTGAGAAAGTTGGGAAAATGGTCAGATAAAATGCAGCTCCCATAGATTTTCTCTAGGATAAGGCAGGGCTAGAGAACGAAACCTCAGACAGCTTCTTAGAAGGCCTGAGTTTGGAAGACAAGGAATAGGTAAACTAGCTAATGAATTGATAATAAAAATTTTTTTCTGGGTAGCCAGATGTAGGGATTACAAGGGCATCAGGCAGCTAAGGGCAGGATAGAAGATGCTTGGTTTTCCTTTGAAAAGGAATTCCTCACTAGGGTGCACAGCCTTGATTCCACTGCTACTGCGCAAAGGGAGGGGGGATTAAAGTTGGTTTTGTGAGAGAAAGTAATCTTGCAGGAAGTATGAAGAGTGACTCAAATCAGAGTTACTTGCCATGTGAAGATCTGTCACTAGGTGTTATTTATCTGGTGATTGAGCTCTGTTGTTCGCAATAAAAAAAATAAGAAAAGTTTCTTCTTTTTATAGTACTCTTTAAACCCTATCTTTAAGGAAATGTTTTGTGGACAAAGTCCAAGCCAGCCAGGCATGAATTACTTGCATCAGCACTAGAAACCCTTACCTTGGGCTTTGTTTGTAACCTATAAAGTATACCTGGTGTTGCTCTCAGGCTCAGGTTAGCCTCACATAGTCTGCACTTCACCCAAAGCATCCAACCAAGTATGACTTCTATTAAATGATGCTTGGTTACAACTTAGTAAAGAGTCTTGGCTTTTCAAAACACTGACAAAAATTCCTACCAGAAATGAATGCTGTGTTAAAAATGATGATTAGGAAAAAAAATAAAAATTTTAAGTCTGAGTATATAAAGTACTGCTGAAAATGCTGTGTTTGTTATTGTATATTGAAGTAAAGCTCTGTATGTTACACTTAGTACTGAGCCTGGTTTTGTGACAGGTGTCTGGAAGTAGAAATGCTTTCATCAGTAGGGACTTAAATAACATTTAAACTTGATCTGGTAATTTGTATAGATAACAATTACTAGAAACTCGAACTTGTGTGTGTATCTGCAAAATTACAAATTAATTTGGCTTTGCTCTCAGAGGTTTAGCAAGTAAAGTTGGACTCCATAGAATATTCTGAGTTGGAAGGGACCCACAAGGATCATCGAGTCCAACTGCTGGCCCTGCACAGGACACCCCAAAAGTCACACCATGTGCCTGAGAACATTGTCCAAATACTTCTTGAACTGTGTCAGGCTCGATGCTGTAACCACTTCTCTGGGGAGCCTGTTCCAGTGCTCAACAACCCCTTGGGTGAAAAACCTTTTCCTAATATCCAACCCAATCCTCCCCTGATACAACTCAAGGCCATTCCCTTGGGACCTGTCACTGGTCATCAAAGGGGAGAGGTCAGTGTCTGCTCCTCTGCTTCCTCTCACAGGGAAGCTGCAGACTGCAATGAGATNCATTGTCCAAATACTTCTTGAACTGTGTCAGGCTCGATGCTGTAACCACTTCTCTGGGGAGCCTGTTCCAGTGCTCAACAACCCTTTGGGTGAAAAACCTTTTCCTAATATCCAACCCAATCCTCCCCTGATACAACTCAAGGCCATTCCCTTGGGACCTGTCACTGGTCATCAAAGGGGAGAGGTCAGTGTCTGCTCCTCTGCTTCCTCTCACAGGGAAGCTGCAGACTGCAATGAGATCTCTCTCCTCAGTCTCCTCTTCTCCAGACTGAACACACCAAGCGACACCAGCTGCTCCAAATGCACCTCCTTCTCCTTGAGGCTTCCCTTCGAGGCCCTTCTCCACCTTTGTTGCCTTCCTTTGGACACTCTCTAGTTTCATGTCTTTCTTATACTGTGTCACCCAGAACTGCCCCCAGCACTCGAGGTGAGGCCACCCCCAGCGCAGAGCAGAGCGGGACAATCCCCTCCCTTGCCTGGCTGGCCATGCTGTGCCTGATGCCCCCAGGACAGGGTTGGCCCTCCTGGCTGCCAGGGCACTGCTGGCTCATGTTCAACTTGTCATTGACCAGGACCCCCAGGTCCCTTTCTGTGCAGCACTGCTCTCCAGCGTCTCATTTCCCAGTCTATCCACACATCCAGGGTTGCCCCATCCCAGGTGCAGAACACAGCACTTTCCCTTCTTGAACTTCATTTGGTTGGTGATTGCCCAGCCCTCTGATTTGTCCAGGTCCCTCTGCATGGCCTCTCTGTCCTCAAGGGAGTCGATAGCTCCTCCCCATTTTCTGTCATTGGCGAACTTAGTATGTCTTTGAGTCCTGCATCTAAGTAATTTATGAAGATGTTGAAGTGCACAGGGCCTGAGATGGAGCCCTGTGGAACCCCAGTAGTGACAGGTCACAGTCTGATGTTACCCCATTCACTGGAACCCTTTGTGCCCAACCCATGAGCCAGTTGCTCACCATGTTTGCATCACGTTTATCCAGCTGTGTGCTAGACGTTTTGTCCAGAAGGGTGCTGTGAGAGTATTAAAAGCTTTGCTGACATCTAAGATCTTTAAATAATCTAAAAAGAAAGATCTTGAATAGATAACTATGTTTTAGGAAATGATACCCAGGTTTGATACATAGTAATTGTAAATGCTTGGAAAAAATTTACAGCTCGTGTTACTCAGTACTGCCACAGTGTTTTTCATTTACAATCAAACAAATTCTATGTTAAAGCTGAGTGCTATTTTTAGTTTCCTTGGTTTTTGTTTTCTTGCTTATGTAAGTAATACTTTATTTGTGAAGGAGAGGGAAATCTAGCAAGGAATTCTGACAGAGCATAAATCCAGGGTTGCGGGCTTGTTGCGTACACTTTTCTTAACACCCGTCTCATTGGCAGGAGGTGCAAGAGACAAGTTTTAGCAACTCTGGAATCTGTAAAGGTTCATCTGTAAGGAAGGGGCAGCATTGAAGCTGGTGAATTCTAGCAAGTGTTCATGTATGTACAGAACATTTTCTCTTGTGGGTCATAAAGTAATGCGGAAATAAAAGCTTTATAAAAATAGGAAAATAAATACTGTTGTAACTTCCTCAACTCAGAAACAGGTTTTAGCTTATCTCAGGATAGCAGAAATCTTGGCATCATCTCCCAGTAATGCTCTATGGCTTTCCAAAGACTGTGTCTTCATCTCTTCATTCAACAGCCCCCAGGCACCTCCAGAGGCTCTGTCTGGACCTATACTTTTAATATTTTTAATAGCACTTGTTTCACTCTCTGCTTTGCCTAACTATGTTTTGATGTCACCTCTATATGTCTTATACAAATATTTTAAATTTATCCCATAAATTTTGTATTTACATATACAAATCCACATGATCCTAGAGTAATTAACTGAATAGCTTAATTATGTGTGGTGAAAGAGAAAAAAAGTTTCATTTCCCGAAAACTTGCTCTTAGATAATTTCATGGGACATTCCTGAGTCCTCACCATTGGGAGTAATAGCTAATTGTCTTTCCCTGTTCATCTCCTTTAAGAGTGAATAAACTTCTGTTGTATTCTCTCTCCATCCTTTTTATTCTGTGCTTTTTTGTTGACGCTCCATGCAGGAGCTGTTATATACCTTCATTATTCTCATCACAACTGGTGATGTGTGTAATTTTTACAAGAGCAGTCCAAGTATCCGCACAGTTTATAAATTCACAGAGCAATGCTTCCTGTGGCATTTGCCATCATTTTCTAGTAATTCCTATTTACTTGTTTTCATTTTTCAGACACATTATAGCAATAAATTGATTTTTTTCTTTTTTTAAGCATTGTTAGAAATTAGAACAGTACCTCCTGGGGTACATATATGCCCATACACTTGAATAGGTGTATTTTGAACTAATTTTCACACTGTGTATTAGTTTGCATCAGCAGATGCCCAGGTTCGCTTGCAATTTTATTATCCTGTTACACTGGGTAAGAACTGCTATTCCTCATGGTCAGGTTTAGTTTTGACTACGACAAAGCACCACTTTTATAATTCACAAAGATTTTTATTTTTGCTGATTCATGTGTGTAGCAACCTTCTTATTCACCACTTTTGCTTCAAATGAGGCCCTTTCAACACCTAGCACCTTACTCACTACTTGTCGTGCACAATTGTCATTCATCAACTGGAAATGCAGCTATAGACTCAGACCACACTTTGGAAATAGTTTTCATTTCTTTGAGGCTGGATTAAACATGTTACACCTGACATTTTTGCACTAACATCAGCAATAAAAGCACCTTCCCAGTCCAACTCAGCATGTGTAAGCAGTTTGTCTTTGCTGTTCAAACATTCATTTTAGTCATTATATGACCAAAAATCCCGTACTTGCTTAGCCCTTGAGCAAATAATTTTGTCTCCTTCAGTATCTTTATATGTTTACTAGTGTCTGAAATAGGTACCCAGTCATTTTTATTATGTTCACTTTAATTGCCCTCCTAGCCTTTTAAAAAATAAGCCTTTTATTTTATAGAAAAGGGCCTGGAGTGCTGTTGGCAAGGTCTGGCTAATATAACTACATGGTTGTAGGAGCTCAAATCCATAAAGCCCTAGCTTCCATGTCTATTACACAACATTGAATTCTTAAAGCTTACAGCCACCATGTTAGGTACAACTCTGCCTCCTCCCTCCCCACGCAGAAGTAATGGGCTCATGTGTCATTTTCAGGGACCATTTTATTTACAAGAACAAACTTCCATTGTTGGACATAAATACTTTGTTACTTTGTCGTCCTTCAGCTTTTTTTTACAGTAAAATGTTAATGTGATAAAAATACTGCGGTGGTTTATGCTGAAGGAGGAGGATCAGGGAGTGAGAGGCTGCTCTGTGTGTGAAAACAGCACTCAGCGTGCTTTGTAAACTCAGCTGGGTGTAAGGGCTGCAAAGGTGCTGGTTTATGTCAGTGTTGCTGCAGGTGACTCTCAGTTCTCTGGCCATGGCATCAATCCCATGGTCATTACAGTCTCGGAAGGCTTCTCCAGACAAAGCTTGAGACCCCTGACAAAAGAAGGCAGCACAGAAGACATCGACCTTCTTTAATGTTTGCTGCCTAGTTCAAACAATTCGGGAGACTTCTGGAGAGGGACACAGCCTGGTTTACTTCTCTGAGTAAGGGGTGTGTTCCAGAAGTTCCTCAAAATCATCTTCCAAATTTATTTCACAAAGCAGCATGGGTTCTGCCTTTTCTCTTGGCTGTGCAGGATAACAAAGAAGTTAAACAGGTTTCATCATTTAGTCCAGCTGTAAAAAAGACACTTTAAAACGACACTTAATTGACACATTTTAAAGTGTCAATAGCTGACCCACCTTCTGTTTCGACCCCCTGTGGCAACCAGAATCTTCTTTGTAGTAGCTGTTTGCCTTTCCTCCCGAATTAGAATAGATAAGTATGCTTCCCTCAACTTCTCAGGTCCTTTGTCCAAGCCCTGCAGCTCCAGAGACACCTTCACAGGGCCGCCGCCTGTCCCCTCAGGGGGACATCTGGCTGGCCCAGCTCGCCTTGCAGCTCTGAGGATCTCCGCTGCCCTCAGCTCCACAGCCTCTGGCCCTGCTTGTGCACAAAGGCTCAAACCCCTTCACGAGTAAGACAGAGTCGGTGGGTAGGACCCCTATTTCCTAACTGTTGCCAAAAAAAAAAAAAAAAAAAAAAAAAAAGTTTTGTGATAGGGTGGGGAGTTTCATGTGAGAGAGTTATACCTTTTCACCAGTCACAAAGATGCACTGTAAGGCCAGGAACGGGCAGAGCAGGGTCTATAAAGGAGCTTTGTGATTTTCTTTGCATCTGGGGAGATGCTTTCCACTGTCTCTCAGAAATAATCTCTCCCCAAAGAAGAGGGGTGTAGGGCACAGCCAGAGCTAGGGGCAGACCTTAAGTCTGACCAATTCCCACCCTTTGCCATGCATATTCCGTGTCTGTAAATGCACTATTAGAGTTCAGGCAGACTTCTCAGGTTTGCCAGGAACACTTTTAATCTTTGATGCTTATCTGAGGAGGTTTTGTTCTTCTCTATCTCTTGGAGAACATAGAGAATAGGAGAAACCCGCATTAATTTACTTATTCACAGATAAGGGTGGGAAGAAGACAATGAGAGACATCAGTGGCAAATACTAGAGGCTGGGGAGAGAAATTGCTAAAAGCTGGGATGATGGAGCTTTTATGGGCAGCCATAAAAGCTACTAAATACAAAGGGTAGTGCCAATGAAGAGTGAGGAGAGGCTGGATGCCAACAAGGGGGAAAGATCTGATTCTGCACACCCCACAAAGAGAAGGCGAAGATGTGGGTGGGAAGCGTTGTGATTAAAATTTCTGGTGTGAGTCGTTGGACCCAGTGACAGGAACTCGAGGGGGATGATGGGGAAGCAGGCAGTAAATGAGAACGATGTATGGAAACCATGGAAACCATGGAAATTGGGCTGGATTGACATCTGTTGCATTGTTTTAATTTAATCGGAATAAAGTACATTCTCTTGGGTTTTTTGTCAATATTCAAATACGTTGACTACGTGACTGATCCAGCAGTTTGCCAAGGTCTGAAATTCGTGTCCTGAATCAGATTAAAAACAAGAATAGGATGATTCAGTAACCACGTGGTTGCACCTATGTATGCATCATATTAACCAAGTCATTTCTTGCATGCAAATATATAATGGGAAACATTTCCTCTTGCTAAACTATTCAGAGATAAAGGAGTTGAACTGGGAGTTGAAAGGAGTTGGGAAGGAAGAGTCATGAGGAACTAAAGGGATACAGTTGAAATCTCATGCTGTTAACAAAATTAAGAAAAGCAGTGACTATTAAAAAGAGCTTTCCAGGCAGAAGCTACATCAAACCCCCGCCAACATGTTCCTCCAACAGATCCGTGCTGGGTTATAGCTGTGCCCTGGAGGTCATGTGTCTGTGTGGTGCTCTCAGTCAGCGACAATCCCAGGGTCCTTTGGGTGCTATTCCCATGCCCAGTGCTATTCCCTGAAGATCAGACCATGCTTGTGAAGCTGTCTGGGATGTATCCGGGCTGTGCCCCAGGACGTATAGACAAGTCAAATTCTCAAATACCCACTCTCTGTTTTTTCATTCCCTAGGTTTTCTTCATTCCCCACTTTAAAGCTTTTTTCCTGGCAATTCAACGACTTGTGAAACACCTGCCCCACATTCCTTCAGATGGCTCCTTCACGTGTCAAAGCCAAGTGGCTCTCTCTTTGTTTGTGAGTATCCAAGAGCAAGAGCTCCGCTGCCACTGAGGGTTGAAAACAATTTGCACTTTGCAAGGGAGTTATGCACATAATTTGGAGAATGCTCAAAATCTGCTGACTTTCAGCAGCCATCGATATTCAGTGCAGGAGATTTAAAAAGAACACCGGCTGACAGAGTAAGATTGTTATGCTGATGGGGCAAAATCTGCAGCACCTCAAGAGCTCTTGGGCACTGAAGCACACAAAGCTGTGTTCAAAGCTGGCACTGGTGCCCCTGGGCAGAGAAAACATTAGGAGAGCTCCTGTCCCGACAGAAACCAGCCAGGCAGCTGCATGTTCGAGCTTGACTGCTGTTGGTCAATGGGCAACAATTTGGAGCTGTAAAGTTAACAGAAATTATGCAAGACTGGGAGGCTCTGCTTTGTACAGGAAGTAGTAAAGGAAGCTAAAGTAGGCTTCAGGAAGACTCATTTGGCCAAGGGCCAATAAAGAAGGATAAAAAAGAAGGATATACATCCAGGTTACACATTGCGTTGTACCTAAGAGGGAACTGTTACCAGCAGAGTGGGGAGTGGTCAGCTTGCTGGAATGATTCTGCTGACCTGAAACAACCAAACACAAAACCAAACAGCAAAGTACACAAAAATGCTGTTGAGCTGAGGGCAGTTACCTTTGTCAGAGGAAGGCAGATCATGGCTCTCTGGGGCTTGGGAGATGTGGGGCTGGACTACAGCATAGCATTGATGCTTAGAAGGACTCTTCTCAGTTCTGTGATATAGACAAACTCCAGACTAGCAGCACAAGTCTCAGATAGTGTATTTGGTATGTAAAACCTCAAAAATAAATGCATGAGTTAAGCCAGCGAAAATCTTAGATGCCTTGCTAACATTAAAAAACAAACAAACAAACAACAACAAAAAATCCCAATACCTTTTTTTACTAAAATAATTATTCTGCAGCTGAATAAATTGTTCATGGGCATGTGACCCTTTTCTTGCCCAAGTGTTTCTGGTTTGTTATGTTCCTTTCCTGCATTTTCTGCAGGTGATAAGCAAATGTTAGGTATAAATAGAAGAACTTTTTATTTTTAAGGGCTAAGTAATGGTCAATGCTTATAATTTATGACCCTTACTGATAAATAGGAATGACAGTTGGAGATGACAACCAGTATTTCACTAAAAGAATCAATAATTTATGACAGCACAAATTACTATGAATCGTTCTGGAAGGGTGAAGTTTTGTGTTCATGAGTTTCATAGCCCTTGTCTCTAACAGGTTGGAAAGGGATAAGGATGTTGGCTCTTCCCCTGCTTTGTGCAATAAGAGGTAGTATCCTTGGGGTACAAAGGCTGCTGGTGAAGAAATCCCTAGAACTCTTGTCCCAGTAGTCTGAATTATCTGTCTGCTATTTTAGGCTCTCCCTGACATCCTTACAAATTTTACATGTGTTCTTCCCAGTCCTGACTTTTCTAATACCCCCTTTTCGTTGTCCAAAGGACAGTGCCTTTTCAGCCCTGTCACTCTCCCCAGTCTTTTTGCCAGCAGCTGCCACAGGCTGGAAAAACTGAGAACTTGTCTCACTTCTGTGTTTGTTTTTGTTGGGTACCAAGAAATCTCTGGCATGCAGAATAGTCCCAGAGAGAGGAAAGGCTTTTCCCTGGGTCTGGCTAGGTGATGGAAGGTGACTTTCAAGCTCTTTGAGGAGACTTGTACTGGCAGATCCAAAAAGAAGGTAAGCTGCAAACTGTCAGGATGTTCCCTGAAATATCTCAAAGATTTCTCTGCAGCTGCAGGTGCATTTTAACTACACAGAACCAGGGAAAGGAGCTCAGGTGGTTGTTAAATCTACACATAGACTGAATCAGCTGGACTTGGAACAAGCCAAATGGGCCAGATCATTTAGGATGGGATAGCAATTATTTCTAAATTAATATGAGGAAGGAGTCCTTGATTTCTGTCTCCAAATGGTGGTGGAGCCCCAGGGAAGATAATGTTCCAGGTACCATGGTTTCCTCCTTGCTTGTCAACATGCTGCTAACCACAGGAGTCCCAGCAGAGCCCACAGCAGAGATCTGTGGGAAGGGATCTTGTAGACATGGAAGAAACAGAGATATTATGCCAAGAAATTGCAAAGAGCCACACAGCATCTCCTCAGAGAGGTCACTGAGCTTATTCCTAAGAAATGTAGGCATTCAGGATTACAAAAACTCCAGGAAAACACAAGAAATATCCCTTTCAACCAGCACCCCAAAAGAAGGAAAACCAAATCCCTTTGGGTCAGGAATGTTTCTACCTCTGCTCTTCATTTTATTCAAGTACCCCATAAAGGGATTTTCTTCAGGCAGGGAAAGGTGGACATCCAACAAAACCACTGTCTTTTGAAATGTTTGCATTATCCATGTACTCTCAGTACTTAAAATCTGGCACGAAGTCAAGGGCTCCAGCTGAACAGGTGCTTGGTGATTTGCTGGCATAATTTAATAGGTCAGTAGATAATTTCTTTTGCTAAGAAATGAATTTTTTGCCAGGTTGCTGCTCCTCATTTGAGATTCTTTCTCAGCACCATCACATGCCTGCTGCTAGGTGGTTCCTGTTTGAACTGACATTTTTATGAGTAAATGGTGGGTGGCAGAATAAACTGACCATGGGAAAAAAAAATCTGTTCCTTTGTTATTTGGCTAGATAAAAGGGTAGCATTTTGAAAAAGAGGTTGGAATTGCTTGAGGCGTGCTCAAGGGGAAGTGCCCAAACCCCACACATTAAGTGCATGCTGAGTTGTGTTAGCTGGGGCTTCCTTACCAGAGGCCCTTATCTGTGCTAGGAGACGCCTCCAAGAGACACCCAGTGTAACTCCCAACACTTTTGTCAGACCACTTTTGCCCCATGCTGCTGTGTCTGATCTCAGCAGCAGTCACGGGCTTGGCGTCCCTCTGCTGCACACACCTCAGTTTCTCTCTTCTCTCCAACCTGTGTGTGCAGTCCCTTCTCAGCCTGGCACCATGAAGGGCTGGGATGTCTTTCGTGGCCAAGGCAGCGCAGAGGAACTGGGTGTTGGGCTGTCTTGGCACATAGCTGAGTGTACAAATGCAAAAAGCAGGAAAAAGTTGCTCCCCAAATATGTGGGTGTTTCAGAGGAAATGGAGAGGATGGGAAGAGAGGCAAATTTCAGGTCTTGGTGACCCACAGGCTGTGAGGTTCCAAATCAGAATGAGACCAGGAGGCATTTGCAGTGGGGCTCACCTCTTGGGACCTGCGTGGGGAAGGAACATGGTGCTCCTGCTGGCATTTGCCTGGTATGGGCTGCCTGCTGTCCTGAGTTGTGCAGGGAATGTTGTCTGGACAGCAGAAAAATGGGATTAAAACAACCTTACAGCAACTCTGTGCTTGTCTAGTTTGTTGAAAAGGTGTAAAATAAATCAGGTCTAAACCACACCAGGTGTTTTACTGCTAGATATTTTGTCATTATGGGTAAAGCATCAGGCAAGGGTGCTCATAAATCACTTGCAGTAGTTTCTATTATTTCAAAAGAGATGGAATCTACTGGAACTTATTTGGATTGACAGCATTTATGCAAAGCCACAAGGAAATTCCATTCAAGATCGGAACGTGCAGAGTTTTCAGTTCTTGCCAGGGATTGCAATTGCTGTTGAAACACTTTATTTCCAAACTGCAACCCACAGCCCCAGGTGAGGTCATTCTTCCTTGTGTGAAGACATGTTGCATTGTTGTGCAGCCCACTGTATGTCCTGGGAACAGCTATTTTGCCTGTAAGTCAGCAAAATTCACATGCATGTTAGAAACTTCAGAGACATGAAATAAAAAACATAAGGGCATAAAAACCAAGATTGTTCATGCCCTTTTAGCTATGCATAGCTCCAGTTGGCCTGGTTAATAGTATTTACATCTCTTTTTCCTTTTCTCTGGCACTCAGCACACTTCCAGCACTACCCAGTAATGTAATAGCACTGCCTGCTGATGTGAAAATCACAGCATGATCTCTAAAAATAGCTAAATTAATTCTTATTTTTGCTTTTGCTTATTTGACATGTGCTATGACAGAGTTGTGGCCACAGTCCGGCTTCAGGAATAAAACAGCTTGTGCTTTGTTTGAAATTCCAGAGAGCAAAGGAAGAGATGGGGAAAGCTGTCTAAATACTCTCCAGTTAGGCCTAGAAGTTACTGGCCAGATTTCTGAAACCCACCACTTTCTGGAAAGCATTACATTTCTATACCACAGCCCAGGACAGCTAGTGAGGGCTTGTGAGCTGTGCCAGTGATGGGGAAGGTACTCTCACCTCTCTCTCCTGAGGTTAGATGGAGATGTGGATTTGAACCCTGCAGCCTAAAGGAATCACTTCAGCATCATGTTTCAGTCCTCAGTGATGTCCTCCACCCTCTGAAAATTATAGTTAAACCCCACAATAACAAATATTCGGGCTTTTGCTGTCAGTGTTGCTGAGCTTGGCTTGTGCTGAGAATTTACCCAATGTTCAAATTGGATTCACAGCACTGACAACTTACCAAAATAAGCTAAAATAATGCACCCAAGCTTTAGGCTAATTCAAGTATATGTACCACAGGAATTTTCCTGAATTTTATCAAGAGAAATGTAAAATTAATTTAGTTAATCAAAGCAGCCTTTCTGATATAGGAAATGCTCAAGGAAGATCAGGTAGCCCTTATTCTTCAAGTCAAATACAACTCAAGTGTGATCCAGGTGAATTTGATTCTGCTTCCAATTTGCAGATTGTGACATCTTATTTCTAATATTCACCTTTTTTTCATTGGTTTGTAAGTGTGTAATAAAGTAACATTTCTTCCTATCTTTCTAACAGATCCATCAAGAAACAATGCATTTTCTGCTGGCTTTTAATCATGTTTAATAGCTGGCTATTCTTCAGTGGTGGATTGGATAATACCTCCCAGCTCTTTGGGAATGACACTGTAAAATACCAGAACTGCTAAAAAAGAAGAAGAAGAAAAAAAAAAAAAAAAAAAGGAAGAAGAAAAAGTGAGAGTTAGCTTGCTGAGGAATAAATTAAGCTGGTGAATTGTGTGTGAACCAGGTGATGTCACAAGACCATTCGGGCTGAGGACATTCAGCTGTACAGGTGGGTCCTCCAGAGGCTGTGAAGAGCTCCCTTTGGTTGATGATTAGCTGGTAGGATGTCTTTGACTGCCAAAACCTTTGACTGCTAATCAGGGTTTCCCTACCCAGTGATAAAGGGGTTAGATAGGTTTTGGGATGAGATCCAAGGGACTATTTAGGTACTCAGTAGGATTTAAGCAGATGTCAGACACCTACTCAGTTCAGAGCTGTAATAAAGGAAACCCCCATCCAGCTGCCACCCAGCCCTCCAGGCACTTAAATTCACTGGGTGGCTTCCACCATCACCTGTAAGTTCATCCACAACTCCTCTCTCTGGTGTCCCTGGAGGGACCAGAGGGGTGGACAAGGGATGTCTCCATGTAACCCCATATAACCTCCGTATCAACCCCACCTCGGTGCTGGGAAGAGCAGGGGAAATGCCGGAGAGAGAAAGCGTGGGTGGCAGTTTGGCAAGTCAGGCTCTCCCTCCAGAGGAAGCCCCAGCACGACTTCAATCTTAACAACAAGCAGTGGATAAACACAAAAATAAGCTTGGAATCAAGGTTATCACTCTTGGCTGTGGGGAGGTAAAACTGTCTTATGCAGCATTCCCCTTCCAGCTCTAATTCCTGTGAAATAATGCACAGTAAATGCAGGTTATCAGTTACATGTACCTGTGAAAAAGTGAAGAAGTTCCTCTCATTGATGCTGCTGTTGTTCCTTACAGTGACCAAGAAAAAGGAAGGCGTTTCTGGTCATCACTTCTCACCTCTGCTGGGTGTGGACACACCTCCCAGCTCTGTGCCAGAAATCATGTGTGTCTTTGGGAGCAACCCCCTTAGGTCTCTGACCCCCAAGGATAGCTGAACCTGCTGCCCACCTGCCAGCACAACTGGGAGATATAATTATCTGTTTCATTAGCAATTTTTTTAATTAGACATCTAAATATCTTTTGTTTTGCTTTTCTTTTTTTCCTCTTTCACCTCAGGGTACAGAGCAGAGCTAACTGAAGTGCCTGCCTAGACAGTTCTTGTTCCTAAAGCTGTTCAAGCCACTGGAAACCAGGGAGTTGGATGAGGAGTTAAAACCTTTCCTTGAAATTAATTTTATTTTTCACCTACCATAGTGTTACTGCTAAAAAGATCTTTCCTCAATGTGTATTAGTTCTTTTCTGATCCAAACTAATTCTCTCTCATCATCTAGTGATTTTATCTTCTATCAGCCTCTCATGCTGAAAATATTCCTTTAAACATAAATATAAGAGATGCCAAAATAAAACTTGAGTCCTTAACCCAGGTTTTAAAACATATGCTGGGAATCCTACCTTTTGCTACACATGTTCTGTGTCAATACAAACTATTATTTTCATTATTCCACCCTTTGGAACTGTGGGATCAGAGCTGGGTTCAGCCCCATTTGGACAGCTATGGTGTGGGAGACACGAGTGTTCTGGCTCACTGCACAAGCCTTATCTGCTCTGGGAAACTTTGCAGTGAACTGGTGAACTAGTTAAATTTTTACCAGATAAGAAACCAAAAACTGAGTAAATAACTGAATGTGGCAGTTTTTTCTGACACCCTCTGTTGGATGCTTTCAAACTTTTTTTTAAATTATCCTCAGCTGAACACACACTGTGTGCCTACCTGGGCAATATTTTAATTAAACCCAAGCCATCATCCCTACTAACAGAATTAAATTCTCTCTCCTGTGTCACCCACATCTGGGTAAAAGCTGCAAGAGCCATTCCAGGTTCACTGTTGTGAACTTTAGCCCCAGGGACATACAGGGAGTTTTACCTGGACCACAGGGTTCATCAGTTGCTTTTCCTTCCAGGCTTTTCACACATCCTAGGTGGCATCAAAGGATTCTTTCTCGAGGCCATTGCCATGCTTTATATGATGTATCATTGTTTAATACTTGCCTAAATTTCCCAGATATCCCAAAGACATCACTGAGATGGATCACTGGCCTGAGAGGTGCATCAGGGATTATAAAAAGGGGATGGTGGTGTAAAATACTGGGAGAAATTAGATTAGCCAGGACTCCACTGTGGTTTTGCTAATATGGAAAGGCTGCACCATGCTGCTCTGGACTGTTAGGAGCAGAACCAGCTCTGCCTCTGGGTCTGAAGGAAGTCAAATAGCCTGACTGCCATGGACTGAAAGTCCTGTTGGGTTGGGAGCCAGCAGGATGTAAAACCTTCCTGCTTTACTGATCTTGCTGTCCCAAGCTTCTCTGATTCGTGGCCTCATACACAAATAAAAGGCTACCCAACATCCAAAACAGCAGGAAAAAAAAGACTCTTGGATTTGTTAAGCCAGAACATTCGAGGGAGCTCTCCCCCTCCTCCTCTAGGTAATGAAGTCTTTTCTACAGCCACCTACAGAAAGTGGAAGTGGCTGGAAAGGCTGTGAGAGCATGACCACACATCAGTGTAGGCTCTTCAGCCTGCACAGCGCCCGGGCACTGTCACTGCTGGCAGTGGGTGGGCACGGCCTGAACTGGGAATTACGTATCCAACATGGAGCTCTGCTGCCAGGAGGTAATAGCTGCTGTGTGAAATGGGACCTGTTGTTGCAAAAGGGGAGTGCAGAAAGCATCTGGGTGGTATTGCAGTGTTTTTAAGAAGTTACGCCCTTCCTAAGGGCACAGCCCAAGCCTGCTTGGGATCAACAGGGATTTGCTGAATGACAGTGAGGAGCTTTGGATCTGGCCCTGAAATATCTGCAAGCTTGCAGAAAGGGCCAACAGGATGTTCACAGCATCGATGGGTGTGGGGAGGCTGAAGTGCAAATTCTGGCATTGATGGGTTTCCCAGTGGCTCAGGCAGGTGGTAGCCATGGTGACAAGGTGCAGGGAGTGGCACTCCTGTCCCTACGCCTCTTGCCAGGGATGAAAGGGGGTGCTGACTGGGGCCCTTGCTGGGACTTGATGGCTGAGTCAGGGCTCTGCAAGAACCTCTCCCTGTCTTCCTCCCACAGACCCACCTGTCCATTGCTTTGTGTGTCAGTCATTGGGTGCTTCTTTCTGGAGAAGCCCACCCGAGCCACCTGGCTCTGAGCGCATGCTGGAGAAGGAGCTGTACTCCAAAACAGTGTCAGGGGTGCAGGGCCAAGCAGGTGGGAAACTGCAGAAGTGTTATTTGCACCCCACCCCCATCTTTTTTGTGAAGCTGATTTTCAGCTTCTGTGGAAGTTGGAAAGGAAGCCATTCACCTTTACATACCTAAGCTGAGAAATACAAGCCTGACAATACAGGGCTGTTCAGGGAAACGGGTGTACACACTGCCTCTGGCAGGGGAAAGGCTGCCACACCAGTCACGCTCTCGCTGCAGCCCAATGCAATGTCCCTACGAGGAAGTTTGCTGAGGTGGAGATGGTCTCTGCCCATGGGCCCACCTGTGGGGACAGCAGTGGCCAGTGTGGTGTAGGATCTCATCCTGACAGTTCCTCTGGCTTCAGAGGCCATGCCCTCTGAGAGCACAGCTATGCTAAGGCACATGGAGGACAGGGAGGTGATTTGAAACAGCCAGCACAGCTTCACCAAGGGCAAGTCCTGCCTGACCAACCCAGAGGCCTTCTGTGATGGGGTGACTGCAGCAGTGGACAAGGGAAGGACTACAGGTGTCATTTACCTACATTTCTGTAAGGCCTTTGGCACAGTCCACTCACAACATCCTTCTCTCTGAAATGGAGAGATGGATTTAATGGGTATGCTGTTCAGTGGATGTGGAATAGGTTGGGACGGTCATATCCAAAAAGGAGTGGTCAATGGTTGAATGTCCTAATAGAGATTGGTAAAAAGTGGTGTCCCTCAGGGACCACCTCCATATTGGGACTAGACTGTTTAATATCCTCTTTCCTCTGCCATGGCAGGCAGTTTCAAACCATATGACCTTTAATTTGAGCCACTGAGATGACATCAGTTGGTTAGAGCATAGTGCTATTAACACCAAGGTGGTGTGTTTGATCCCCATACGGGCCATTCACTAAAGAGTTGGACTTCATGGTCCTTGTGGGTCTCTTCCAACTCAGAATATTCTGTAATATCTCCATGAGTGATATCAGACATACACCAGTGGGATCAAGTGCACCCTCAACGAGGTTTCAAATGACACACCTGAGGGAGACCTGGACAAGCTCAAGAAGCTGGCCCATGGGAACCTCACGAGGTTCAACAAAGCCAAATGCAAGGTGCTGCACCTGGGTCAGGGCAACCCTAAATATCAATTGCTTGAAGGGATTGGGAGCAGCCCTGCAGAGGCCTTGGTGGTGCTGGTGGATGAGAGGCTGGCCATGAGCTGTCAGTGAGCACTCCCAGCCCAGAGAGCCAATGGTGTCCTGGGCTGCATCCAAAGCAGCGTGGGCAGCAGGGCCAGCGAGGGGATTCTGCCCCTCTGCTCTGCTCTGCTCTGCTGAGACCCCACCTGCAGTGCTGCATCAGCTCTGAAGTCTTCAGAACAGCAAGGTTGTGGACCTATTGGAGTGGGTCCAGAGGAGGGCCACAAAAATGATCAGAGGAATGGAAGGCCTCTCCTGTGAAGACAGGCTGAGAGAATTAAGATTGTTCAGCCTGGAGAAGGGAAGGCTCCAAGGAGACCTTCTTGCAGCCTTTTAGTACTTAAAAGGGGCTTATAAGAAAAATGGTGATGAACTTTTTAGCAGGGCGTTTTACAATAAGAAAAGGGTAATGGTTTTAAACTAAAGGAGGGCAGATTCAGACTAGATAGATATAAGGATGACTTTTTTTGCAATGAGGGTGGTGAAATACTGCAACAGTTTGCTCAGAGAGATGGTAGATGCCCGATGACTAGAAAGTTTCAGGGTCACGTTGGGATGGAACTCTGAGCAACCTGATCTAGATGAAGATACCCCTGCTCATTGCAAGGGAGTTGTACTAGATGACCTCTCAATGTCTCTTCCAACCCAAACTATTCTATGATTCTATGAAATAGAAGGTAGGATTGTAATACAGCTTTAGCTCAGTAAAGGGAATACAGGTAACAGTGACAATAGAAAAACATACCAGGCAGTTAGGAGCAGAGGTCTGCCTCATGTTGCCTGTGGCAGTGCTTCTCAGCACGTTCTTGCAGAGCAAGGGTGGGTGAGGCACTGGGCTGACACAACACACACCATGAAAAGGGCTGGGGAGCCAAAGTGACTCTAACCTGGCAGCAAAGAGCTCATGGCTGCAGCACCTGGCATAGGGGAGGCAGCCTGACTGTGCAAAAGGAGGAGAGCAGGTTCAGACCATCCCACAGCTGGTCTCGTTTGCTCTTAGATCTTTGGCACACAGGGTTGCTGGGACGGGTCTAGGGCAGTGGAAAAACAGAGTCAAGTTGCAGTGGGGCTGGGCTGAGAGGGAGACAGAAGGATGGAGGAGGGTGTGCAGTGGTGCTGGAGTCAAGGGCCACAGTGCGTAACAGGAATAGAGCCCAGCAGCCAGTGCTGCTGCACTTCTAGGCAGCCAGGGCTCCTGCCTATTTGAAAAGACAGCAATACAAGAAGGTTGGAGGGGATGCAGGGAATTTGCAAGAGAGCTTTTCCAGAGGCTCTGATTAATCGTTTGGCATCAAAACCAACTTAAGCAATCTCCGCCCCAGGCATAACAAAGGAGAAATCACAGGGTGGGGAACTGCAGCAGGGATGGGCAGAGACAATTGAGCCAGCTGCTATCAGAGAAAACTGGCTGAACTACCATGGGAGGATGGTGGTGCCAGTACAGTACAAAGCAGTCACCAGTAGGTCAGAGATTTCGAGGGCTGAGGAGACCCTCTCCCGGAGGGATGGCTGCAGGGCAGGAGCAAGGGCAAGCACAGAGAATGTCTGGGGGCAGGTGTGCTTTGCAGTTCAGAGCAGCCCCAGCCAGTTTAGGAAGGCACAGGAAATTGGAAACCAAGAAAAGCAGCAGAGCTGGCTTTTCCATGCAGAAAGGGTTAACTGTGACCCTACTAAACACAGCTGCCTCCTCTGCTGAGGCCACAAAATGCAGCAGGCAGGGGAAGCTGACTTGGAGAAAAAAGTCACTAAAGCTGTCATTTCATCATGATGCCATCTACTAGGAATAATTTAAAGAGGGCACTGAAACTGTCAGGGACTTTACCTTGGTAGTAACAGAAATTAGGAATATTTCAGAGGAGAGTGTTCATAATGAGGGTTGTACATAGAAGAAATATTTCAGCCAAACACATCAGTCACAACTAGTCTTGCCTGCTGAGATGATCAATAGCTTAGTGCTAGTGAAGCCTTGGATCAGCTCGGGCTCTTTGATTTACAGCTGCCCTTGGTGCAGATTGGACAGGGACTGGCACATTTTTTCCCAAACCATCTGGCTGCCAGGACACTGCAGCAACAGGACAGTGTTGCCAGACTGCACCTTACTAGGTCCTGCTACCAGGCAGGAAATGTCCAGCCAACCCAAATCCATTTACAGCGTGGCCACACACAGAGTTGTGCTGCCCTACAAAGGACTGCAGACAACCAATTTCTTCATTGAAACTTCACCCACTTACCCAGGATGAAAAGAAAAACAGTCATGGAACTGACATTCTGGAAAAAAATAACTGCTGGAATAGAACTCACTGTTTGAAAACTTGTGAGCAGGAAAAGAAAAACCACAGAGAGAGCTATCATCATATCCCCATTTGGGGTTTTGCAGGCCTGTACTTTATGATAGACCAAGAAAAACTACCCCTCCTCCATTTGAGGAAAATGTATCTACCTCAAGCTGTTCACAGGTTTATTGGCATTCAGCACAGGGCTCTTTCATATTGATCACTAAGGAGGTAAGACACAAGCATAATTATTAACTGATCTCCATTAATATTCACAATATGGTATGTGAACCACAGATGTTCCAGATGAAAGTCAAGTCTCAAGTTGTTCCATGAAACGCAGTCCTGGAAGAGAAGTAGCTGTATCTTCACATCCTGGAACCACCACTCTGCTTGTGCCCTGGACAGACTGGGGGGTGATCCAGCAAGGTACAGCCTGAGCCCCCACCTTCCAGACCCTAAGGGAACAGCTTCCTTAAATCAGCAGAGAGAATTAATATACACCAATATACTATAGCTGTGTATACTTTTTCCTCGAGCTCGCATTCAGAAGACTAGCGGCAATTTTTTTCACAATAGTGATTAAAAAAGAAAATGTGCTGTGAAGGCAGGAAAGATCAGGAGTTTGCCAGTGGAAGAGAATAGATAAATGGCAGGGCTCAGCTCAGGCCCTCATGCAGGGACAGAGCTGACTCTAGGTATTTTCTCTTCTCTCCTGTTGCATGTGCCTGCTCCCTGTTAGGGTTTTACTAGTCGCAAATAAAACAACCAACCCACCCAAGCCCTCTTACAGCATGGACACACAGAGCTGTGCCAGCACCTGTAAGAAGTGTGATACAACAGTATGAAGAAAAGGGCACTCTGCAGTATCTGCTCCTGAGGATACCTGCTCTGTGTTCTGTGCCTTGGAAGAGTAGTTCCATTATACAAAAACAGTGAGGCTAATCCATTTGTAAAAAGACAACAAACAAACAAACCCCCAAAACTTAGCTCTACCAAAGTCAGTGTATCCATGGTGGTGAGAAGTGGCCCAAAACAGGAAGCACAAAAGACAATACAGCTGTTTTGCATTGCACCCACCTCTGACTTCCAGGTTCCCCTGCTTTCACAAGCATACCCCTCCCACAGCCACATACTGCCATGCACTCAGTGTCACCTGTGTACCTCCATTAGAGTATGGACAACAGAATTAGGGCATCAGTATCCTGGATGGGAATGAGGGGTGACTAGGGGTTATGTGCACTTTGGATGTAGAGTCTCTACTTGAAAAAGTTTTTTTAAGTTCCTACTTAAAATCTTGCCTAGCATTCACATATACACTCTCACTTCACTAAGAAAGGTTAAAGTGTTTGCCTTTTATTCAGAAGACTTGCTCCATTTCCAGTAATACTTTTCCATGTCCTTGAAACCAGACAAACTCTAGTGTCATAACAGCACCATCAGTCTACTACAAAAAAAGCAAACAAATCAAACCCAAAAATGTTCCACGATGTGATACAGTATAAAGAAACAAATACAGCTAATACATTAGAGAAATAAACATCTACATAAACTAATGTAAGTTGCTATAAAACTGGCAGTATGCAATTAAGAAATTGGTAAGATTACCAGGTCTGCTAGATGTTTAAACAAGTCTACATAGGCTGTAACTATATTCTTGTGCTGTTTTTAGGCATGAGTTTGCACTCAGAATCTAGCTACCTCAATTATCCACACTGGTGGGCTTTCATACATTTCCCCTACAGCCAGCAGTGTGTATGCAAGCGTCTCAAGCTACCTGCCCAGACTCAAGCAGCACTTGCAAAGCTGTGAAGATGTATGTAGCCTATTGCTGTCTCTTCCCTATTAATATGGTATTACAGGGTTCATCTGCATATGCCTGGTTAAGAAATAAAACAGTCAGTTGTATACTATAACACCTTAAGTAACATGGAATCTTAGATTTTAGAAAAATATTTTAATCATCAGTTCACAATTAAAAACTAACACTATTACAAAACATCTTGTAATACTAGAATACCTAGCTTGGAAAGAGTTTTGTTCTTATTGCTGTTGCATTTAGTTTTCAGGAGCTGTGTCAGCATGAAGGTAGCTGCGGGCTTCCCACTTGTCATAGTCAGCTTGTAAGGGTACCCATAGGAAAGTGTATCTTCCTATTTAATCCTTATGCTATTTTCACATGTCTAGGCTGCCCTGACTTTTCCCGGCCATGTACTTACTCGACATCTGACACTATGCATCAAAACCTCACCCAACTTTGTTTCATACAACAAATTTCATTTGCAACCTTTAAATAAAACATTCACTCCAAAAAGAGTGAACATCAGCACTGACACCACCTTAGCTACTTGAAAACCCTATAACTGTGTTCTGGCAGCTATCAGATATTAACTCATTCATTTCATTTTGTTTGGTTTCTTCCTTATTCTCATGGTTGGGTTGCTGTTTCGAATTTCCAGCTTTTTTAGACCTTCTGAGGAAAAACTTTGTCAGTAAGTAACATAATTCAGCCACATTTAAAAGAATGCAAATGCTGGACACAGCAATCATGAAAATGGTGAACACCGTCTTTTCAGTAGGTCGGGAAACAAAGCAGTCTACAGTGTTGGGGCAGGGCCAGGCATTACACTTCATTAAGCGAGGCATTCGGAACCCATCGTACATGAAATAAAACGCGTACATGAAGACAGCCTCAAAGATCAGTCTGAAAAAGATGCTGCCGGTGTACGTCCACCACAAGGAGCCCTCAATACGAAACCTCTGTTTCCTGATTTCTTCCATGTCCTTGAATTCACATTTCTGGTCTCCTTTTCTGAACTGCCTTTTCTTCTCATGCCTCCTGTAAGCCACATGCATGGCCACCAGCAGTGCAGGTGTGGAGACAAAGATCAGCTGCAGGGCCCAGAGTCTGATGTGAGAGATGGGGAAAAAGTGATCATAGCAAACATTTCTGCAGCCAGGCTGAAGCGTATTGCAGACAAAGTCATCTTGTTCATCTCCCCAGACCTTCTCTGCAGCCACAACCAGGATCATGATACGGAAGATGAAGAGGACTGTGAGCCATATCTTCCCGATACTGGTGGAGTGCTTATTTACACCTCCCAAAATGGTATGCAGAGCTCCCCAATCCATTGTCTTGTGTCAATCCTCTGATCTAAGACAAGACAAATAAACAAAACTAAGATTAATCAAGACAGGAAACAAATACCAGCAGGCATGTGGTTTAAAATAAAGGCAATATCATAACTGCAGCACATCCATTGGCTGTGGTAACGTTTCATTGACGCAGTGGGTCTACCTACAGCTAGTCATAAATGATAACCTAATCACATATCAGCAGGTAATATTTCATACTGCATTACACACATGGCACCACATTCACTTGACTCCTAGGTGTATTTGCCAATGCCACATTAAGTAAGAAAGACAGATGGCAAAATGATGAACACAGCCTTAAATTAAAAGATACAACTTCTAGTAGCTTGATAACAGTAACAAAATAACAGAAGGTATCAGCCAAAAGTAAGGTAGATGTTATGTTAAAAAATAATGTGTTAGAATTCCTATATAAATCAAGGCCAATTGGTTTATCCATATCTTCAGGGTGTAAATAATGATTTGAGTACATTCCAGCAATAAAGACAGACCTTGAGTAACTGCTGCTGATGCTCTGCACCATCCATGAGAAGGTCTGGATAACTTGCATTCACCAGTTTAAAAAGTGTGACTGCATTCTTAGTCAAAGCAAACTCCACACTAGCTTGCAGCAGTGCAGGTAAAATCTTGGTCATTATCCAACTCGAGTTGGATATTTAAAATCAATGCTTAAGATTCATACCAAAATTGCTTTTCTTTCCACTAACTACAAAAGGGCCTAGGGTAACTGGATAAGGACTCCTTCATTGTGAATGCATGTCAGGTTGGGGATTTTTTTCCCCTCATAACACAGACTTCACTAGTCCTAGATTAGGGGAGATATTTCAGAGGCTGGGAGAGTGCTATAGTCAACATTTGAAGAGTTCAAACAGGCCACCAGTAGCTCAGAGACTTTTTCAACAGAGGCATATAACTTCCAGCAGGTGAGTTTCCAAGTACTATGACTGTAATGAATTAAGGATTTCCCCTTTTGGTCTCCTCAGGAACACCACAATTGTCTGGGTTTTCACAGCTTCCAAAAACAGCTTTTCACAGAGAGCATTCAGAAGCGTTTCAACGCGTCTCCCCTCCACTTCAGATGAATTTACAGAAAGTTACTTTGCAAGCTACTGTGTATTCAAGAAACTGGCATTTCTTGTGCCCATCAGCCAGGACCCTCTAAGAGGGCTCACAGATCTCTTGGCTCTGGAATTGCTCATGAAGGTTTTTATTTCACAACTTTGTTAATTTGTTTGTATCTCAGAGCCCATATTTCTTTGGCATTTACAGCACAAGGCACCAATATGCAAAATCATCTTTTCAAAGTTGCTTTAAAGAGAGCAGCTACTGGCAAGAAGGCCATCATATTAATCACAAGATTTTCCTGACTGAGCTGGATCACACTGCATGAGGAAGAAAATGACAACACTATTTTGTAGTTGTCTTTCACGTCACTCTCCCATTCTGAATAATGTCAAAAACCTTCCTGGTTTACAGTGAGTTACATATAATCAGTAGGCCACTTGCTTTGACTGAGTATCAAAGTACACAACAGCTCAGAGAAAATGAGGACACTTAATTGTTATGCAACACAATGGTATCTTTTCCTTGAATTACCGGGATTTAAATGTAAACTCCCTTCACTAGTTCCATAAACTAAATTTCCCTCAGATCCTGCTGGTTGACTGAGTGGGATTCTACTCCAGGAGATGAAAACCAAGGGGGAGATTCAAGATCTCACTTGGAGATTGGAGAGAACTTTTCCTGAGCCTCCTTCAGGATGCACAATTTGTATTGCCTATTTCCTCTGTATGTGACTGAAAACAGTCCTGAAACAGACTTCCTTTACTATTCTGCTAGGTTATTTTTTCCAAGAAGAAAGCTTCTTTTTCCATTAGCATACAGTTACAGAGAGTCTCTGTAGGTTAACAACCCTATGAGGACACAGGAAAGACCCTTAACACCAGCGATCCTTACTAAACATATCAGCTGGATTTTTAACTGTTTCTACCCCTTTTTCTGTCATCTGATTGATGAAAATTCTTTCAGAATTTGACTTGGCAATTACTGCATTTTTAAACAGAGAGACAGTTACAACTTTTTAGTGTTCTCTGTTACTATTACACACATATGGCAATTACAGTACTTACAAAATGACACTGCAACTAAGTATTATGACTAGAAATACTTAGGAATATTTGAAAATAAATCCTGTAGAAGACTGGCACCATGCAAACTGTGGCATTACATACATTATCCACCTATCCTGTAACTCCACCAGAGTACTTTCTTCTCAGTGATTCCATCACCTTCTGTCAACCATCTTAAGAGTAAAAAGGCTGTGAAGTGAAACCTGTGTATCTGCTCCTCATAAGCCCTGTTTCTTAGCTTCACATCTCACTGCACACCAGCAGTGCTGCCATTTTGTTGTAACTTCACATGGAATTGTTTCCTCCTCCCTGTGCAGAAGGAGATTCAAAATACAAGTTCCCCAGTGTGTAGTTAGCTCAAGAAGCTCTCCTTGTCCTGTTTTCTCCTAAGGTCACACTATAGTTCATCTCCTGTGACTTTGTGAAGGCACATTATAAAGCAGGTGACTTGTCCATAAGTTCTTCCCAGGACTAGAATGTTTTGGTTGGTATGGTTTTTTTAAACCTGATCCATTTCACCAATCTGCTTAACAGCACAGACCCACAGATCATCTGAAAAGGACATATTCATTAAAAAAACAAAAAACCAAACAAAACAACAAAAACCCCAGGCTGCAAATTGCAAAGCATGGGTAAGAATGAGCAGTCAGTGGGAAACAGGGTTCAGCAAAGCTTTAATGCTGAAGATAATACACTCCTCTTCATCTGACTTGCTCCATCTTCTCTAAGAGTATAATGTGCTTGTTAAGCCAAAAAACTGTGCTTCAATTCCAGCAAAGACGTGTCTGCATCTGGATCAAGAAAGAAGAAAAATCTACCACACTTTGAAGAGGCAGCCTTTTGCCCTGAGTCTCCTAGTGACATTTCCTCTCCTTTCCAAAAAGGCCTTTGTCTTTCCTATCTGCCCAAACACTCCTCCCTTCATCCTTCCCACACACCTTACCAACTCTTCCAGCTATGTCTTCAGGTCCTCCTGCCACCATCCACTGTTCTTCCCCCTGCTTGCTGAGCAAGTCACCAACCTTTGCCCCTTCTTGCTAATGGCCTCTCAGGCTTGTCTGGATGCTGTTGGAGAGTCATATGACTTTTGGACTACTCCAGAGTGCTACAGGCACTGATCAGACACCAGTGAAGTCTCACCATCTTCCCTCTGGAAGGTGGCACATCCAAGATTGTAGTGCCATATCCAGGCAGCCTGAATGCCATCCAAATACTTTGGCCACAGTGTTTCCTACTAGCTGGCTTTAAACAGTTCCCCTCCATGCAACTTAGAGGATCCAGTAAGGGTAATTCAGACACTGCCAAAGAGTCCTCCCCTCTCCAACAAGCAGACACACTAATCCAAGCAGAATTTAAGTTAGCCAAGTATGGCCCTTCACACTACTAAAGCCACCAGTGCAGATCACTCCAACTAAACATCCCATCATGGCTACCTTCACTGATGTGATGGCTCATTTACTTTTTACTCACTCCAAAGCTAGAACCTTGATCATAGGTTATCTTTCTTTCAAATACTTGCTTTCCTTTCATCAGCAAGTAAAATATTAACTTGTCTTGCTGACCAAAGGAGAAGAAAGCAAGAAAATTACATCCCCTTTAATGGGTTGATAAGACCTATTTTTATAGAGCCAGTCTAGACACTATTTCTGTGTGAGGAAATCTTGCCAAATGCTTACAGAAATAATAGTATGTAGATAGCCAGGGACTGACCTACTTTGCTGGTACAGAACACTACAAGAACACATTAAAGACACGAAAGCTTGGGTGAATTTTGGGGAAAAAATGGAAAGTAGGAATGAGGATAGGGATTGGTTATAAAGGAAGAAACTGGGAAGAACAGAAGACAGCTGAAGTTAGCAAGATTGAGTAACTAAGCATTTAGAATAATTTCTAACAGGGGAGTGCATTAAGTGTTAAATTCTCCTTCATAAAAATTGCAACTGGGCAGGAAAATAAGCTTTTCCAAGCCTCCATAGATATCTGTTCTGCTACCAGCAACACCTTCTGTTTCATTTCAACAATTAGACGACCACAGTGGGATATGATTGTTACAGTTAACAGTTAAAAACAATAATAAAAGATCACCATGCTTGACTGAAAAGTTAAGTTACAAGGGAAACAGTTCTGTATGATCACACAACATCAGCCACATAAGAAGGTGTTTCATTTGGGATTTGGGGTTTTTTTTTTGTTGTTGGTTTGTGGGGTTTTTTCCACTAGTAAGCTAAACAGCAGCAAGAACTACAGCTTAACTCCTCCTTGTAGTTCTACAGCTTATGGGCAGTATTTTGAGCTCTGTGCTGCCATGGCTAGACTGCCTTCTACTTTAAAGCTAGCTCCTGTAAGCCAACATTAAACCGCAATCACAGCGCGGTGCATACACCCAGTGAAAATCCCTGCAATTCACAACACCGAGGACAATCATCACTGAGCTCCCCTGTTTATGAGTACAGCTAGCTTGTTAACAGACACCATTTTCCTTTGTTAAAGACTGTTATACTGGAAAATCATTACTCAGTGGCTAAATCCACAGCTGGAATACAGTGGAGGTGTAAAAACAACAGAAGATACTTCTCTATCACATACATATATGGTGCTTGTGCTATAGGATATTATCAAGCAAAGAAAAAGTAGTCATAAGCAAGTACTATAATATCTGCTTATGCTACAGGAACATCTAGGAGTCCCATTCAAGAAGGGGTCCACAGACCCTAATTTATGCATAAATTCAGACTAAGATTATGCCCTTCTCACCTTCAATTCGGATACCAATTTATTTACTGTACTGGATTTACACAAATTTAGAGGGTGTTTGCAATGACTCCACTTCTATCAGAATTTTAATGTACAGTGTACCAGGAGTTACCGGTTTGGTGTGACATTCTACCACTTTCAGCAGTGCCTCTGGATACTGATAAAAGATCAGCAGACTGCCAAGACAAAAGTCACTTTATTCTATGTGGGAATGTGTTCACCAAGACAGTCTTTAAGCAAAAAAGCACTGGTCTCAAGTGTCCCTGCTTACCCCCCAGCTGGGGACAAAGGTAACTCACATACCCAAAAGTAGGAGTTGAATGCAGAACTTTTGCCATAGAAAAGCTTCAGAACATGTAAACTAACAGATGCAAAATCATTTCCAAAATTATTTTGTGACCCAACTTAGTACAAGAAGTACTGCTGAATGTTGAGGTCCGACATGCATTCAAATGTGCTGCTGAGACAACTTTCCCTTCAGGTGTTGATCTCAACAGCTGCACTGGAGCAGTGGCTCATAGGGGAGGTGATAACCAGCATCGAGGTGTCCTAGAGCTGCATAATGCTGTGTCATTACTCAGATTTGAAGAACACACTAGTCTGGGTTTCAGCAGTTTTGCATCAGCATGTCTCCACCCTGCCAGCCTGACATCTAGTTTACAGCAAGCACTTAATTGCCAGTGTGTAGATTTTGTTATTCCTATTGCTGAGTTAGTTTTGGTGCTGTACTACAAGAACAGCATCGCTGTCAAGGCTGAAGCAAGGAAGCTTCTAATAAATACAGATTAACATCTTCCAAAAGACAGCATCCTTTTATTTCACCATGAAAGGCTGGTACACAGGCTACAGCAATCACTTGCTAACTTGCTCAGACTTCCTACCTAATATGTCAGTCTGCCCCATGCCTCAGTTTCCCAGACATTAAATTAGAGATAACAAAAAATCTCACCATCTCACAGGGCTGTTCTCCTGAAATGCTCCACTGCAATTACAAGCTTCACAGGCTCAATGGACCAAGACAGATAAGTAACACTTCAAAGCTAGAAGCATAGAGCTTGAATTCAATCATCCAGGATATTTCTGACACCTGAAAAAGAATGCAGCTACCTACATTGCTATAGCTTTAATGTAGAGTTCAAAATGCAAGAAGACAAAGCTTTGAACTTAGACCTTAGAAACTAAAATCCTTTAACAGGTAGCTTCCAGCTATTTTAATTTTACAGCAGTATATTAAAAACTTCGAGTATGCAGCTGGAAGACTCTGGAATATCAACAACACTACTTCTTTCCTAAAAAGCTGAAAAAGATCAAAGGAACAGCCTAAAAAAATCACAAAAGCCTGTGCAATTCTCTCTAATAGCTCTTCAACTTTGTTCTGAACACCTATCTCCAGATCAGAGTGGAAACTGAAGAGGAGAAGAGCCATGACAGAGGGATTACAGTATATCTGATTTGACACAAGAACAGGCAAAGACTAATCGGGAACAGGAAACCTCTGACAATTGCAGGTCTGAACACTGCAAGCATTGTTCTTTCCTTCTACTCAAGTTTAAGAAAACAGGAGGCATTCTTTGCTCTAATTAAACCCAGCATGAAATCCAGAGAAACCCAACAGATTAGGACCCAATTTGTATGTAGTTAAATGTTATTAAAAAATTATGCTACTTAAATGTCAAGAGCATTTAAGGGTTCAGTTTCTGCCCACAATAACACCCTTATGACTGTCCCATATTCATGCCCTCACATAAGTTTTAAGTCATTTTCCAAGGATGCTTGGAAACATCCATACCTATTTTACCAGCCTGCAAGTGTAACTGGAGATTACTATCCTCCAGAGTATCTCTGCACAAAATTCATTCCACTCATACAAAACAGGAAATCAGAGGTCACACTTGAAGGCATAACAAGACAGCACAAGTCTTATTAGAGTTTAGCCTATCTCAGCCATTTTCCCCAGTAAACCTTTCCTTCAAAGTGTGCTTAAAGCTTCTTTCTTTGGAAGAAAGCCAAGTGTCCTATTTCCCATATCCTAAAGAAAGTTTTAGAGATACTGTGCCCCACTTCCGGTCATCAAAATAACTTTTCAGTTATTACTTTTTAATGTTACTTTTTTTAAAAAAACCTGTTACTTAATTCCTATTTTCAACCCCCTACACCTAGGCAAATGTCTAAATTCCCTCTACAAGTCTCTCCTCTAAAATTAATAAGCCTCTGTCTTCTTTCACACACAGAACTCACACCCTTTTGGAAACACTAATTAAACTTATAAATTCTAACATTTTACACTGCACTGCAGCTTTTCCTTGAGCATGTATTTTATTTCATTCATCAAGAGTGAAGTCAAAAGCAACTTTTTCCTTTTTAAAACTCTATTACAGGAAGAAATGCAGGTGTGTGATAAGGAATAGAATTAGTTTCAACATTCTTTTATCAACTAATAGGAGATGTGCTTCTCTTTTTCCACATTCCTGCTGTTTTGAAAGCACATTATCTCGCCTCATATATCACCACTTCAAGCTTTTCCTTACACAAACTGGTGTTTATCCAGGCAAGAGTCACAGTTCTCCTTTCAGATACCTCATCAGTTATCATTAAGTAACAATTAATATCAGCAAGGAACAGAACAAGGGAAAACATCAAAAGAAAAAACAGCTTCATGCTGTTCCATGCAGTGTCTGGGACCACTGATTTAACTGGAAGTGTTCACAAGAATCAACTTGTAAAAGCATCCTCTTTACTCACAAGTACCCACAGAGGTTATGCAGTGACTATTATGAACTTGTATATATAACTCAAAGTCCTGTTATTTTTCCAGCTACTAAGATAATCTGCATTTTTCAATGTACAATTACTTTTTTTGCACAAAATAAATGAGGCTGCCCAAATAATCTACCTGGGTTGTGCATCAAGGGATGCAAAACAGCAACACTGTCAGAAGCCCAGCTTCAGCAAATTGAGAGAACTGGCCCTATCAGGACAGAACCAGTTTCTCCAGAGAAGTTTGCTCATTCATGGGGGTTTACTGTTCCATGTTTAAGCTCTGAAATATGTAATCCTACCAATTATGAGACTGACAGTTCAGGGGACCATCTGAAGTCTCCCAGAAACCCTGACACGTGCAGTACAGATGTACATGGCTCTACAAATGTGCTGAAAAGCCCACCTGGAAATTTACATTGCAATGCCATGTTGACACATGGAAGTACCGCCTTCTTCCAGTCTGAAGCTTGTCCCACCATTGCCTTGTTCTCTAAGACAGATCTAACTCTTCAAAGGATCTGCCTGGCAAGTAGGGTTTCCAGACTGAGCAGTGGAGGCCAAGAAACATTAAAAATTACATAAGTCCTTTAACAAAATTAAGGATGAAAATTTATTTTATTCTGCTTTTGACTCAGTGCACACACATACACTGTGGTGATCCCAAACTAAATCTGGATGCAAACCCTCACAGTATTTCATACAGGACACAGCCATTAATCATTATAAAACCTGGGTTTAAAAGAGCATTCTTAAGACAAAAGGCCACTTCCTTCTTGCAACGCTCTGCCTGTTGTCTCAAGAGCATTTTCAGGCTACATGGTGAAAACTAATGGGGTACAAGACAAGAAAATTTCCTCTGTTGAGAAAAGGGGAGACATTCTTCAACATGAGAAACTGTGAAAGTAACACCCAGTCTAGGAAAGCCTGATGACAGAAAAGCCAGTCATGCCCAGCTACTAGCTAGTGCCAGGCTCTAAGCAAGCACTCCTGCCTTTACTCCAGCACGTCCTTTGTGTTTTATTTAAGGCCGTAAGAACTCATTCTTTGTGAGCTCTTATCCAGCCCCGATACTCAGAAATATATTTATTTCTGAGTCATACCTCATTTCCTATTCCCCCTGTAATTCTAAGGAATGTTTCCAGTGTGTGATCAGACACTCACAGGACCTGTCAGTTTTACTGATGCAAGCTGTTTACCTTCCCGCAGCTCTCTTAACATCTGTAGGCGTGTCGCAAATTACCTGTAATTGCAGGAGCCTTGATTTTGCTTGGTGTCGTAGCTGGCCGTACGTACTTCACATAACGCGCTTACAGAGAGCTGCTGGGAGGTGAATTGAGATTTCGCTGTAAGTTAAACGCGTAACCAAGAGACATGAGCATTCCCAACCAAAACTGCTCGCGGGGCTCCAGCGCTCCCCGTGACGCTCAAGCTGGGGACGGGAAGCGGAGGGAGCCCGTGCGGAGCAGGGTAAATCCTGCCGGGGCAAGGTGGGCAGTGCACACGGCAGCTCCGCGCCCGGCCCCGCTCCCTCCCCGGCGGGCAGCGCCACCAGAGCTCCCGGCGGCGCTGCCGCGGCCCCGGCCCCGCGCCGGAGCGCAACAAGTGCGGCCTCAGCTACCCAGTGGGACCTGCCCGGGGGCACCCACCCCGCCGCGCCCCTTCCATTCCTT
>VZSE01009483.1:6799-140395 GCA_013398275.1 Promerops cafer | reverse complement strand
ACGCCCCCCGCCCGCCCCCGCCCGCGCCCCGCTCCTCCGCCGCGGAGGAGGCGGTGGGAGCCCGGGGCGGGCCGGCGCCCATCCCCGCCGCTGTGCCCCGCGGAGGGGGCTGCGGCCAGCGGGGCTTCCAAGGTGAGGAGCAAAGAGCCAAAATAAGGGGTGGGAAGGGCTTGTGTCCGCCCCGGGGCCGCTTCCCGCCGTGAAGGGGCTGGTTTGGGGTTGCAGGGTGAGACCCTGAGGGGAAAGGAGATCAAGGTAACAGCAGATAGATGGGGGTTTTTTCAGGGGAAACGCATATCTATTTAAGATAACAGGGTCGTGTTTCTATCTTAAGGAATCTAGGTATTCAGAAGGGCCTTGGGACAGAAAAAAGCCCGGTCTTTTCTCCTGGAAATCATTAAAGGAGTTACTGGCCAAACACAAAGAGAAGAGCCAGTAGTTTCTGGCTTTTTGAGGGTTGTTTTCCGAGTGCGATTGAAATGCTACAGCAGTGCCCTGCAGACTCGCAGGCTTTCACGGAGCTGTGCATATTTGCCAGTGCAAAGACCTATTTTGGAAAGTTTTCTGTTTCCAAGGAATACAGTTGCTGAGGAAACAATTCACTTCAGGTTCAAAAATCCCTGCCCAAAACTGTGCACCCTGTCTTGCACACAGGCATCAAACTAAATTAATGGTTTGTAAACCTCTTAACTAAATTTCCAAAGAAAGCGTACACCACAACTGGATAAACAGGACATTTGCTCAGACTTCAGGTGAAAAACTCGTGTTTGTGCATGTTTGGAGTATGAGGACTCAAATGATAAATGATTTCCAACAAAATTCTACTGCCTTGTCTTTCCACCTTCTAGAATACAAATAATCCCTAGGGAAACCTTTAGCAAAGATCAGTTCCTTAACTTTGATTTCACATTCAGGAAGAAGAGGTAGGAATTTCTAGCACAAACAATCTAAAACTTGAAAGATAAGAATTTTCATCAGCTGTGCTTTAAACATTAGCCTCTGTCCTTCTGCTGCTCATCTTTCCTCCCACCATTTCTTACCCTTGCAGTTAGGTCCATGGAACCCGTACATTAGGACCATAGGAAAATTCATGTTGTAAGAGATCTGTGGAGGCTTGTAATCCAACTTATTGGTCAAAGCTGGATCAGCTCTGGGACAGTTCATTAGTTATACCCCACCCAGGGGGAACCCAAGAAAATTGGTTCACTGCAGCAGCTGTAGGACCAGGCCCAAGGTATCTGATGTGATGCTGAGCTAGAGATGCAATAAATACCTGAGGGCTGAGTTTACCTGTGCTCGCTGACTTCTGTGGGAGTTGTGTGTTCAGATGACGTTCAAGGTCCATGTGTATGGTGTGTGTGAGGAAGGGAGGTGGCTCTGGGCCTGGCCATGCATCTGCATTTTGCAAAAGGGAAAGCCCATCTCCTAATGGAAGAAAAGCTTTCGAAGAGACATCTGGAACTCATGTGTTGTGCTCTCTCCAGTCACCTTCCAGCTTGATTCAGTGACCTTGAAAAAGTGAAACGTGTCATTTTAAGGCACGAAATACTTTAAACATCGGTTATGTTTTGCTGCAGCAGAGGATTTTAAGTTTTGTGCTGTTTTTTCAAGGCTGTGTTTGCCACCAAAAAGAGGTTTGGGTTTGGGGTTTTTTTTACAGTAAGAGAAATATTGTGAAAATATAAATCAAAAATTTAAGTCCTATGAGGAGCAGCTTGAGGGAGATGGGGGTGTTTAGCCTGGAGAACAGGAGGCTCTGTACAACTGCCTGAAAGGAGGGTGTAGTGAGGTTGGATCTCTTCTCCCAGGCAGCCAATGACAGGAGAAGAGGACACAGCCTCAAGCCACACCAGGGGATAGTGTGGTTGGGCATCAGAAAGAATTTATTCACTGAAAGGGTGGCCAGACATTGGAAGGGGCTGCCCAGGCTGGTGGTGGAGTCACCCCACCCCTGGAAGTGTTCAAGAAGTAAACTTAGGGATGTGCACTTAGTGATATGGTTCAGTTGACATGGTGTTGGTCAAAGGTTGAACTCAATGATCTTGAAGGTCTTTTCCATTAACAGCTAGTGGAAACAAGGCCCTAGGGGTCTCACTGTTGCCTACAGGCAGATGAGCCTAAAGGAGGTAAGCCATGAGCAGAGTGTGGAGCTCTCGGAGCTGCCTTGTATCAGGTCTTCGCTGCACTGCCTTCGGGAGTGTCACAGTTGGAGGCCAACACCTGGTGTTTCTCCCAAAGCAGAAGCACCCAGTTTTGACAGCAAAGAAAAGTGTTAAATGATATTCTGTGTTTCCAAAATTAGATAGTATCAAACCATCTATGCCCTAGATAGTGGGGAGCACCAGGTGAAAGAGTGGCAGGGAAAAATAGACCAGGTTCTCCTCTAGTGGGTAATTTTTTCATCTCTCATCTGTTGAATGATATTTCTCTGACCCAGTAGCATCAGCACCCTCTTTGATTATAAATGATCACTCAAGGGACACTAGAAACAAAAAGAATGGGACATGTGTCAGTGCTGGAAATTTAAGGACTGTAAGTCCTAGTCTTAATCACAGTGTTTTATTTTTATTTATGAGGGTAAAATGACATATATTTAGTAATTGACCACTTAGTAAACAGAGTTAAACTTATTCCTTTACAGATGAGGAATCTTTTATTTAGCTAGCATATAAAAATATAGTGTATTATTTAGCTAGCATATAAAAATTACTGTTTGATAAAACTGTGAAATAAATGTGTGAATTGATTACTTTGAATTATGACAGCCCATTCTCCTGCAGTGCACTGTAATACATATAAATATGTTTTGTTTATTGACATGATTTTAAGGTAGAAAGTGAGAAGAAAGGGATGGATAAACATAAACCTCATCAATTACTGACAAATAAACAAAGAGGAAAATTAAAGTTACAGGGTTCAGGAATTTTGTGTCACTCAATGCCTCACAAGATAATGCAGTTTAAAAGCTTTGTTTTTTTTTTTTTTTTGAAAATAGAGAGAGTTGTCACAAGATCCTATTGACCAAAAGTAGCTTTAGATATAAAGCCCAAATTTAGGATAAGGTCAGCCTCTTTGATAGTGCATGTTGTCATCTAGAAGGTCATAATCACAATCACTGACTCCTGTAGAGCATTTAAATTACACTTTTTGAAATATTGGCATAAGTCAAGTTTTTCTTCTGAGCACTAATAAACAAGAGTCTGAAACGACTAGAACTGTTGACTGAAATTTTAACCTGATTTTTATGTACTTCATTAGACTGAAGATTTGTACAAGAACAAATCCAACTGCTCAGTCTTAATATTATTCAGAAGGGATAGAAGAGAAGAAAAAAACCTAAACCCCAGGAAGTTTCTTTTTCATTTCCATGGCAGACAGCTGCTCAAACACTGTGGTGCAGACTGGAAGCAGGAGGTTTTTCTTCTTGAAAGTTTCTGTTTCCTTTCCAAATCTTCACATCTCTAATTAGACTCTTTTTGCCTTCTGACTATTTAGCAGTTCAGAGCAGGCAAAAGAAAATTATGTCCAGTCCTTCAGTGTGAAGCTATTGTGCCAGTGTGTCTCAAAGTTCACGCTGTCCTGTGGCACATTTATTAGGGGAAAACAGGGATACATATGGTACTGATGATATATAGTAAGTCTTGGGCCAAGCCCATCTTTGTTGTATGCTGCTCAGGAAGCTGTTCTTCTTCAGCTTTTATTTTCAGTTTAATTTACTGGTCAGCATTCCTACAGGGATTGTGTTGGCCCTGATTTACACACTGTGGGCAAATCCTGGGACCTCATCTAGCCAGAAAATACACCCAAAGAGTCATTTCCTTTTCAATGTAATTACTTTAATGACAATGTGTAGTACGATAAATGTTGCCCATGTAATATCCCTGTTTATTAACCATTGCAGCACATCAAGCATTTGTACTGCCTTGAAAAGCTTTTTTCACCTGCAAGGGCCTTAAAGGTGCCTGAGAGAACAATTATGATTGCACTTTTCATAAATAATGGGCAGATGGCTGTCTCCCTCATCTTTTTGACCTCAGGTGGTCCTCATCAATGAGACCTTCCCTTTTTATTTTTGGTTTACTGATATGAATGAAAACTCCCAAGAGAAACATACCGGCTACTTTCCTGCTAAGGTAACTTGGTGATCCTAGTGATGTCCCCTACTTGTGTGGAGATGGAAGAAGGAACAGGAGAGAACAAAAAAAACCAACCCCAAAAAACCCCTCAATCCCAAATGATATGGGGAACAACGAAAGGGGATGAAAATGGTTCTTAGCATTGCCAGTACATGACCAGCCTGTCACACCAAATCCATATAATTTACACTTTTTAATGTCAAAATGGGCATGGGCAGCTGTTTTAATACATAGCTATGCTCTTCCAGGATGGCCTTTGAAAGTGTACCTCTCCTGTGTGCTAGTTAGGATAGACTAACCCATTGTCAGGCAGCCATCAAAGCCTCTCCATTTCTTAAGCTGACAGCTCCGGATATCCAGCATCAGCCTGATTTGAAAGGCAGAGCTTTCTTCATCCTAAGGCAGCCCAGTAATTTCTGCAACACTATTGCTAATTTGAAAGCTGACAGTTTCCATCTCCCCACCCCTTTGGTTTATTACAAGCATTTCATCAGACTGGCTGTAGACTGCTGTGTCCTTCTCTGCTCTGGGCAGAGGGGACAAGCAAGGCTGTCAGCAGCGATGCTCAGTTGCTCTGGTGATGTTTCTCCTGGAGCAGGCAGCTGCAGCAAGTCCCCCGCCCCGGTGGCACCTAGCCCAGGCTCTGGATGGAGCCATGGAGGCTTCCAGCTGATTTAATTGGTTCATTGTTCCCTGGTTTGATGTAATAAATTCATTGTTCCCCAGTTCAACTTAATTGAGTCATTGTTACCCGATTTAACTGACTGATTGCTGCCTGACTTGATTTAATTAATTACCGCCTGACTTGCTGAATAAGCAAGCTCCTGCTGCCAGCTGCCAGCACGGCTCATGGCTCCTAATCCGTGCAGTCTACCTCAGCCCCTTGTCCTATACCAACCTGCACTTCTCCTGGGACCTGTTCTCTGTCCTACTCTAGCCACATCCTCTGTTACCTTCCTGCTTCCTTTTTCTATTCCTGTAGCTCGTCCCCTACCCAAAGAGCTCCTCTCACTCACCCTCTAATTCTCCTTTCCATTCTCCTCTGCTTTTTCCTGTCTTTAGTCCTGGGACTACCTCCACTTTTCCTCCTGGAGTTCTCACCACTGTGTCTCACAGTAACCGTCCCTGCTTTGATTCCTCTTAAGCTGCTCTGGAGTTCCCCTGAAGGTTTTGCATTTCATTTGTTTCATGCATGACAAATTGCCCTTCCTATAGTGGGATTTTTTGTATCCTATTCTGCCCGGAAATCCTGTGCAGGCAACAGTGCTTGTCCAGTGATCTCTTTCTTTCCTTCATTTCCACTACTTGCCTGTACCCATTTTTTTCTTCCTTTAAGGTATCATCCAGAAGCCCCTCCCTCCTCTTGTTGAATGTTATCTAGCATCCTCTAGGCTCTTGGCTCTTTTTAATCTGTTCCCTACCGCAGATCCATTCACTTGCTTTGCAATTTCTGTGTCCACTGTAAGGGTATCTTCCCTGATTGCTCCTTCTCTTTAGCCTGTTGTTTTCACCTAAGATGTTCTGATGGTGGTTCAGGTTTCTTTCTGACTCTCCACTTTCTGGCCCTTACTTCATTTCCCAATCTCCCCAGATCTCTTTCATTTATCTTTCTGTGTTTCACTGTCTCCATTCAGCAGAAACATGAGATATAGGTAGATCTTGTCCTCTTTTCTATGCTGTTCTGCTCCACATTCCATCTGATGTCAATCTGGGAGTAGGCATGCACTTGTTCAAGTAAAGAATTACTGTTCTCCAAAGTAGTTGTGTCAAGGTGTAAGTCTGAATTTATATGAATTATCATCATGAGCCCAGACTTCTCCATGACCACTTTCCTTCAGTGCATAGAGGTGAGGTCAGCTTTGCCTGTGCTGTCAGTCCAGTGTGCACAACATCTTGTGTGAGCAGATATCCCTCCTGGCTCCGCATTGTCTAGGCCTTGTTGGCCGTGACATATTTCCTGTTCATCTGCACTGTCTTTATTTATCCATTTTTCATTCTCATGTATTGGAAGGAAGTCCAGGAATGAATGCTTGTCTCTCCAGTGTAAGCACCATCGTTCAGTTGCCAGCTGACATCTGGCTTCTGTGTTTGGGGTACAGATAGGGGGTATGTTTCCCTTCCTTCCTCTGGCTCTCTCTTTTTCACTGGTGTGTCAATGTTTGCTTGAAGAGAGAATCTCATTGTCTACAAAGACACCTCTCTCCCCCTCAAGTCTCTCAGGAACCTTCACTCGTACAATCACAGAATCATTTATGTTGGAAAAGACCTCCAAGGTCATTGAGTCCAGCCTTTGACTGAACACCACCACTTTGTCAACTAAGCCATAGCACTATGTGCCATGTCCTGTTGTTTCTTGAGCACTTCCAGGGATGGTGACTCCATCACCTCCTTGGGCAGCCTGCTCCAGTGCCTCACCACCCTTTCAGTGAAGAAACCTACACTGCATGGCTGAGGGCCTTCCATGTCACTTGCAGTGAGTTAATCTGTCTCTGCCTTTTTTCATGCATATAAAAGCCACTGTGTTCCTAGGGCATTTTTGTTCAAACCCTTTTGGGTTTCATATGGTAAATTCCATTGATTTAAAATACCTGAAAACCTTGGAAGATGCTTTAGGAGAGCTCAGTCTTTGGGTTTTGGAGCTTGTTTTTTTGTTGGTGTGTTATGGGTACTTTAGTGGGATTTTTTTTTTTTTTTAATTCGGTCACATTTCACAGTGAAACAGTTTATTTGTTTTTCTTACAGTCTCCTAAAACTGAGTCCGGTTCTCTTAAGTTTCTCCCAGCATAGTAGGCAGAATAATCAGCTTTTTTTACCCTAATTAATGCAACTCAGCCGTACTTCTGCTGCTCTAACATCCATTCTCTCCCCTTTATAGGCAATTCCCTTTGAATTCATCTTTGCAGTTCCTCTCCTGTTGTTGGCTTCTGCACATTTGCTAATTTACAGAGGCCATCAGACTTTGCAGATGATATAGATACTGGCAATCCCTCTCACATTACTGGGATATGAAGATACGACGCCCAGTCCTGTTCCCATGAAAGCTGGTGCCAAACCTCCCATAAAATGTTATGAGAACAGGACTGGGCCTCAGAATCTTCATTCCATTCTCCGTGATGGCAATTAAAATAACATTAAAATTAGAAACAGAATTAGCAGGTGCCAGACTCTTCTTGTTATCTTCCATCTTCTGTGTTTGGTAAGACATTTTTCTGATAGTGATTGCATTCACTGAGTTGATATATACAAAATATGGATGCTCCAGGCTTTTCATCATGTGGAGCACATGTTAAGAAAAATTGAGGAGTGCCCTTCAATGTACAGTCTGCCTTTCCATTTGTAATTGCAAAGCGCTCCCATGGCAAAACCAGTGCTGCCTAGATAGCTAAACACTATTTGTGTCCTTTTACCTTTATTTGGTGTGAAGCATTTTGTCTTTTTCTAAAATGTTAATTACTATCTGAAGTTGTTCCCTTTTTCAGCCCCACCCTGCACTTCAGATAATTCTGGCCTTTGGGAAAACTCTGATATCAAGCACACTTCCCTCAGAAATGAAGTTGGATCTGTGCAAGTCGTTTCATCAGAACTTTCAATTGGTATCATTGCAGTGATATAATTATCATGGCGTCAGTAAGCTCTAATAAATACAAGAGATAAAAACCCCACAAGTTTTACGAGATTATTTATGCAAGTAGTTTTATCTCAAACTGAGAAATAAACACAATATAAGATGTGTAGCCATTTTGATGCACTTGCATGCAGGGAAGAATTGCAGTGCATTGTGAGATGCTCGTCATGATGCAGTCATGAAAGGCAGAACTGGTTATGCACTGGGAGGTAGCTGAGGTCTCTTCTCTCCATGTGGAAATCTGAAGAATTTTCTTTCTGTCTGTTCTTTCTGTCTTCCTATGTCTTAATCCTGTAGTTCTCCTTCCTCTGCACTTCAAATTACAGAACTGTGGTGGAGGACAAGATGTTTCTCTGGATTGTCCTGGTGGGAGTCAGGATCACTGGGTCAACATGTGGCTTCACCCCATGTCTCCAGAGCTGTGGGGGCTCCCCTCATGCTAAGCAGTGTCAGCAGCAACAGTTTTAGCCAAGAACTTCCTTTTCTGCTACAGCATCCTTCTGGCTTTCCTTCCTAATATCTTTGCCATATGATTTTTATAAACACAGGACAATCTAACATTCCAACCCATAGTTAACATTAGTACAGGGAGCTGAAAAGCCCATATCCTACACACATAACCTTTAAGATACATGTTAACAAAAAGCCCTGTCCCTCCCATGCATGCTAAGAATACCATCAGCAAATGTCACCACAGTGTGTTCAAGAGTTGAAAATTCTCCAGATAAATCATGTTGGTAATTATGTTCTGTGACTCTGGGCAGGGATGGTTGAATAGCCCTAATTTGGAAAGTATTTGTTAGACTCTTCTGAAAGAAAGTCAACTTCCAAGAAGCAAGAGGGGCCTCATGAGGGGCATCTTGTACAGGCCACATTTCAGAGGCTAGGTCAGGGGGTTCTGCATAGGTCATAGAAAATTAATGAATACAGATAACAGCAGAATTTGGACACAGGAGTTTTACCATTTGTACCTGCTTTTATTTCACAGCCAGTAAGAGACATGAATTTGGGAAAGAATATATAAATACAAAGCTATATAAACACACAAGTTGTCAATTTGCCTTACTGGCTCAGTCAGGCAGAGTAAATATATATAACCCTCTAGTTCAGCTACTTCACTGTCACAGGATCTAGGCTCACCACTAAAAATGGTCTTCCTCTAAGATTTGCCTTTTATATTCTACTCCAATGTTTTTTGCTAAAAAGTGTTTACAATGTTTTATGCAGCTGTGCAAAGCACAATGAACCATGTTCTGCAGGACAGAGGCTCTGTAAATTAACCCTTAAATGTGAGCTAATAAGGGCCTACAGGATTTAGCCTTAGAAACACAATGTGTGTGGGAACTTAAGAAATGCAGCACAAAAGTCAAAATGAATTAGCTGCCAAGTTCTCAAATGACTTGTTTCCTTCAAATGTTTTGCTCTCCATGATTGCTTAGAACCTGCATAATTCCATAGTATCACTGCTTTCATGTATTCTTTATGCTTTCTTTATTCATATATGCTTTATGCTTTTTCCACACTTTGACTGTGGAAGGCCATGTTTTCTATTGGCAAAAAGGATGATTATGGTTAAAGTGTATTTATGGGCCTTTGACTTTGCCCCATCGCTTGGTAACTGCAGCTGCATATTCACTTTCAGAGGTATAATTAGTCATTAGAAAATAGCTTCAAGTATTATTGGTTACATTGACATTTTCACTTTGTAAATTATCATGTCTGAGAAATGCTGTCATTTACCTTCCTATTGGAAGTGTCACAACTAATGTCAATCTTCAGAGCTCCAGATGTACATTTCCCTTGATGCCTCTGGGCCTGTGAGGGTCTGACATGGATGTTTCCATAAATCCACAAAATCATTCACAGGCACCATTGAATAAGCAGGTAACCTACCTACATGTTTGCAGAAACGAGCCTTAATGAGTAAATGGCATCAATCTCAAGCCCATGGGATAGAAATGCACAGTATCAGTGCTGTCCTCATGTGCCAAATATTCCTTAGTATCTTTGGCCAGAGTGGAAAAATGGCTTCCCGCTGGTGAAGAATGGAAACCTCAGCAGTAATTCACATTTTCCTCATGACTTAAAGGAAATATTCTCCATTAATTTGCTGCCCACTCCCAGACTTCCAGGTTGAAAAAGGAGCAGGCTCTCCCCAAGCTTCCCATGTCTCCACAGACAACTGGGCCAAGTATCCTATGTTGTCTCTATCTTGAGGAATGCTGGGCTTCCAAAACATGGCAAGGGCTTTTCCCTTACTGGCTATTTAAAAGAACTAATTTACATTACCTTCCTCCTTACTTCCCTTGCACCTTACCAATGAAAAGAGAGAGCAGGTAAGAGCCTGCCTTGAAAGCATCATGTTTCACTGTGATGAAGTCCATGGAACTCCAGGGGGTCTCATGGCTCATATCTTCCCAAGTCCTCTTTCTCTGCTCCCACACATCCTGCTGCTTCTCACTTGGGGTGTGTCACTGCTCTTTGCACCTTCTAGGCCAAGAGCAAGATTTTTTTCCCTGTTCTCACAAGCATTTTGATTATCTAAGCAGTTCAGCAAGCAGTGGCAAAATAATAATGAGTTTCCATGAGTTACTCCAAATGGATTGTGACTTTGATTTAATGATTTGCAACAATGGAGTGCAAGATTTTGCTATGTCAGCTGCTGGATTAGAAGAGGAGTCATTCCCAGCACGTGCCCACAGGAGCATCTCAAATGCAAAATGCTTTAATCACTCCTCACACAAGCTGAGTAAACTAGACTCTGCAACATGAGCAGAAATCTAGCAGCATTTTCCTGCTCAAGCACCATTGTCCCCAGCCCCAGCACTTGCCTAACTTTTGAAAGAATTAATTTACAGAGATGGAGTGACTAAAGAAGGTCTGGACAAACTTCCCCTCTTCTTTTCAGGAAGGGATTTTTCCAGCTTTCATCTCTCCTGCGATAACTCTCAGTTCCCGTCAATTGAAGCCGCTGAGATAATCTTTCCTCTAGTGCCAGGATCCCCAGATGGGTAGGTCAAGGTAGTCAAGCCAGTTTTGTCAGAATAGTCCCAGTTCAGATCACAATTATATTTAATTTGGTCAGGTACAAGTCATACCTCATGGCCTGTATGAGATCCTACCTGAAGAAGTAAGAAATATATCCTTTGCCCCACAGGACATCATTCCAGTAATCCCATGGGGTGTCCTCTATCCCCTGAAGCGTGTGGGCTGCTGCAAGGGGCATGGTGCTGAGATCAGCCATTGACTATTAGCACCCTTCTGGCCTGTCTGCTGAGCCCATTAGTATTACCTAAGAGTTTTCATTCAGCCAACACTATTGACTTTCAGTGGCGAGTGAGTGCCTCTCATCTAACTCCTGCTCAGCAGAATGGGATGGTCTCTGCTTAGCCAGTGTCTCCCATCAGACACTGCAGTTAGGATTACACCTAGGGACAGCCTATGCCATCAAAAACCACCCCAGACCACAGTTGTTCCTAGGTAACCATGGGCTAACATGCCAACCTGCTCCCCCTGTCCAGGTGCCCATCCAGCCCTCTCCTCTCTTCTTCACCTGCGTGGCCAGGGAGACGTCAGCTGAGTGGGCAGAGGTTGGGCAATGCAGGACAGTCACACCCTCTGCTTTGCCTGGTTTGGCATGATGACATTATTTTCTGGGGCAGCAGGAAGATCTGGGGAGCACCTGTGGTTCATGAGGGACGCAATCTCCAATTTTTTCTGCTGCTTTGGGTGCATGTCTGTGTGGTAATCTGCAGTGTGGGGATTACCAAACTGACTCAGGTCATGGGAAGCCTTGTCCCATGACACTTAAAGGTCCCCACTGAGTCTGTGCTATACACGTTCAGGTTACAGGAGAACTTTTTTCTTCACCATCCAGCAAACCACTTTTAGTTTTTCTTAGTTTTTCTCCTAAGGAAGGACTCTTCCCATTTATCCCAAGCTTCTGCCAAGCGATGAATGGACTCCTGCTTACTTTGTCCTGACAGTCATCCCCTTTGTTGTGCACACTGGCTAACATCTCTGAAATTCTGGTGTTCAGCTGTCTGGATGTTTTGGATTGTTTTTTTGAATGAGATAACACAGCCTGGCTATGATCTCCTATGGCTGCAAACCTCCAGCCTCATGGGTGTCCTCCCACTGTGGGATCTTCCTGCCTTGCTGTGTAGAGCGAAGAAGGGAGGTCACCCTTTGAAAACTGCCTTCTGTTCTTCCTTCCCTCACCACATCCAGCAAAATTGTTGTCCTTCCACCATGGTCAAGATGGTCCTGTGCCTGCAGGGGAGGAAAGATTTGCCTCTTAGCCATGAAACCAGATTTGCTTTGGTTGTAGATTATTCTCCACCTAGTGAGAACAGCCAGGAAATTTGTTTTGGACTATGGTGTTTAGCTTCTCTGTACAAGATTTTTAGTTACTCATCTTGGCTGAGATTGGAGAGATAGGAGAGAGGGGAGAGACCATCAACTGAATGGAATCACCAAAGTGCTCCTGACATAAAACATGAGACAAAATCCATATGAAAGCCAGGTGAAAGGCAGACACAAAGATATGTTATACTGTGCTCTGGTTATCTATGTGGTCTTCTGCCAGCAGGATAGGAAAACTAGAAAAAAGGGACAGGCAGGTATGAAATTGGATTGGCAACCATCAATAGCATAACCTAAATGGACACTTAATAACGTGTAGAAGAGCTGACTCAGATTTTGATGCTGTCTTTTAATTTAGGATCAATGCCTGTGTAGATTACGTGGCATATTTGCCAGAGGAGTTCTCATAGAATATAGATGTTAATAGGGCAGGGTAATTATTTCTATTTTGTGCAAAACCAAAAGCCACATCATGGAAAGGTTTTAAATGCAAGCTTAACAAAATTATTCAAATGCAGAAATGAGATCAGGAAGGTTGATCGGTGTGTAAAGGATGATTCACATCTAACTCAGACTGCTTCCTTTTATATGTGAGTTGCCTTAAATTTAACAAAGAAAATCCTCTAACGGTAGTTTTCAACCTGGGCAGGTGAGGGCTTCAGCTATTGAAAAACCAGTGGTCTCCTGCACAGAAAGAATATAGAAATAGTCCTCCCCACTGGGAATTTTGGAGGGCAAGATCTGTTGACACTTAGCCACGTCCCTGTTCTGGTGTTTCCTCAGTCTCTCCACAGAAGACAGGGCTGCTGAAAGCAAGCTCTTTTCTGGGGTGTTTCTTTGTGCCACAGGGCTGATGCATTGCCCTGAGGTGCTCAGGATATGAGGGGGAAGCAGGGTGTCTATGAAGCCTTTTAACTCTTCACAAGCATAAACATTTCTGTTTAACTTCCAGAATCCCTCTTCCCTCAGGGGAAACTACTGCTTGTTTCTCTTTTTCCAGTGGATATAAGAGCAGGCCTGTTATTACTGGCACTCCCTTCCCATGGATGCATTTTTCTTGGTTTAAAAGACTCTGAATTTTTAAAAGGGAAACATGAGACTTTTTTGTTAAAGCCTTCTGTATTTTATGTGAGCAGAGGAGTTTTCTGCGTACATTTTATATCATCAGGGCCTTGAACATGAGTGACTTCTTCTTTACCCAGTACTTCATATACAATTCTGCTCTTTCTTCAACCATGAAATAACCACACCAATGAGAAAATAGAAGTCATTGTCTACCTGTAAAACTAATAGTAAATTTGCAAAACCAGAATACAAGGCAGAGCTAAATAGCTGCTCTTCCGCTGTTTTTATGAGATATGAGTCTTGCACATAAAATCCACATCCCAACTGTAAGCAGGAAGGAGAGCTGCAAGGCACAGACATCCAGAGGATTTTGGGCTGTCAGGTGCTTCTGTGATGTTTCTCGGTGTGGCCCGTACCCTACCAGGACCATCCTTACCCAGCAGCTCAAGATCCAGCTGCTGCAAGCAATTGAGAGTCTCACCTCCAGGAGAGACTCTGCCTTCTTCTGGGGTGCAGAGCCATGGCTGACACAGGCAGTTGCTGGGTCAGCAAAAGGGTTGAAATTTGTGCCTCCAAAACCTGTGCCATGGACCATGCCACAAGCTACGCAGGAGTAGAAAATATTTTCTCATTTTGATGGTTTGCTACCTAGAGTCTTGCTCTGTCAAATACCTTTCCACTTCTGCTATTCTCTCAAGGAGCCCATTTTATTTTCCTTTTCTTCTATTAAAAAAAAAATTGTCCTGAAAACAGCCTTACTGAAGTGGATACAATCCAACTAAAGCTCAAGCTCTGAAACATCAGAATTTTGCCCCATCTTTGAGGGCATTCGGGTCCTCCCTATGCTAAGCACTGGGGCTCTGAGTCCATCTCATCAGCATGTAGTAGAGCTCAGAGAGGGAATAGGACCAGCTTTTGTTTCACGTGCCTCTGTGGCTTTATTGTGACACAGATCACCTCCCATGTATCAACCCCACTGGGAATGCAGGGGTCTTCCAAACCCTTTTGGGAAATCACACATCCACTTTGCTTCCCTGCTCAGTTTCCCAGCCTAACCCCAGAGAATAAATGTTCCCTGGGACTTTTCCTTGGGGGACCCTGTGGCATGAGGCATGAGTTTTGAGAAAGAAAACTTTACCTGAGCTCCTTACGTGTGACCTTGATCTGTCTTCCTTCCCCTTTCCAAAGTCCGGGTGGTACTTTAACCTTGGCATTGGCTGGCTGGCTGGGGGCTGGTGGTGCCACTCAGCTTGTACCTACAGGCTTCCAGACTGCTCTGGAGCACTCCAAGTTCTCATCCACGGCCCTCGCCCTGCAAGGTCACAATCTCCTAAGGTAAAACTTTGGCACAGAGCACCCTGATCCCTGTGGGCCTGGTGGAAAGTTTGCACTAATTGAAGGAATAATGGCACACATCAGACATACGCATAGTGAGGAGGGAGAAAAGGAGCTTACTGAAGAAAACAAATCCTAACAAGTACGGGATACTAATTTTAAGTAGTAATTCACGCATTACTTAGTGCTTAAGGGCAAAATTCATGCTGCCCAAGACACTTTCCTAAGTCTGCAATGCATGGCATTTGCAACAGAGTAAATAGGTACATTTTAACACTTTACATGTCCACAAAGGTGTCTCTGTAACCCATACCAGGTCAGATATTCACAAGGCAACAGCATGATATGGGAATACATTTTAGTGTTGTAAAGAAGATCCCAGAGGAGACCCATTCCTGCTCTCCCTCCCTGAGGGGTCCAGGCTGCCATTACAACCACATTGAGAAAGAAGCAAGAGGAGATGTCCATTAACCCCTTAATTAAGTGCTGAGATGGCAGTCACAAGTCAGGATGTGTCCAGAAGAGCCAGATGAGCAACTGCAAAGAGCAGGAATCCCATTTGAACGCCACAGGGCTGTGGGCAGTACCTCTGGTAACAGCACTGAGTTTAGATGCAGCTTTCCATTTCTGGAACTTAAAGAAGCTGATGGTGATTAACCAGCTGAATCTGCCATCAGGAGGCAGAAGTTTCTGTTTTGAAGCATGGAGGAGGCAACCTGAGTGCCCTAACATCAAGCAGCTGTCAGCACAGGACAAGGAGACGGGCTTAAGGGCACCTTTGCCACAAGATCGCTCTGGTTTTGTCACAATTCCTTTTCTTTGTTTCCCAGTTACAAGCAAAATGTGATTATAAATTCTGCTGCTGTCCATCCTGCCAGAGCTGCATGCTGCAGGAGACCACAGTGGGGTTTATCCCACCTGATTCCCTTGCCAATCCTCACACGCAGAGATGGCAATAGATGGTGATGGTCTACAAAGCTGCTGTTTTTAGCATCTTCTTCATAGCCTCCCACCAGGACACCAGGGGAACAAATGACATTGCAAGCCATCCCCAAAGAGTTTGGTAGAAGGTCACTGAGCTGCTCTGCCCAGTCATGGCCACAGGATGTGGCCAAGGTTGTTTTCTCATACAAGAACTGAAAGATCCCAAGGCAGGGGTATTCCTTGGCCCTATGGGTTGCTTTGGCAGGCGATTGGTGCTTGGGTTGTAGGTGCTGCAACGCCTCAGCTCAGCAATCTGTACCCAGATCTCAGCCATCCTCTGTTGATCATAGCCAAGACAGCATCCCATAGGAGGAAACTTTGGGAAAAAATTAATGGATGTACAGAAGAACAGTAGAAATGTAGAAACATTATCTAGAACTGGACTTTCAACATCCCTAGCTCATCACAACCCAAGTTCTCTTGAGATCCTCACCAACAACGTCTCTCAGCATTAGCAGGAGCTAAATGTGTGGGAAAGAAAAAAACCAAATATCTCAAGAATCAAATTGCCGTGCAAACTAGAAGGCAAAGAATATATTGCATGAGATGAATCTCCTTGTATAGGAGATTTGTATATTCACTTTGCCAGTGTGCAAAAGTGAAACCAATTCATTTTCTAACAAACATCAGTGCAAATTTGAAACAACACTGAGTTTTCACCTTTAGTTCTGTTCTCCTCCCTTTATTCTTTCTTCCCCATTTTCCCATCCAAATTTCATTTTGGTAAATATTTCTCCCTGTTGCTCAGATAACCGCGTCTGATTGCAGAGACCTGAAGCGTAACCGATGATGAAAGACGACCTGAGGGATATCGGAGTGCACGCACCACAAGGGTGTGGACATAAACCCCTGAAATATGCTGGCAGTATGACCAGAGTCGTTCTACTTGTAGGTTAAGTCAAGATAAGAACTTGCCTGATGGTTGCACACACAGGATTAGACAAAATCAATCCTTCATGCTTGTTAAAAATCCACCAGGACTGTTGGCTTGAGATGAGGCTGAGCCTGCAGGCTGGGGGGCAGAGGGGGGTCTGAGCTTCACGTGTCTTTTGACACAAAGTTTGATGGTGACCCGCTATCCCGGTGGTGCACTCCCAGCTGGGAGAGTGGGAACAGAAGGTTAGCCCTACCAGCCAGGACCAGGGGTTTTGCCCCAGATGGGCTTTTCAGCTCAGGGCTGGCACTTTTGCAGCAGGTCCTCCTGCACCTGGCTCGCGGGCACCTCTGCCTCTTCATGGCAGGCTTCAGTGTCACCCGCAGTACAAGGTCGCTGCTGGGCACTGGTGGCAGGGGGTGGTGGCTGCCCCTGGCAGCAGCCAGCCCTCTGGGGGGGTTACATAAAGGCAGTGGAACACGTCTGCTCTGGGCACAGGCAGTGAGGCATGCAGTGAGTGGATGACTAATGGCCCCACACTGGCCTACTTAGAGCCTGCTGCTCTGGTGGGTCCCCACAGCACCGATGGGCAGGGAAGAAGGACAACCTCTTCCTGGAGTGGAGGGCAGGTGAAAAAGCCTCCCCTCACTCAAGGATGCTGAGCAAGGTCTGCCCCATACGTGAGGAGGGCTTAGATTTCACAAGAAGGAGATAGTCAGAAAATACTGCTGCAGCGTGCAATCCAGCACTTCTTGCACTTCTTGCACTTCTTCCTCAGCACTTTCATACAGAACCTTCTTAAAAAAAATTATTTACAAATACCAAGCAAAGTTGAAGGCACAGCCATGCAATGCTGATCATGGGTTTGCAGGATTTTATGAGTGTTGACTGATGACGGATACGTCTTTGAAAAGTCAGGGCTGCTTGTGTCACCTGCAGAGTGTGAAGATCTCTGCAAACAGCACAGGCAGACAGAAGAGGTCAAATCAAAATCAGCTCCCATAGTGCATTATTAATCCTGCAGATTGTGTATAGTGGAAATAAAAAGTCATCTTAAAGTAGCCAAATGCTCTAATATAAAGAACTAATTAAAAAACCCTCCCAAACTATTAACAACAAATAGAAAGTGTTCTTGACAATGAAAGCTTGCATGATTTTTACCCCAGACCTCTGACTCTCACAATGCTGGCAGTACTGGAGCAGTGCCAGGTGTGTGCACCCGCTTTTCCATCACATGGCTTCTCCAGCCTAGCCCAGGCAGGGTCTGTCCTGCCCCACTACAGCTGGAGTGTGGACAGGCCCTGATGGAGAGCATCTCTCCGTGGATATCTTGTGAGTTTGAGAGGCTCAGGTGTCAAAGGGAGCTCCCAGTAGAAAGCTGTGGCCACAGACGTGTTATTTTTAACAGTTGAAAGCTATTTAGTGTTTAACCCCTCAGTTCACCTCTCCCTTTGGGTCTGGAGCTCTGGCATTAATGCAGCTATTGTTCAAGTGTTTAAACTTTCCTTGCTATCAATCAGCTCAGGAACTGTAAACACTCACATTGTGGATCCATAATATCTTGCTCTCCATCAGGTGTTAAGGTGTCATGGGACAACTGCTGGGTTTTTTCAGACTTTTGGACCCATTTTTGTGCTGAAATTCTTTATGGTGAGGCCACTGATAGGGCTGTGCAGCGGGACAGCAGCAGGCATCTGCTGCCAGCAGTGACACAGAGGAGTGCAGGGCTCATCCATCAGAGCAAAGGGAAGGGAGCGCTGCTCTAAACGGGGCCACGTTTGTGCCACAGCGGCGGATATGCACAGGGAAGGAAGATTTTTTCCTTACAAGCATGGGGCCAGGGCCTTGGCCATAGCTTGCAGCTGGCAGGGAACACACAGCTCCTGGCTTAGGAAGAGAGCGGGGAATGGAGGATGACTCACAGCCCAGCCCAGTCCTCCCTCCCTGCCAGCCACAAGTGCTGGGCAGCAGATTTCAGGAAGAGAAGGACACAGCCACTCATCATCCACTCCTGTGTTCTCCACTGATTCATTCTTTGCTCATCTAGACAGGGCTGAAAATAACAGCCTGCAAAAGGAAGGGCAAGAGGTGCAGGCAGCCCAGGTGGGAGGTCTGAGCATGCCAGAGTTTGGCTGGGATCACCACTGAGCATGGTGTGGGCCGCTGTGGCATGGCAGCAAATCAGTCTGAGGACTGGGAAAGGACACACATTATCTTCACTCCTCGTAGAACAGAAGTGAGCATTGATATGGTGTGATTTAATAGAGGCTAAAGATGTTTGCATGAATTAACTGGAGTGCAGGGTCCTGGTCTGGACAGGTACTTGCAGACCTGGACAAAGTGAGAAGCATTCAAGGAGCACAAGAATCAAGAGAATTATACACCAAGGGATTCAAAATGAAAAACATGGCTCATTTAGTCCAAGGAAAGAATATTAGGAACAGAGATGGAAACAATCCTCTAACACATAAAGCCTTCTTGAGGATATGATTGTTTTATATTATCTGTGTAGACAAAGACATGAAGAAATCAATTTTCCTTCTGCAACAAAGAGTGCTTTGACAACCTACTAGGGAACATTTCCAAGATGTACAAGGTGTGGAGTGTGGGGAGAGGCTGGAGAATCCTTTTCCAGAAAGATTTTTCAGGAGTCCTTAGACAAACCTGGGTGTGATGTTTCCCTGCACTGAGTGCCTGTGGCGGGGGTCCGGCAGGGTTCCCTGGCAGTGGGGTATCTCAGTGCAGAGAGGGAACCCAGCAATCCTGCCAGGTCTCCTCCTGGTTTACATTTTGTCCCCTCAAATGTGGCATTAAGTATTCTTGGCAAGAGTCGTGACTTGGCTTGAACAAGCGTTTGATAAGATCCAAAAAGCTAAATGCAGAATACTGCTCTATAAGAAAGTGTTGAACAGCAAATATGCCCCACTTTCTATGATCTAAACCATGTTAATTCTCTAAGCACAATTCATAATACATCTGGAGCCAACTATTTCCATTTACTTATAGACAGTGTTAAGTGAGCTACTGTTTTAATTTTGCTGAGCCAGACAGAGATAATACCCCGAGGAAACAGTTTAAATCTGTAAAAAGTAAAAATGACAGTGTAGGTTGCTAAGTGATAATGATTTGCAAAACATAAATACTTACACAAAGGAAGTGATTAATTCAGGACATTCTTTATATATCACTACTATAATCTTTTCAGCTGCAGCCCATTATGTACCCTTATCTCACAGCATACTCACTTTGTTTTACAACCAATCCTTTTAATCTGCCCGTTTTTTTCCAATTTACATCTTTTATTTACCCAGCCTTTTGCATGCTGTAGCCATCCTCACTCCATGGAATGACACCCATGGACCCATCACACACAGGATCGGAGACATTTGCACTTGGACACCAAAGAGAGGTTAAAAGAATTTTTCCAGTACCAGAGTACTGTCCAACACGGGTGGCTGAGCAAGTCTCCATTTGTCATCATCCATGGAGGAGTTAGTGCTGCCGAGTCCATCTCCTGCAAACATAGCACCTATCTGTTATTTATTAATTCCTGCACAACATTCTGCCCTTTGCCTTTGGTGAAGACACTAGATATGAGAGGCTGTAAATCTAAGGTGAAAGGACTGATGGCGAGTGTTGTCACTAATTTAAATATGTCTGCTATTTATACTGTCTCACATGCAGTGACCAAGGAACAGCATTCAGATCTTCCACAGCATTCATCTCCCCCAGCCCCTAAATGCCAAATTGCTGCTCATGGAAATGAGAAGCACAGGAGCTCCACAACTCCTTGGCTGCATTAGTACTTACCTCAGACAATGGCCTAAATGTTTGCTAATTCTTGGAAAACTGCAATCTTGTTGAAACCTTCATTTTGTTTTATGACAGTGTTGTCATTTTAGTGTCTGCATGACATTGTTTACGCTGTAAAATGCTGCCTCCTGAAGCAGATGCCTCTTGCAAGGAATGAGCATGACCAGCCCATGGCATCCCCAGCTCCCTTCCCAACTGCTGGGGTTGACTGGCTCCTCCTTGCTCACTGCTCCCTTTAAAGTGATGTGAATCCACTGACAGCAACTTTCACCAAGGCTGCTTCCAATACTGACTCCCATTATATATCTAAGTAAGCGTTGAGGTGACCTTCCATAAAATCAGGAAAGGGCAGTAAAACCTGCTAGTCAGTACCTAATTACACTCTCCTGGTTTTGCAGATTTTTTCTGGTGTTCCAGCAGCCTTTCCCTACTAGTTTCACATCCATGTCCTGTTTCCCTCTTCTGTTCTCTCACCTGTCATAGCCTCAGTGTTGACAGTGATTCGTCATTCCCTGGTTATTTCAACACACCTCTGTCTTGACTTTACTTCCTATTTCCTTCACAGCTTCCCCTTTCTAAAAGTTATGAGTGTCTGCTCTTGTGATTTCTTCATTACTTTGTGCAATGGGGATGTCCCAGCAGCCCTGGCTTGCTCATACCCTTCTGGAAATTACTGTATTATGAATTGTTTGTGTAGCTTTACCATGTTTCCAAAATGCCCACCACCACTCTATCTTGGATTGCCTCCTTGAATATTTGTCTTGTTGTTTACAGTAAGTTTAGGTTTGGATTTTTTTGCGGCTTTAGTTTGTTTTTTTTTTTTCCTTTGTACAATGACCTAAAATGCTCCCAATTTATCCCTTTGAAAACCACCTTCTCAGAGATAGATTTTACTTATTGTGATCTAGTTTCACCCCACCTTTTTCTTCATCTTCATCTTCCTCTTGGTCTCTTTAGATGAACTAATTTGTGGCTGCATGAGCACTGGGTGTATGCTTATATTAAGCATTGGGCCATGTTGTATATTTTGTTTCTAATTTGCATATTTATAGGGATCAAGGATCTCTGATTTGTACTAACTATATCTGCATCATCTCCAAGAGACGTGTATCAATCCTTTCCTCAAAGAACTCAAAGACCTCTGCAACTGCTCTAAATAACCTTTTCAGTTGCTTAATTTACACTTAGGAAGACTTTTAAAAACATCTAAGCTGTGGATCAAACTCTCTTGATACTTGTATTTGCAGCTAGGGTGAGCTTTGTACAACCTTGTAAAAGCTTGAAAAATATTATTTAATCTATTTCATAAGCAGTGAGCCCAAGAGTGTAGATAAGTATGTGAAGATGGTCTCCATGCCTATGAAAAGGATCAAAGCTCAGGACCAAGCAAACAGATAAAATAACTGTCAGCCAAAATCATGGGCATCAGAAGGAGGAGATGTGGGAAGCTTAGCAGTGGTCAGTCTGCTTGGTCTTGGGCCAACAGGGGATTGGATCCCGGTCAAGATTTTTTAACTTGCCATGCTCAGGGCTGAGACCATGGGTTGAGTAAGTGACCTCTGCCAAGCTGCCACCCTCAGATCATGCTCCTGTGTAGCTCTTGCAGCCATTCCCTCTGCCATCTCCAATCCTTTTCCCCTGGGAGGGTGCATGACCTAGAGCACTGCTGGCCTCCACGAAGGGAAAAATGGGAATGCAAAGATACAGTTGAGCATTAGGCAGGCAACTGGAAAATGAGGGAGACTATAAGGGACATCCAAACAGTCCCTTAACATTAAGGGATGGATTAACAAAATTAGAAATATGGGGTAGTAGAGCAGGAACTGTAGAAAGGTACCAGTGGGGAAAAAAAAAAAAAATAAATAAAAGGGCTGTTAGGAGAAGGCACGAAGCAAAAAAGAAGCTGAGAACTGAGTGCGCCAGGACCATTGCCTTTCTTCCTGGGCAGTGAAGGGAGATACTGACACAGATCTGAGCATCTCCCAGTGCAGCCTCCCTCGGTCTGGGCTGTGCTCAGGGTGTTTTTCAGCCCTGTGCTATCTGTTGTGCCATATATGAGATTATTGCCCAAGGTGAAAATATACTGTCATAAAATTCTCCCCTAATAAATTCTCCTTCATTAAGTCAGCTTGCATTTTAATTGAGTAGACTATACTTTCTCCACCTAGTTACTGTGGTTTTCCTAGGTGTGTAAACTGGGGATTTTAGCCAAGGGTGGAATTGTGTGAACTGCAGCTGGTTCCATTCCAAACCTTCACAAAAGTAGAAGCATGTATTAGGCATTTAATTATTTCCTTACAAAAGGAATAAAAAAAGAGGAAGAGCTGTTGCAGATTTGCCATAAGAGCTTTCTCCAGGTTAAAATTGTTGGATATACCACTAAAAAACATGTGGAAATAATAGTTCAAGCAACAAAAATAGAAAGGTCTTCTTGAGAAAACCATGACTGGAGGAACAGTATTTGCCAAACAGGCCTGGAAACAAGCAAAAATGTATCCCATTGCTGGGGAATAGAAAGAAAGAATATGAAGTGAGAGCTGGAGGGAACGAGGGCTCAGAAAAGCTACATCAGTGAGCACTGGTACATGCTACACACATCACATGCGTGAGGTCTGGGCTTCTCAGGGAGAATGCAAGGAGTTGAAAAAGCAACAGGCAGGAGCAAGGGGTTGGAAGAGCTGTCCTGTGAGGCTAAAAAAAGGAATATAATGTCCCACATTGCAGGGACTGTGCTGACCACAAGGGTCCTGCTTCTACTGCCCCGTGCCTTCCAGATCCAAACATAAAACCCCTGTGGTCTAAAAAGGCCTTCTGCCAATAACTTTGTTTTAAGGCTCACAGAGAGTTGATCACCAATTATCTCAGCAAACACCAAGTTGACAGACAAATACTGAGTCAGACATAAAATAGGGAGCAGCTTCATCTTGGAACCTATCATGAGATTAAATTGGAGAAGTCAAACATTGCTGTCAACAGAGAGGATTAGGAAAAGGCTGCGTTTGGCACTCCTGCACCTGAGCACACAGAACTGTCCTGGGAGGAATGTGAGTCAGAGGAGTTTCTGCCAATGGGCAGCTGGGCTGTGCCTGGGGAATTGCAACGGGAATGACCAAAACACACCCTTGAGACACCAGCCATGGTGTTTTCCTGCTATAAACAAGGTGATCATGTGTTGTTCCAGAAGTGTCTCAACATTGCTTTAATTGGGCAGCTTACAAATTATCTGGTTTTTAAATTACTCATAAATCATGAGCATGGTCATGTTAAAGCCCTCCTTGTAGGCTCTAACATCCAGTGGTGATCACCTCTACCTTTTAACACAAATTTCAGAACCTTTGGCACGCCCACCAGAGGAGGGTCCTGCAACTACACACATCTTGGCAAAAGAGCCCCCATGCTGCTGACAGATGAATATTTACCGCATGGAAAGTTCTCCAGCTTTCCTCAGACTGAAGTAATGCCATCAGGTAGATGGCAGCTGGCAGTAACCCACATCAGTGGAAAAAAGAAAAAAAGAAAAGCTGCAGCAGGGATCACAGAGAAGAACTTGGACCAGCACAGCACCAGGCCACATGGGTATCAGATATCACGGGTAAACTATCTTGGAAGAAAAAAATTGATTTTATAGGTGAATAGTCCAAGTTTGTTAGCCTAGAAAATGGGTAAATGAGGATGAGCTGTTAACATCCATTTCCAGCTCTGCAACAGGCTGTGGCTGGATTCCCAGGAGCTGGGCAGACAGGCCTATACAGGCAGTACAGCCAAAAGCACTTTGCTACAGAAACAGGGCAGCAAGCCACGCTGGAGGCCAGCGCAGACTGACCTGGCCTAAGGAACAGAACAAACCCAGGACTGTGGGCAAGGCTGCCCACAGTGCCTGTTTACCGACCTGCACCAGCACGGCCAGCAGCAGCGTGTCGGAGCAAAGTCCTTTTGGTGACAGACAAGAAACTCACCCGCAGCTCACAGGAGAGGTGGCAGCTGGAAATTACACTTTGTTTTGATCTTCATTGGCATGGGGACAGGACTGCCAACAGGGTGGACATGGCAGTAACTACCCAAGACTACAGTCAGTGGCTACAGTCTGGACAGTTGTTACAGCACGTTTTATGGCAGCACACTCCAGAGGAGTCTGGACCGTAGATTTTTAAGAAGAGACTTGAAACCAAAAACTATATTCAGATGCAGTAAGCACTGTTTACATAGTGCAACAAACATGCACCTACCTCACTTTTACTGATGATTAAATATGTTTGCATTAATCCCTACCTACTGGTTTTCCCTTATAATAAACTATTAGGACACTATGATCAGATTAAATCTGATTTTGTCAAACTATACATAATACCTGCATCTTCCTAAGGAAAATTGTATTCTCTATTTTTCTCTGCAGTCGTATCCTTATTTTTAATAGCTTTTGTTTTGTAAACAACACACTGGAGTAGTATGAGATGTCTCAGCAATTGAAGCTATATTCAGACTTCTGTAATCACCCTTTACTATGCACTGATACAGATACTGATAGAGAGGAGATGATGCTTGTAGTAAACTTGTTTTTCTAAAGAAGGAAAATCAAAGGCAAATGGAACATTTCTGGTTTGTAGAAGTACAAAATGTGACTTCATGCTACTCCAGAAACTTCAGTACAACATGGACAACAGGCACTCCTCATTCCATGAAATCATCTGGCTATGCAATTTGCTGTCTCCAGTAGCCTGTGTGTTTGAAATGGCACAATTATATCTTTCCATTAATGGCACAATTACATCTTTCCATTACTGCACAGCTTTGAAATGACATTGCTGAGTAATATCAGAAAATCTGGTTTTGTGGTTGCAAGGTGCTCTGGAATGTGGAAAACTACAGACTTCTGTGACTTTGTGCCTTTGTGTTATACTGGTAATTCCAGAAATACGTTTTTAACTGCACAGAAATACATTCTATATTACTACTAGGGACTTAGTATGTAGATTTCACTCCATTAAGTAGGGCTTATAAAAAATAAAGAAAGAGCTGCACATCAACACAGCTTGCAGTAAAGCTGACTCATAAACAACAACCTCATTTTTTCAGTGATATCAGAGTCACAGTGAGGAATTTCCAGCCTCATCACTTTCTCCTTGGGCTGCCAAAAAACACCTCCATTGTATTCCTTAGGAGCATTGTATTCCTTAGGACCTGTTTAAGCAGACCAAGAACAAGCAACCATGGCTTGATGTGGATAGGTACTGTTATGGTATTGGAAAAATTAGCGCAAGACCTGATGTTAAACACATCGCAAATGGAAAGAAGGGTTTTCATAGTGTTTTAAATTACAGAGCCTTTTTAATGTTTTCTATTGGAAAACCTCTCCATTGTGATGACACAGAGGTGTTGAACCTTTGTGGAGGCCTTGGGCAGGCTGTTAAAACTACAACAGTGTCAATCTAGGCTTAAGCTAAACAGATCAAACATCCAATTTAGGGCAAATTTACAGCTCTTATTGTATAGAATCTTCTAAAAAAGTAAGTTCAGCATAAAGCTTTCCTGTATCCACATGAAACTATGGACTCTTTAGTTAACTTTTCCATGGTAGACTATATTCTACCCACAGATAAAAGGAAACAAGTTTCTGGAGGATTCTGCATCTTACACATCTCTGCTTCTTGTGAAAACAGATGTGAAATCCAAGTAGCTGGAAGGAGTCTACCAAGCCACATATTAAAATCTCCACACCCACATTCAAGAAGAAATCTCATACACACTGAGTGCTGTTTCATTTCAAGCATCTCTCCATTTCAATGTCTGGTGAAGAGCAATCCATCCTCACAACCCCATGGAGCACTTCTTTGAACATGTTAAGAAAATAAGTTCTACTGCTCTGTAGAAAACTGGAACACTGCTAGTATCTTACGACCTCCCATTTATAATAGAACCAAGAGGTTTGTGTAGCCTTTCTAGAGAAGGCAGTTCTACCCAAAAAATGAACTATAACAGATACCAGTCCATAGGTAACTTCCTGTAAGTGATGTGCTCTAAGCTGTACCCCTGCTTAGCTCTGAATAACATGCTGAAGGGAGGAACTTCTTTCTCTTTCTGAAATCACAGAAAAGAACAGAAAGAAATCCTTGCCTGTTGGCTTGGTACATACAAAGCCTTACCAAATAAAATGTGAGTTTTCCCCTGGGGTCAGTTTTTGTCTTTCCACTCTGCAATAGCACCCACACGTGCAGGCACACACACACTCACTCTGAAGCTTGAGGGAACGCAGCAGATGAGCAGGCAGCTAGAGCAAACGTATTCATTTACACTTGTTTGCTCTAACTAGATCCTAATTAATTTGTGAAACACTTCCTTTTGTGCCTGGCAGGCTACTGAAAGCAGAAGACCATTTGGTTTTCCTCCTGATGCTTCCAATAATTATTAGGTTCACATCTGCTGGGCTCCTCTTCTCACAGAGAGTTCCTGTCCTCCATATCTCCATCCCTGCAAGGGCACCACAGTTACAAGTTCTCAAACACCTTTTTGTAACTCCATACTATGGCAATGCAATCCTGAAATGGAACTATACAGGCAATGGCAGCAGATCTCATCTTTCGAGAAATTGACACTGACAATGACATCATTTTGTCTCAAAATGATTTTTTTTCTGTTTTTATACAAGCACCGCAAGCACTTCTTCTGCTTCCCTAATGAAGCACAATTCACTCTTTGCCTAAAAGATGGTATAGATGGGATAACACAGTTTAATACCATTCCAATCAGATAATAGTGCAATCAGAAAAATGCTCACATATAACTTTCAAACTTACCATGATTTAACAGAAGAATAGGGAAACAACTACAGAATAGGGGAAGTAAATTAATATAGCTGCTTTGCAAGCTGCAAACTACTCCATTACACTCAGAGATCTAGGAAACAGAGGTATGGGAGACTTCCCTCAGTGAAGCAATTGAGTATTTCCCTGCATCTGTCTTTTCTTCCTATCTCACACATCATAGATCGTTTCTTTTTAATGGCATTAAGTCAAAGGCTTTGGTATGAACATAGTGGACACTGCTTCCAATAAGCAGCAGTAACTTACAGTAAAATACATGCAATAAGGAAAACAATAAATATCAAATTGGTGAAACAGAGAAAAACACAGTGCAACAAAGACGGCCTTAGAAAATTCTATAGGTGTAACCTGAATAAAAAGAGACAGGATTTTAAAATACACAATTGTGTAAAAAAGAAACTACAAGGTAAATTATTCCAAAATATCTCATAGTTTAACATAAATAGTTACTTGAAGATTTAACTACTGCTCATTCTATTGACAATCAAACAAAATAAATATTTGACTGTGTCTGGAGCAACATTTCTGATGCAAAATTATCCAGAATCAAATAAAACTTGAAATCGGGAAATGCAAACCAGGAGGAAGCATAGGAGGTCTCTGCTGTAACCTCCTGCTCACAGCAAGTCAGCTCTGAGGTCAGAGCAGGCTCTTCAGGGCTTCATCCAGTCAGGATGAAAACCTCTGTGTTGGGAGACTACACCACCTCTGCAGACAACCTGTGCCTCTGCCTGACTAACCCTCATGGGGCAAAAAGTATCTCCTGGAACTCCTACACAAATGTCAGCTAAAATACACTTTTGGTCAAGAACCTTCCCCCTCCTCAACTTACAGCTGTAAACCTGTGTGGGAGCTGATGCTCTGAGGTGACATCTGTTGTAACCCTGTGGAGCAGCTGCTCACTGTACAGAAGTGTTCTGTCTCTAAAGCATCAGTCACACCGGAGCACACAAGTTAATACCTTCCTCATTAAAATATTTTATTAATAAGCAAATAATAAAGACAGCAGCAAATATTTCATGACATGATCAAGTTTTAAAAAATCTCAGAGTAAACAGAAGCACTGCAAGCTAATTAGTTATGACAATGTCATATGCCCACAAGAAAAGCAGGTCAAATCTTGAAAGTAATCAGAACCTTCTTCAGCCTTGTCTGAGATGCAAAATGATACACAAAATGAGGAAATCAACCTCATAATTAATTTACTATTGCTTAGTAAGGCCTCAGGAGTGAGGACTGACCACTCAGATATCTAAATGCAGGTTGAGCCAGTCACCGTGGCAATAAAAAACAAGAGAAGAAACATGAACATTTTAAGTCTGTATTGGGATAAAGTAATAATTTGAGCTTACAAATTTCCTATTCACTCCACTGATTATAAAGAAGCACAGGACAACCTCTGCACTGTGCCTCCCATCCTATGTTTTACATCCAGAGATGTGTTCTTGGCCCACCACTTGTGTTGAGCAATACAAATTACCTTACGTCTCTTTTACTGTGACCTAAGCACAAATAAGTGGGTTTGGTATGTTCATGCAGACATTTCTGCTAAGCTCGAAATGGTAACTAGTAAAGTTACAGCTCTAATAAACAACAGCTTGTTTGTGTACTGCATCCTCTGTAAAAAACACATGAGAATTAGCAGAATGACAGCTTAAAACTTCTGCATCTGTACTGTGAAGTTACATGACCAGCTAGCACAAATTCAGAACTGCATAACTCAAGCAGGGTGGGTATAATGCACTGTTTCAAGTTATTCCTACTATCTGCATTAACAGTAATGCCCCAAGGTTCCAGCTAAGATCAAAGTCCAACTATATTACAGAGTACAGATGTTCATAATAACACTTTGCAGTGGACCAAAACATGCCACTGCAGCACCTGAGGTTGATCCTACTTTCATGTGTATCCTGTGTTTTTCTATGTGGAGATGTATCTCCTGAGGGAAGGGCAGCAGTAGGGCATAAATGCTACATTTAAGCCACTGCATCTTTCCCTCTGTAGGGGACCAGAAGAGCAGATCATAGAATCATCAAACGGCTTTGGTTGGAAGTGACCTTAAAGATCATCTAGTTCCACCTCAGATAGCTGGGTTCCTTCAGCTACAGCTGTTACATTCACTACAGCTGAGTCCTTAAGAAGCAGATCTTGCTTCAACCAATGTATTAAACAGACGTGGCAGCAGAGAGGTAAACTGGTTTCCCAAGATCATTTGGAAGGTTGTGGAAAAGCCCAGAAAGATGCACTACACCATACTGTCTCCCAAACCAGCTACTAAATCCAAATCACTTATTTCTTCCAGACAAGTCATACAATCGGGCACATACTTACGCAGCAATGCCAACAGCCAGCATCAAACATCAGTGAGCAAAGCCATGGGCTCTCAAGTGCATGGTCTTGAAGACCAAGTAGGTCTCTGGTAAGTCTTAAAGAACCAGGGGGAGGGGATGAAGGGGGAATTCTGCTCTATTTACTCACATTTAGATCACCATACAGGTACAGAAGTGCCATGGGGAGGGAAAGGAGGAGCAGGTCTTTACCCTACACTGTGAAACAGTAACAGACACGAACTGAAGTGACCCTTCACTGCTGCTGAGGTCTCAGCTCACAGTCGGGTGAATCCACACTTTGCTCAGTACAACCTTCTCCTGCAGTCTATGCAGTCACTGCTTTACAAATTAACCTCACTGTCACAGTGACTGGCGGGGGAGGGCTTATTTTCTCCCGTGACAAACAGCTGATGTTTGCCTGTTTCAGATCCCTGCGTTAGCAAATATTGTTCAAGTGCTAAATTCCTAAGCAAGTTGAAAAATGCATTATTTAAAACATGATTGTGTTCCTGCATTGCACAATATTAATGTTGCTAAAGCTACTTAATGCTTACACATCTAATGCATTTATATAGTAATTTGATAAATTTTAACAGAACTTTTTAATAACTGTTTCTAGTCATTCATGAATGTGGCAAATTTGGACCAAATGTTTCATTGGTCTCCATGTGCATATATCACTGGTTGCCCATTCAGTCTCCTCTTCTGCATGACCAAAAATTTCCGCTTTTTTATGAAGATCTGCTCTTCATTTGGTCTCTCCTGTTAGACAAGGTACACCTCAGTCAGATTTCATTTGTGTTTTCAGTTTGGCAAGACCGGTGAGACATTCATCTCTCCATTTTCTCCTGGCATCCAGGACTTTTGGAACAACTGGAATTTTTTCAGACAGTGCCTGGAAGAGAAAATTTAAGATGACTAAATTTATGTTCTGAGTGAAAAGTTTCTTACCAGCGTTTTTTTCCTGCTTTCCCTGTGTTCAGACCATGTCACCATCCACACAAACTATAATTTATGCTATCACAAGAAATAGGTCACTAATTCTTTACATGAGTGACTGGAAAGGAACCAACCTGTATGGGAATAAAAATGCTCCCACTTGGATAAGGCTATCCTGAATGTGGCAATGAAGATGACTACAGAAACAACAAAGCATCAGCCTCTTCCCTCATTTTGCTCCACACAGTCATTGTCTAGTCTCTTTGATGATAATCTTTTATTAAGTAGAAAGGAGACAACCTGGCCATTTATGTTGCTGAAAATGTCTTCTGAACCAGATTCCTTTGCGTGGTTCCCTATAAATGCAGTGAGGGATATCATATTGATAAAAATATTTTGTCTTAAGAATATCAGTTATAATAAAAATAACAGGGGAAGACACATAGCAAACTCAGTAAAAATAAGTATTTCTGAGTGCACAGCCAAAGTTGTCTTAGAAGAGCCAAGGAAAAAAAGTTGTTTTGAGAGTGCAGATAGAGACCACAAGGTCATCTTTGTCAAAATAGGACCTGAGGTCTTAGGCTTAAAAGGCAAGTGTTGAGAAACTGGGTAAAACCTGGACCTGCTAGCAATGACTGGTAAGCTGCAGTCACTCCAGAAAAAAATCAGAGGGAGAGACAAAGGAGTAAGGTAAGAAATGTTTAATGATTTACTCTAACAGAAGATCCCTGCAAGCCCATCTTTGGCACCGAAGACTGAAGATAATAGACACAGAAGCAGATGTTGAAGTGCAATCCAGACTTCTATAAAGAAAGCCAGACTGTTTCATGCCAATTAAAAGCTCCTGATTGACTCCAGAATTATTATTGATCGTTATTATAAGCAGTCTATGTTATTTAAGCATAAAAGGATCTTTTTCCTCAAAATGCATTAAAATAAACAGGAACACAAAATGCTATCTTCCAGACAAGCTGCCTCCGTGTTTGGAATTAATCTCTGATCAGAAATGATGCAACCGCTACACATGTTCTTTAGTGAATCATTTAAAAAGGCACCTTTGAAAAGGCAGAGTTAGGAAATGACAATACTTTGGTTGATTCCTATGGTCATTCAAAATGACTATATAGTGAGTATAAACAAATTGTGGGCTTAGAAATGTTAATACATAAACTAGATCCCAATCCAGAACAGCACTTAAACGCATTTTATCTTTAAACATGCAAGTAACCTTACCAGACTGCTCACATGCTTACCTTAAACACGTACTTGCACGCATTACAAACCAGAACTCTGGTTTGTAAAGTATAAGAAGAGCACCCAGAAGAAAAAAACCTACAGGTTTATGCAGGAAGATGGAGTAGGAGGAAGACACAGGATGAATATTCATGTAGGAAAGGAGGCCGAGCATTATATGATAAGAGGAGGGAGGTGGTAAGGAATAGCATGGAGGATTAAATGCCAATAACCCACAGCTGTTAGCAGCTGACTCCTCTGTCTAGTAATAATGTTACTGGTAATAATGCGACTGCTTGGTCACTTTCCCATGACCTATTGTCCAAGTGCTTTCAAAAAGGACTCACAGGCATGCTGTACTGATCTTTTCCCTTAAAGTACACATTCACACAATAAATACAGACTACAGATACCTCCAGCAGTAAACTGAAATAGTAAAAATGTTAAAATAAAAACTAACGTTCTTTGTTCTGAATGTTGCTGTTTTTATCAACTCCATATTTACCTGATTGACTTTCTGCACAGTTTCACCTGAAAATTCTGGAACTGGCCCAAAGGTGTTCAGAACAAGTCTCATTCCTTCAGCATATCTTTCACAATAATTTGAAACACCTGAAAATAAGAGTGAAAAGTTACATTTCAACAGAAATTCCTGAAGTCAGTAAGGCTGCCTGTGCTTAAGCATCATCTTAAATCAGAGACCCAAAAATGGTCTGCTCTTATGATTAAGACACTTAATTGTCATCAAGGAAAAATGGATCCTATCCACCCCATTTCTACTAAGGTTCACAGAAAAATTATTTAGGACACGGCTGCATTGCAAAACCAATGAATGTCACACACCAGCAGAAAATGCTGTGTGAGGGTGTAGTGCACAACCACAAATATACCTGTGCTTTGTTACTTGTAACCAGAAAGCTTCCCTGACCAGGGTCCCTGAGGAGAGTGCTCTCACCTCCCCTCCTGGTGTGTGTCATATCTTGAAGCATTCCTGTCATTATTTTTATTTATTAACCTGGAGTGTATCAAGAACGACATGACTCGGGGGAAAGCGTCAAAGGCATGGAGACACAGATGGCCTCCAGTGAAGGAAAAAGGCTAAAGGAGGAACAGATGGATCTTGCAGATCAGTATCTTGCAACCCCTAATTGGGGTTGGAGACCGGGATTTGGCTTTTATATCCCTCTCTGATGGGTGAGCACTTCTAGAGGGAGACAGGATTCACCTGACAAAGCAGAGAAAAGGCATCTTTGCCAAAATCCTGGCTCATCTGGTGAGAAAAACTTTATATCAGGAGCAACTGAGGTGTGTGGGGATGGCTCACACAACTGGAGAGATACACACTGCAGGAAAGACAAGGAGGGGGTGTGCTATCTCTGTAACAGGGCAGCTCAGATCTGTGGAGCTATTCCATGGGAAGGGCAACTGGCTGAGTGAGAGCCTGTAGACAGGCCAGTAAATCACAGCATCCTCCAAGGGCAGGAACAGTCCATCCTGATATTCAGGAAGACAAATACATGTATCAAGAGATTTGCTTGGATGAGCTCCAGTGCAAAAAGTTGTCATACAGCAAGTGGAAGCAGGGACAGGCTGTAAAGAAGAAATTAAAAAACACCATATAGGCATGTAGGAATGGTGTCAGGAAAGCCAAAGATCAGCTCCAGCTGAAACTTGCAAGGATGTCAAGGGCAACAAGAAGGACTTCTACTGTTAGTAATAGCCCTTATTGTTACTAGCATGCCCTTGCAAGTCTGCTTTCTACTGTACTTTAAACATTAAGTCAGTCAATGCACTAATGTCATCATGAGCTCTTCAGATGACTGAAGGCAAATATTGCGCCCATCTTCAAAAAAGGTAAAAAAAAAATCTGGTAAAAAAAAAAATCACAGGCCAATCAATTTCTCTTCTGTCCCTGAGAAAATCAAGGAGCAAGTCTTCTTGAAAGAAATTCCTGGACACAGGAATGAGAGTGTGATTGTGACAATCAGCACGTAGTCTCTAATGGTATAAATCATGTTTAACCGACCTCGTTGCCTTCTCTGATTAAATAATTGTTTGTGAAAAATAGGAAAGTAGTGGATATGATTTACCTCAGCTTTAGAAAGGCGTTTGACATGGTCTTTCATGATATTCTTGTATCAAAGTTAGGACATTAGGGTCTGTCTGTTTGGTCAACTAGATGGACAAAAAATGGGCTGGACACGTAGGCTCAGAGGTAGTGGTTAATGGACTGCACTCCACCTGCAGGCCAGCACAAATAGAGTATTGCAGGAACCTGTCCTGAGACCTGTACTACTTAACAAAACATGCTCATAATGTTTGTGAATAGTGTCAAATTGGGTAGGAGCAGGAGCTAGAAGGGTACGGACCAGCTGATACCTTGAAGGGCAGGACTGCCCTTAGAAAGGTTGGAGGAATGAGCCAATATAAAACTTTAACAAGGACATATGCAAGATCCTGCACCTCAGAAGGAAGAGCTCCTTGCAACAACACAGGCTTGTGAACTCCCAAGAACTCCTGATAGTGGCAGGCAGCAAGCTGCACACGAACCAACAGTGTGCCCTGGCAGCAAAGAGGGCCAACAGCCTAGGCTGTGTTAACAGATTGAAGTTAATTAACAATAGATTGAAAGAAGTGATTAACACCCTTTACTCAGCACTCATTAGACTGCATCCAGAATACCACATTCAGTTTGGGACTCCACCGTACACAAAAACACTGACAAAACAGAGCAACTTCAGCAGAAGCCACCAAAACGGTGGGGCCTGGAAAACCTGTCCTGTGAGGAGAGGCTGGGGAATCTGGGTTTGTTCAGCCTGCAGGAGAGATGGCTTTGGGGGAACCTACCAGCAGTTCCCCAGTGCTGCAGCAGAGCCTGTGAGGAGGTCAGTGAGCACACAGAGCCAGGCTCTTTACGTTCAATGGACAGCAGAAAGACGAGGGAAGACACGCACAATTTGGTATGAGGGGTTCAGACTGGACACTCAAATACTGGCACAGGTTGCCCACAGAGGTTGTGTAGTCTCCACCTCCAGGGTTTTTCAAGACTGTATGAAACCCTGAGAGCTTGGTCTGATCTCAGGACCTTCATACAGGATCTGTGAAGCTCTTAAAACACATGGTCAGAGAACCTGAGAATCAGCCAACTGGTAATAACAGTTAAAATGGCTGTCAAGTAGACCTTGGCTGAATTACAGAAGGACCCAGCTTCCATCAGCTCCAGCAGGAATCTCTAAACAATTATTGTTGAGGCACTAGAGAGTATGAAATCATACATGCACCAAAAAGAGAAATCAGTCACATAGCCAGACATACATATCTAGTAGACTTTTTAGTACTACTAACTACCACATAATCGAGAAAGGATAAGGATAAGCCTTTCCCAATCAGGATGTAAGGAACAGTAAATGAGCACTGCTAGTCTGGCAGTAAGCAACCTGACACTGATAAAATCACTGAATCACAGAATCAACTAGGTTGGAAAAGACTTTGAGACCACTGAGTCCAACCTATCACGCTATGTGGATTATCCTGATGATCACACCAGATCTGAGAAATTCTGGACATCTGAGAACCCCAGATCTCAGAAGAATTTGCATACTTAATTCTATTTTTATTAGCTAGTTATCAAAGCAAAGAGGAGAAACGTGCAAAAGACAAAGGCAAGCAGTTACAGTTACCAACTCTTCCATGAAGACTCAGGACATTGTACAGACTGAGAAATCTGTACGTGAACAAGAACTGCTCATGGTATTATCAAACCACAAAATGCAGGGAATATAAGTGGGCATGCCTGACTATCACACAAAATAATGCAAATCAGGTCAAGAGTCATTAAGTGATCCCTTTCCACAACAGTTCCCTGGAATGCAATCCTGTATGATATCAATACCTTAGAAGTCACACCTCTCTAACCCTAAAATGGCTGAGGTTGGAATGAATTAATGGAAACCTCTGACTACTGCCAACTACGTATCATAAACTACACCACTTAGCCTGCTCAACACGCCTGAAATTGCTGAAGTACAGGGCTTCTGAAAGGCCTCTGAGGTCAGTAGGAGGATGGAGAACACTCTTGTTTCTGGGCCAAAAAAGAACTTTCAAAGGACAAAGCCTCAAGGAAGTACTAAATTTCCTTCAGCACTCTGAAGTCATGATGACCATCAGCTAAACAACTGAAAGGACAGAACAGGAGAATATGTCCATTGCGTAAGAGCAACGTAGAGAGATTTGAGAGTATTCCACTCTTTTAAAAATGGACTAGAAACATTTTCCAGTATCTGAAGGAAGGAGGAGGCTCTGAGAAAAACAGCAGCCTTGTTAAATAGCTTGAACCTGTACTTGGTGCCAAGAGTGTGACAATCAACATTCAGTTAGTCTGTTTCCTTGTGTTATCTATCCATGGAGCATATGCATTCCTAGAATACAACCTGGCACGTTCTGGCTTTCTGCAACACAAGAAGGAATGCCAGCTAGTCATACAGGTATATCGGTTTTCTAATTATACAGAAAATTAGTATTTTGCTCAATTTTCTTGACTGACACACAGCCAGAAACCTCCAGATTGCCTAGTGGGCTTCAAAACATTCCTAGCAGGAAGTGACATTCAGGAAGAGAAGCATTATTGTGGTGTGTGGAACAGGCTGTGATATCACCCTATCTCTTCATTGCGTGAAGAAGAAGAGACCACCATCCACTTCCATAAGCACTCTGGAAACGACCACTGATTATCAGGGTTTTCTGACCATACCCTGCCATTAGCCTAAGTGTTTGCCCATCACATTTTAACAGCTGGGCTCACAGACTTTGGCACCTGAAGCCAACCCAGACTGACCTACCCAGGGTATGCTATCCACATGAGCAATCCTGGGAACCCAACACAATGCGGTACAAGACTCATGCACCAGCCACAAGACAAAGATAGTTACATGAAACTTGCTCATGAGAGCTTTGTTTTCTGACAGTGAGGAGTCTGAGCAAAAATGTTCCCACATCATGCAACATCACAGCATGTTCCCAGATGCAGAAGTAGAAATGACTGAGGCAGAAGAGTGCAGATTTATTCTGCCAGCAGCTGTTGCCAGCTGGACAATGACAAAATAAACAAAGGCAACTCAGTCGAATATAGCAATTCAAGCAAATCCCCATGAGCAACTGGCAACAGAAAGAATGGTAAACTGAGTAGTGTCAGTTACCAGTTATTCTGGTGTTTACCCAGCTGACACAGGTCTATGACACTTAGATTTGGTACTTTTAAACTAACAGTTTAGATTTGGTACTTTTCCAAAAGTTACCGGGAACCTTTCAAACATCTGGTAAGCTTGTGCAATAATACCATAGATCTGAGTAGTTTTGACTGTGGTAGTAATGAGAAGGTAGACTAGAAGACTGTGCACCAGAAATCTTTGTCACGAGCCTCAAGTGCATTAGTATCTCCAGGGAAAGCTGAATGCTTGGATATGGGTGAACCATTTACCTGATGAGTATGAACTCCCGAGCTGACATGGCCTTTAAAGCTCACTCAGCCAGCTAGACCTGGAAATCAAGCTCCTACTGGCAGTTCACCTACTGCTTGAATGAATCAGAACAATTTCTGGGTGGGTGTAGCTCATCAATGCAGCAGAGGTGTGCCAAATGCAGGCTGGGTAACACAATTCACCCACTGCGTGTAACGTATGAATGAAAAGAAGCCTTGTGCAACATCAGCAAAAGAGGAAAAAGTGAGAAAAAAGTTAGGGGTCTAGAGAAGAGCAGCAGCATTAGTACAGCTGATATCAACATTGTGGCTGACATGGTAACATGCAGACACATATGCTGCATGCCAAGCAGGAGATGGGCACTGCAAAATCTTTCAAGTCTCAAGTGAAGTCAATAGACCAAAAGTTGGAATACACACACAATCAAGGATTTAAAAAATCAATAGTTCAAATTAATAACTCAAGATAGTTCTCCCAGTGTGAAATGCAATTTTAATTTGATTCCAGTATCAGGATCAACTGGTTGAATGCATTCTTGAAGCTGGCACTTGAGCAATGGGGAATATTGCTGAAAAAATCACTTTGCTTTTCAACTGCAAACTCATAGCAAATATTTGACTCCAGGCCTTTATACTTAGGAGTCCTTTGGTTCAAGGGTCAGGGCTATTGCAAAGGTGAATGAGAAGAGCCCTTGGCTGGAGCATAGGGACAAGAAGGAAAACAAATACGACAGAATCTCTTTAATCCTTGTCGATACTACCCAGGGAGCAGCTTAAGCTGGAAGAATTAGCATTGGCAAACAGTGTGAAACAGACAGGAGCACCTGGGAGATGGGAAATCAGCAAGATGGTAAATGGGGTTGATAAAAACAACCATCTCTCTTTGCATGCCACTGCTATGCCCACGCTATGCCTCACTACATCCAACTGGAGAATAAGAATGACACAAGATGCATCTGGGACAGAGGAAGAGGATGATAGCTTCCTCTTGTCTGTGTGGTTTGCTAGCTCCCTGTCTAAACCTTCCCCTTTCTTGCACACACTCACCTCATCAATGTTGGAGGAAAGAGGCCATGGGAGGAGGCAGATGTTTCAGCAGGCAACTGAGAACTATGTACACAAAACAGAAACACCTCCCGGGAAGGTACGAGTTTCCTGAATCTTCCTTCCACCACTTAGTCACAGCTATGGCAGGAGGTGAAAGAAGAGGAATGAGTTACAAGAAGTTCTAAGGGGGCAGTATATGCAGGATTACAGAGATGAAAAGACGAATACTCTATCTTCTTTGAAAATCCCCAAATCTCTCAGCATTTCTGACTCCTACAGTCTAGTTACAAGAACGTGTTACCACAAGTTAGACAAAGGCATTGATTCAAGGCTCTTCAGCTGCCCATATGTATCTAGGACATACAAGGCTTCAATAATGGAATAAGCTGCTGCTTATTCAGTTTTGATAAGAGTCCTGGCAGTTTCCAAAATGGTTAATGAATTTGTTCTAATAACCACCACAGGAATTTGTTCTAATAAACACACTTAAAGTTTGCAGATCCTCACCTGAGAACTTGGACTGGTGTGGTGCAAACATGGTTACTGCTGCAATGCCTCTAGTTGCATCACCAAGATGAACATAGTATTGATGAAGGAAAAGGAACTCAGGATAGATACTTAGCTTAGAAACACGCATAAAGTGCTTCACTGCTCTGAGAGAAGACACAAGTGAAGTTCATAAAGCAGACAATGACTGTAGCAGCAGGAAAAGAGAAGTGAAAACACGACAGTATAAAATGTAGTACATTCATGCATTAGAGTTCGTAAGCATCTTAAAGTATCATCTTCTTGTATTTCTTCTCTTCACAAGAAAGACAACAGGCATGAGGGCTGAAGGATATAAGCAAGCAAACTTGGTAAACTAGCCTGGCAAGGCACTGAGACACTTGTGAGAGAGAACGAGAGTCAGGAGCAAATGTCGCTGGCATGGACAGGGAACATGCCAAAGAGAGGGTGCTCCACCATACTGAGTATTAACTTGATGACTTTCAACCTGATGAGCAGCATATTAAGATACTGTAATGACTCAAAGAGAGGAGGCATGATGGTCAAGGCATTGATGCAATAGCATCAGCAATTTGAAAAGACTGGGGTGGGGTTGACTTTTGCACATAAAATCTAGGAAGAGGCTGCAGTGAAAGATGAGTATGGATGATAATAGAAAAAAAGGCGTATTTTAACAGAAAAAAGGGAACATCATGGAGGCATCTGACTTGGTTAGATAACGTTCAGAGGAAAAAAAGTCCCAAACATTTTTAATGATAGAGGGATTACATTTCTAGACATTACAGCTCCAAGGGCAACTTTCTAAATGTAATCCTATCTTCATCAAGGGTGTGTCTGAACACTGATGCATGCTCTGAGTTAGGGTGTGAATTCACAGGACATTTTGTACACTTCATTAATTGCCATATGAATTCACTTACGGCTCTAGTCGCACAAATACTTGGAACTACACTGAAACAGTGGTAGCACCAAAAAAAGTTTTATTCTCATTGTGCTAGTGTTACCATCTCAACAGCAATGCACAAGTATTTCTGCAGGCCTGCTGTGAGCTGGATCAAGGAATTAAACAGAGTCATTATGAACTGCTTATTTTCTTAGATCAGTTTCAAACTTGGGATGAATTCTTCAGTCTGAGCCACTTGGTGATCATACACACTTTTTCATTAATGCATCAAGATGCATTCTTTGGGAACCGTCTATAATGACTTCAGAAATAAAGCATAAAGAATTCCTGTGCAAAGCCATGTGCTCCTTTCAGAAAGCAGAGGGAACTACTTTACACCTAAGACCCATAGAAGGAAACTGGTGCACAGCAGCCAGTACCTGAAAAATTCACATCTTGACTTACTGCATATAAACTCTTTCATACAGAAAAGACCTGCAGCTCCACAGAGGCAAACAGCAGTTCTAGAAGGGCTCTAAACTGCTTTCTTCAGCCTATTGGGAAGGGAATTGAATGCATGTAAACATGTCTGAAATATATGGTGGGTTTATGAAAATTAAAAGGGTTTGTATGATTATATGCTACTGTGATACTTCATCTCAGTAGTAGCCTCTTACAAGTATCCTGAATTGGGTTGAGATATTTTATTATCCTAAAACACATAGACTGGACAGAAAAGAAGACAAACTTCCTTTTCTTAGATGTTACTACCTTAGAGGTTCTTACACCTGCTAACCAACTTGCAGTACAAAAGCTCCTGAACTGGGTTAAAGCTTGGTTTGCTCCCTGTACAGCAGCATTGAAGTAGTGGCCATAGCAGTGGAAATAATCTATGCTCTTGAATCAGCCAGCATATCTATTTAGAGTAATTCTTAGAAACCACACTTGGCTATGTCTTGCCCAACAAAACAAGTAAAATCTCCTCCCTTTGAACTATGACTTATGATTCTCCACTCTTTCCTTTTTTTGCTTTTCACACAGCACAATCATTCTGCTCCTATCATCCAAAACCAATTCACCTGGCAGGTGCTTCTAAGATGAACAAGTATTCCCACTTTCTGTAAGAGAAACACAATTTTGATCATGAAGACTCATTTCTAGCTTACTGGATATTTGTACTTACTTTATGGTGACCATACATCAGCCCAAATTTCCACATAACTCCTATACACACCTATATGAATACCTCAGTGAGTGACAGGTAGAATATAATCCTGGAATGGCGTTTATATAAATGAGGGAGAGAAAACAGCAAAAAAGATCCTTCAACCTCCCCCCATCCAGCTCTTCTGCTAATATTGGCAGTATAGATCAACTTCCAATTATAGCTCACTAAATAGCCTACTAATAAAATAACTGATCTAAGCCAATTGTGAAATATATATGAAGAACTTTTGCTGCAAACCTGTAAAGCATAGGATATGATAGTCTAGCCTCTGGTTCTACAGATGGTTGCTTGCAAGGGCTTAAAAAAAAGAAGAAATGATACTTCTCAAGAAACAAGAGATTAGGAGATACAATCTCACTGGGGCTGGACCATCTTCACTATATTCACAGATTGCCCAGTACGTGTACAGGTGGGATGTTGTGCCTGCTAACATAATCCCACAACAGTAAACAGGCAAACTGACTGTAGTGAAGTCTACTGATCTTCCTTGTAAAAGATTTAACAGCATTTGTTGTGATGCTGGCATGTGAAATCATAAGAAGACAAACTCAAAATCTGAAACAGATATCAACATTAATTTTATTTGCTGAAATCAACAGTCAACTTTATATTATTATGCAATTTGGGTATGCTTTTTTCCTCCCCAAAGCAGTTTCTCTCCTGTCTGTTGCAATTCAGTCCTCAAACTGTTGTTGCTGTCTCTGCTCCTTTTAATGACTTGACACTGTCATTTTATTCCATGTTCAAGGCTGTTGGCTCACTGCCATATAGTCAGCATTCCTAATATTCATGCACTGATTAAACAGTAACCTAAGGTGGCCTAGAGAATAGGTTTGATAAGATCATTTATGAGTATGGAGGAAAGGACGTAAGAATTAACAGAGGCAAAACGTGACATTAGCCCATAGGAAGTTCATGGGAGGATCTTGATGTATGCATCCCACAGGGAAAGAAGAAACTCTGATCTCAGAAAAAATAATTGGAATAAATTTATTCAAATCCAAACAACGTCACATCACCCTAACAAAACAAAACAAAGCAAAAAAAAAGGGACTCTCCCACAAATAACACTATTTTCTCTCACATGCTTCCTTCATCCTTCCTCACTGATTAACTAAGAGTTTTAAGACTGTGGGCAACTGATATCTTATAGCCATAAAAAAAGGGCAGCTGCTGTGAAGCTGGTGAAGCTGATAGGCAAATGAAGAGGATAGGGGCAGTTTCTTATATCTACCTCCACTTCCACTACTAAAAAAAAGACAGTATTAGTACAATGCATCAGAGAAGGCTGTCATAGAATCAGAAAGTCGTTTAGGTTGGAAAAGACTTCTAAGACCAAGTCCAATTGTTAACCCAGCACTGCCAAGTTGACCAGCAAACCATGTCCCTGACTGCCACATCTACATGTCTTTTCAATACCTCCAGGGATGGTGACACAACCACTTCCCTGGGCAGCCTGTTCCAATGCTTAACAACCCCTTCCACGAAGAATTTTTCCCTAATATCCAATCTAAACCTTCCCTGGTGCAACTTCAAGCCATTTCTTCTTGTCCTATCACTTGTTACCTGGGGAAGAGACCAGCCCCCACCTGGCTGCACCCTCCTTTCAGGCACTTGTACAGAGTGATGAGGTCCCCCCTGAGCCTCCTTTTCTACAAGCTAAGCACCCCCAGCTCCCTCAGCTGCTCCTCACAGGACTTGTGCTCCAGACCCTTCCCCAGCTCCGTTGCCCTTCTCTGGACACGCTCCAGCCCCTCAATGTCTTTCTTGCAGTGAGGGGCCCAGAACTGAACACAGGATTTGAGGTGTGGCCTCACCAGTGCTGAGTACAGGGGGACGGTCACTGCCCCGGTCCTGCTGGCCACACCCTTGCTGATCCAGGCCAGGATGCCATTGGCCTCCTTGGCCACCTGGGCACATGCTGGATCATGTTCAGCTGCTGTTGACCAGCACTCCCAGGTCCTTTTCTGCCAGACAGCTTTCCAGCCACTCTGCCTGCCACCTGTAGCACTGTCTGGGGTTGTTGTGACCCCAGTATAGAACCCAGCACTTGGCCTTGTTGAACCTCATACAATTGGTCTTGACCCATCAATCCAGCCTGTCCAGATCCCTCTGCAGGGCCCTCCTGCCTTCCAGCAAATCAACACTCCCACCCAACTTGGTGTCATCTGCAAATTTACTATGGGCACACTTGATCCCTTCATCCAGATCATCAGTGAAGATATTAAACAGGACTGGGCCCTACACTGAACCCTGGGGGACACCTCTAGTGACCAGCCCCCAGCTGAATGTAATTCCGTTCCCCAGTACTCTCTGGGCCCAGCCATCCAGACAGTCTTTTACCCAGTGAGCAGCCAGTTTCTCCAGGAGAATGCTGTGGAAAATGGTGTCAAAGGCTTTACTAAAATCCAGGTAGACAATACCTTTTTCCTCATCCACTAAGCAGATCATCTTGCTTTAGAAGGAGATCAGGTTAGTCAAGCAAATCCTTGGCAATGAAGAGGAGGTCCATATTATTCCACATTATGTGAAGCAATACTGGGCAACCAAAGAGAAGTTGGCACTGGCATGGAACTATGAACATAAGCCATCACATGTCCTGACATCAGCAATTTTGATTTAAACGGTCTCTGATGAGAGCAAGAGCCTGAGTCACTCTGTAAGCACATAAACAGGAGCAGCTCTAGACTCAGAGACAATCTGAGTATCTGCAAGTGCAGGAGTGAGAAGCAATACTTCTCATAATCCAAGTTACTGAACCAGCTGACAAGGTGCTGTTGAGGTTTAGTGCACAAGTGTACTGCAGCATTGCCTAAAAGTTCCAGCAGGAGAGCAGGAGCCTACCATGTCAGGGACCATACAAAAGCAAAATAAAGACACAGCCCATAATATAAAGAGCTAGTATTTAGTTGATCTTAAGTTTTTGAAGTTTTTGTGTTTTGTTAAAGTCTTTGCTCAAACCTTTGTGACTCTGAGCCATAATTTTTATTTCGTTTTACGCAATTCACTATTTTATTTACCTGGGACTCACATATACTATTCCAAAAACATCTAAAAATCTGTCTTAATTATGCAAGACAGATGTCAAACTGTTACTTGACTGCTCTGTCAAGTTAGCTTTGTATGCACAGGATTTTGCTGACAAAAGCAATTTTATTTCACTCAGGATATAAGCTTAAAGCACAGCAGCTCCAGGGATATTTACACCGTAGCTTTGCTACAAATTCAGCAGCAGGGGGGTATTCATCTATGGAAAGTTATTTTCTGTTGACACTGGACTATCAGCTAAACTTTTTCAACAGTTTTTTTACCTGACACTTAGACAGTTCTGAACTATGGCTACAGCAATGTTATCAAAGTATGATGGGATGAATATTGGAAAAATTTTATTACACAGCTAGTGCTTTAATAGGTTGTCATCTTTCATCTGATCAGTTGTAACAGGATAATCAATATCCATTTCCTTCTGTTGACCTCACATTTTAACTAAGTTTTCCTTACCATTACATTAAAAAAAGACACAAGTCATAGTTGCAGCAATCCTAACCTGGTTTGTTACACAACTTTTCCAGCGTCTTGTGCAAAGCAAGCCTTCCCTACGTATTCATAGTATTTTACACTACCTACCTTCTGCATTAAGATGCATGGTTTCCAGAGGTCCAATAAATGCATATCGCATTCCCAATCCATCAGACATCACGAGGTCTAGATCAGTAGGAGATATTACTCCTTCCTAAGCAGAAAAAGTACAACAGGGAGGAAGACTGGTGAATGTTTGCTTTTAATGCAAAATTTCCCATTTTTTGTATATAATTTAAAAATTAGAGAAGTAATAAAAACTAAGGCTAGAAATAGCAGTTAAGATTTCAAAGAAAAAAACACAACTGTTTTCCAGAAATGTCCATCTATTATGCAAGCCTTCCTATGGTTCACCATAAGCGTTCATTCATATCTCTAGGACTGTTCTCCATAATCCCAGAAACTGAGAATCAGAGAAGGCGGCAAGCATGACACTCTTATTAGCACATGGCCAAAAGAGTTTATATCAAATCCAAGTACTATACCAACCCTTTTAAATACAGGAATTTTGGCTAAATGTTACACCTCCCTTCATATTCTCTTAGTTATGGATTTTTGGGCAGAGTCCCAGTTAGCAGAACGGTGGTGCACCAGTGGGTACTGCTCCTGAGGCCACCTGCAAAAAAGGCTGGGTCCAAACATGCAGGCAATGCAGTTGCCACTCCCTCCCACAAAACTCACCAAACATTCAACCTACTCAGCCTCAACCTGCCCAGGGTTCTCAAGTTCATTGCCAGTCTCACATCTCAAGAGCTGGCAGGATATGGAGCAAGCAAAATGAAGTATTTCTCGTGTTAAAATTGAGCATTGCTATTCCACCCACATGTAGCACTTACAAGAAAGCCAATGCCTCCATCAGGTTAGGGCAAGCACAGAAAATGGAAAAAATGATTTATAGTTCTTTACCTGAACAGATTTACTTGAGAAGAATACTATTTATTACATGAGGTTGTTTTCCACCTACTAGAAAGATATGAATTAATGAAGACTTGTTCTAACCCATTTTCATCAGATAAGGCTTGGTTTCAAGAACTTGTCCTCTTTATTCTCAGAGATATGAAAACATTTCCTTCTGGGTAGGAAGATGGAAGAGATGCTGAACTGCTTCTAATTTATCTTTTCACCCTACTCTGAGGTGCTCGGCCTACTCAGTGTCTCTTCCTTAACAAGTCCCTCTAAGCTTCAGAATACTCATATACTCATCTGCTTGGACAAAACCACATCATTTTCTGTTAAATGTCTCTCTTGCAGGGCCCTGTCTGAATGCCCCTTTGTATCACGCAGTCATGGGCTAGAGTTACGGGCACGCAGGACAGCTCTTCTGATCTGTAGTAGACATTGACATCTGAGCTAGACATCTAGACTCTTTATAATCACCAGGGAGAAAAAGGAAATCAGCATCCTAAAGCAGGCATCTAGAGTAGGTAAGATGAGTTGTGTCCTAAAAGGACCTAATTCTCCTCACTGACTGAAAGATGAGTAAGAAGCTTAGATATCACTGTCTACATTTTCGATATCCCACCTTAAATGAGCTGAATGTCACCCACAGTGTCTTCTGTGTCCATCATTTGCATCATCTACTGCTACTTTAAAAGAAACTTAAAAGCCACAAATCAACATAACTGGCCACAGACCTTGAGTTCCATCATCTCAGGCTTAAACAGAGATTTTTATAAGACAACCTCAAGACTCAACCTGTTAGTAGGCATTGTTCCTATCAAAACCAAGCCTGTCTGAATCCCAGTTGCAGAACTCTACCCTGAAAAGGAAACACTGATGTAATTATTAAGAACTATGTACCATATATCGAACACACAGTTCTCCTAACAATTAGCCATAAAATAGCAGGGATAAGAAAGCATTATTTTCTTCAAATTAAAGGTAAAGCACAGACATGGTAAAGTAACTATCTAGAGGCAGATAGAAAGGTCTGCATAAAGACAGGACTAAACAAAAACCTCAGACAGAATTCAGATTACAGACCAGCATCAGGGTAACTAACTAACACAGGCACCATACATTCTGTGAAAGCTTTTTCCCCTGACATGGCAACTCAACTTCTCTGAACAACATCAGCAAAGTCAACAAAAGTGTTCTTCTGTTGGGAATGCTTCATCCAAACAATGAGTTGTGCTGGTAAAGCTGTGCTTGATGAGTGGTTCCCCCCTGCCCCCGCTGGTTGACATGGATTTGTGGACAAAAGACTAACCACAAATTCCAGACAAGCATGTGAACCACAGCAGCAGTTAAAAATTGTAAACATAATGTTAAAAGAGTTAACAGGCTCTTGAAGCATTTCAGAATCATTGCAAATTAATTTCCAAATTAATAACTTACTTTCTTTGGATACCATAGTCCTCAGCTATTATACTGCTATTTGAAGACCAGGTGCCCTCAGAACCACGAGCTGAGTGCTTTGCTCTTGGCCTTTTGCCATAGCTGCGATTTTATGTTTACAGCTGCTAAAAGGCAAAAATTGTTGCTAGCAGAAGGAAACCATGACAGATCCCTTCAGCTGAGGGATACAGTGTTCTATACAAAGGAGCTCAGCTTCTTCCTGTCAAAAAGACCCTCCTAAAGAAAAGCTTTTTACTTCTTCTCTTCACAAATTAAGAACACATAAATGATAAACAAGTTAGACTTTCCTACCCTACTCCCATTTATGATAAGGAGATCATAAGTTGGTGGATGATTCACCAGGCTGTAAGGTCAGCAAGGTGTCTTCCACAAGGACTGGTGTTCATGCTAAGAACAAAACAAGAAAGAGTTCCTATCTGGTTTCACTAAGTGTAGGTGTAAATTAATCTTAGCAAGGGGATTTTTCATCCTGGATTACCCTTCTGGTAAGCCTCTGCCTCCAGCACTTGTCAGAGGGAAGAGGAAGTATGTTAAGAATTCACTAGAAGCTCTTACAGCTACAGAATTAAGATTTAAAACAAATTCCACCAAAATCCTCAGTGATCCCAACAGCCAGTCAAATTTCAAAATCTAGACTGTCTCAGAATCCTCCACACTTCTTACAACAACATTTATATACCACAATCTCATTTTCCTAGAGATTTTAACCTCCAGTGATACCACAGGATTACCCTAATGAGCCTTTGGTACTTTATTAGTGCTTCTCCCTATGCAGGGACCTTTTTTACCTTTCCAGAAACCTGTGGTGGTTCTGCAGTCTCCAGCACTAGGCTCTGACCCAACCTGCTTGGTTTTAATCAGCAGTCTTTCTTTCCATCTCTGAGTCACACCCACATCGCAACTTCTGTCATGGACTTGGTCTGTAGTCATACCAAATGTAATAGCCAAAAAACATCACAATCTTACCTTTTCTGATTCCACAAATTCATCACGTTCTCCTACTGACTCCAGTCTGTTATAGAGTTATTTTTGACTTCACTGCCTCCTGGACCACATACTTTCTGTTTCTAAATCTGCCACTTCATCCTCGGTATTTTCCAAATCCAGTAATAATTTTTTTTTTTTTTCTGATTGCCACTAATACATGCATTCTGTCTCAGCAGTACTTGTTACACCCTCCTCTTCACTATCACTTCAATCAAGTCCCTTCCATCCACACCCTGATGAGACCTTTTTCCAGTCCTATCATTTTGAGCATATGACTTTTCTCCTATATCCCTCTACGCCTTTCCATTTCATAATGTTTAAGAAACTTGTTGTCCTACACACTTCACACCTCCTGGCTTTGCTGGCCTTTATCCTCCTTCTTCCACGGCACCCTCACTCACCTCACCCTGTAAGAAAGACAAGTATCAACACTATTTTTCTTCCTGTCCCTTTAAACTTCCTTTTTATGATATTCACCCTTTCATGGGGCACTGTAACTAAATGTTTAATCCTATACCTTATCCCCAGTCTTTTGGAAAAGTCCTCTGAATAACACTGTAATATAATTAATTGTAAGGAATTTGGACTTTAAAAGTTTTGCCAGCATTTAAAGTCTGCTAAGCTAGTCACTTGAGAAAAGAGAGGTACATAAATTAATGATTGAAGCCAATGCACCTGATTGCCACAAAAAAACCCTAAAATGGACATATAGCCAAACCAGGACTTTATTTTCCAAAAGATTAACAAAAATTGAAGAGCTGCCTGTTCTTCTCATGTTTTACAATGACTATAACATAAAAGAAAATCCACTTTAAAGAAAAAAACCACAAAATCTTATGCAGAGATAAGTAGAGTACTTACACAATCCATCCTGTAACAGTTTTAACATGTTACTAAAAGCAGCTGAAACACCTGAATTATATCAAGGTTAAAAAACTGTCATGCTCCACTTGCTATCTCTGTTGCTGTATTTTATGACCTCCTTGAAAATTCCAGGTGGTGCTTAGGAAAATATTGCCAAAAGGTTAGATTTCACTCAGTGATCCACAGTTAAATGACAATCATAGCTAGTCAGAGTAAGGCTTAAGACTTCTGAACTGAAGTGTTGGTGAAACTGTTTGGTTGTTGTTTTCTGAATTACATTAACCAAAATTTTACCTTCAGAACAACATGAAGTCAAGCTATTTAATTAATACCCTTTGCAACATAATCCTAAACTACTCTAAAATGTACTGGTTCTGGTAAAAGTACAAAAGTAATGTCTACAGTGCACAGTGTGCTTCCCAGGCAAATAAAGGCAGTAAGCTTCTGCTCCAAGAGTTATGAATGAAATCAGACACACCAGTGACCACTGTCAATGGAGATGTGAGAAAGTAAGTAAGTGGTAACAGAGAATAACAGAAAAAGCAGTTTGAGGTATTTTCCCTGTTACTGGCTAAAGGTTATTCTAATGGTTCCAAACTAGTAATATAAAATCTTAGGGTTGATAAGAGAGGAATAAGGATCTTTAATCTCAAGTTTCCCAACAGATCTTTGAATTATTATAAAAGAGGTAAGGTGTGCTAACTTCTATTTTTGCAGTGTTATGCTAGATAGTGTATAAAAAGGTGTTTAAGTTAGTATTTAATCAACTTCGTATTTCAGTTTTGTGACCCTTGGGTAAGTTCAATTTCTTCTCCACAGTCTATCATTATTCATTTACCCTTTCCTCCTTCAAAAATCTTGTTCTTAGCATGACTTATTTTATATCAGATCTCTTCTTTTCAAGGAAAGGTTACACTGTGGGAACCTCCTTTAATAGTGAATATTGCAGCTGAGCTAGCTTCTTCTCATTAACTTAAACTTCCTTGCTCACAGTTTTTAGCAGTTGTTTTTATATTTTTATTCTCAAAGATATTTTCTCACCACTATTCTTATGGTTTCAAAAATAATTTAGAGGCTAATTTGGATAGGGCCAGACTTGTCAGTGGTGCCCAGAAACAGGACAAGGGACAACAGGCACAAACTATAAACTCAGAAAGTTACATATGAATAGGAAGAAAAACATTCTTTACTTTGAGGGTGACAGAGCACTGGAGCAGACTGCCCAATGAGAATGAATATTCTCCTCTGAGGTTATTCAAAACCCACCTAGACATGACCCAGTGCAACCTGCTGTAGTAGGGGGGTGGGACTAGATGATCTCCAGGGGTCCCTTCCAACCCAAGCTATTCTGAGATTGTATGTTACTGTCTTTTCTATTCTATGTTTTCCAACATGACTACAGCTTTCTGAAGGTGTTTTTCTTACGATAAACTTGAGATTTTGTATTGAAAAGTTTAACAACAGAAGCCATTTTAAGAATTTAAATAAGCATCTCCAGTAGTAGATCAGCTCCTTCCTCACAACACTGATTTACTTATTGTTATTCACCACCTCCTTGATACTGTTGTATTATGTTGCTAGTGAAAGCCAGCTACAGGTAAGGAAAATCAGTTCAGCAACTACGTTTAAACATTTCTTTGGAAAAAGAGTTGCTTTGTTTACAGTAATATTACCTTAAAGATCTTTACCTGTATTTGTGTGCATGGTTGTTTTAAACAGCTTGAAAAATCAAAACACTCCACAACAAAAAAGTCCTATTAAAGCCCAGTTGAAACTCTTCTCAAGAAAAGAGCAACAGACTCATAATTCAGTTCCTGCTGATGAAAGATCAGACTTTTCAGCACAGAACAGCTAACTGTGGGAAAAGCTGAAGGCACACAAACAAATGATTCTCAGCTAGAAGTCTAAATGGGCAGGAGGAGGAGAAGTCTGTCTTTACCTACAAGTATCAAATAACAGTTAAACCTATTAGTAGTGTTCCTGAAAGGCCGAAGAGAAAACCATTTAAAATATTTTCATGACCACTGTACAGAACAACACTACAAAATACAAACACAAAATGATGAGAGGCCTACAAAAAGAAAAATTGGTATTACAATTCCTATGCTTTTAAAATTATTCTTTTGATTGCCCTGAAAATAACAGTATTCTGAAAAAAGAAAGCAGGATAAAGAATAATTTTTACCATCACATATCACCTTGTTTTTGTCAGTCTTTGCTTTTTATAACTGACATCATTTCTTACTGGGCTTAGTTTACATTTAAATATACATTTTATGTTCATAGGGACAGCTGAACAAAGATGACACAAATTTAAAGGATGTTTAAACATACAGTCTCACTTACCACATCTACAGAACTGACCAAGTACTGAAAAAAAGGATATACATACACCCACAAGTCTCCAAGCTTCACTTATCACTGCATACTGTAGTCGATTCAGAACGAACCCCTCGATTTCTCTGGTTAGTTTGACAGGAGACTGACCAATCTTCTTCATCAGGGCATATGTTCTCTCTGTTGTAGAAGGATCTGTTTCTGGATGAGGAACAATTTCAACCAATGGCACAAAGTAAGGTGGATTTACCTCAAGAAGAAACAAAAAAGAAGAACATCAGCCACCAACAGAACAAGTTAATATAAAGCATCTTTATAGCTGGCACTAGCTTGGATAATTTCCAGTGAACACAGCAAGCCTGACATTCAGACCTTGAAAGACTGCACCAATCCAATAACAGCTGGTGCATTCATTCAAATTAAAAGAAATAATTAAACTTGCACCAAATCAAACTCTGTTTAACCCCAGCAAAATTTGTGGAGCTACACCAGAGATGACAGCACTCAAACAGTATTAGAAGATTTTATTCTGACTTGAGGAACTGTTTGCTCAATATTCAGGCTGCTTGTTGTTGTAAGACATATGGTCACCACCTGTCTTTCCAAATTAAGCAAGGCATTTCCTTTTAGACAGTCAAAAACTTTATAACAAAAGTATTGCTTAACACCACCTGTAAGATGCAACACTTAACAGATAAGCAGCTACTGGTCCAAGCCATAAATATATGCTAAATACAGTAACAGTTATCACATAAAACATACTTTGAGAATGCTGCAGAACAGGTTACCTTCAAACACTGTACTTAGAAAAAAATAAATTACCTTTCCCTGACTCTTCCCAAATGCAATTTTTCATCAAGACCTTTGTGTTAAGTATTTTTGAAGTAAAAACCAAAAAATCCTAAAGAACATCCTGGAAACAGCTAAAAGTTCTTCAGGTCATAGTGTTACACAGTAACACTGCATGCATGCTCTTTCCAAAGTAGCAGTCCTTCAGCTGTACTCTTAAAGGTGTTAAATTCAGCTTTCCATCTAGTTCCCGGCAATAGAAGGAGCTAACATATAATAAATTACTACCTGGAATAACACTGACAATTAAAGGATGGTAATTAAGTACTGATTCTTTCATCATGCTCCCTTATAGTCAACCACTCTTAACTATGCTCCTGTAAATGCAAGTACAGGATTTATTCACGGGAACATGGCTGCAAGCAGCCTTTCCTCCCTGCACATTCTTTCTTTTCAGTATTTACATGGTTCCCTCTCCTGCAAGGTCTGACATGTGCTCCAACTACTGATGCAACACACTTCATTCCTTTTAGAGGGCCTCGTGTCCCAACATAGCCTGTCTCACATCAGTATCTCTGGCAGTGCCACCACCGATGCTGGGAACGGTGCGGTGGATGGACACCATCCAGTGGTGCCAGGCAACTGAGCAAGACCCAAAACACTGTAAGCACCAAGACATTCTCTGATGCTTTTCTAACTCTTAAGTATATCACAGGTTCCAGTCAGAAAGAGGACAAGTTAATTGCTGAGACAGACTAAGGCTATTAAAAATTTCTTCAAAGATTAGTGCTGACAGTGATCTTATTGAAGTATTCCATTTCATGAACCTGGCACAGGGAGCATATGGGTGTGTTCATGAGCACACTGAGGAGACACAGGAAAACAATTTTTCAGGAGTGAGATAACAGATATTGGTAAAAACTGGAAGTGGAAGAACATAGATGAAATAGGGAACAAGGGAAAGTTTCTAAAAATGAGAAGTTTTTCAGGGAATGGGTCACCTTAGTCTACCACTGAAAAGAATTAAGTTACACAAAAGCTGTCAACAAACATAAATATTAATTTTAATGGACCAGTAATAAGATTGAAACAAAAATTAAAAGACACAAACAATTTACAACAGGAGTAGTGGAGTTAAAAAAATAATCTCAGAGAGTTTAATGCCGTTTTGAAGTTATTTGATTGCAGGGTTTTCTGTATAACAGGGGACTGCACTCGGTGGCAGAGTCTTCTAGACCCATATTTCTAATTGTGTGACCCAGCAGACATATACACTACATGTGAAGAGAACCACCCTGCAGCAGACCTCCACTGATCCACTGCCTGAAACTGCTTTCAGAGAACAGCTGTACCTGTTTTGTATTGTAACATAAGTATTGTGTGCATTTCTATCATACAGCTGTGCTGTGGGATTTTCTTTTTTTTTTTGTAACTACTCAACCATGTTAAGCAAAGGGATGAGCTGCTTCTGCCCTTTGGGCACTTTATTTCATTTAACCTCAACACCCTCACCCATGCCAGAGGCTCTACAACTTTAGCTTTTAATTCTTCTGGTATATCAAATTCCACACTTGTTTTTGGTGTCTCGCAGAGCTGCTTACTTCCTGCAGCCACCAAATCCTACTATTGTGTTCAGGATCTTAATGAAAAATAAAACAAAAAAAAAAACCACCCAAAGCCAACAACTACTACAAAGTAAGTATGTTTCCTGATGCAGATGCAGAAAGGCCCCTGGAAGAGTACATTGGTTTACAGCTTCTTGTGTACGCTCAGTACAGCTGGAGAGACATCACGTAGTTACCAAACTGCAGAGACAAGAGCAGCGCCTTTCTTCATGACAACAGTCCTCTTAACTGATCAGCTGACCAACAGACAAACATTGGGTTAACAAATTCATTAGCTTCTTGAACAGTGGAAAACAGAAGCAGTAAGAATCCCAGTGATGATCAAGATAAAATGCTCTTCCATGCTGAGGAGAGATGTGATTAACTGCTGTCTGGAAGTTTCAAACAGAGCTCTACAGAAGCTCACAAGTGCCTTTGACCATTTTGAGGTTCTGCTGCAAACGCTAGTCATTCCATTTTTGCATCACTGCCCTGTCCCAGCTGGTCATGAAGCACGCAAATTCAGCTCCAAGTCCAATTTGTTCCATTTCATCATTCCTTAATTCCTCTTTCAGGAATTAAGGAATACTGCTTCTGCATCACAAATCTGAAGAAACTGGAGTCTAAATTTCCCATCTTTTATCAATATAGCCTGACAAGCACATGCAGCTCAGTGTTTGGATTCTTACTGTTACTGAACAGAAGCTAAGAAAGGATACTAGAAAAGACTAACAATGACACAAGAAGAAAGTAGCAATGCTATGAGTTTGTACCCAAAATATAGAATTCCTACATTGTGAAAGCCAGTAGTTTGAGAAACACACAACAATACGAGCACAACAGCTCACACAGAACATATCTTGAGCCAAAAGTATGCAACATGATACATCCTCTCAATTTTGTAGATTAGTGCTGCTGCTTGCAGAATAACCAAACCACGTTTTTTTTTTAAAGTTGGCCCTGCACACTAACAATGGCACACAAGAGCCCCAAATACCTTTCTGAGTCTTTCAGTCTGCAGGAAGGAGTTTGGGATACAGTTTACACAAAAAGGAAACATGCCATCATACTTACAGGATGTGACACGATGCACTGCTTAACATGTTTAAGGCCAGTGAACAATTTGCTGGGTAAGAGACAAGAGGTCGAGCTGCTCAAGATAACATTGTCACCCACAATAAGATCCAACTGACCAAAAATCTTCTTTTTCAGTTCCAGATTCTCTGGAGTACATTCCTGGATAAAACAAAAAAACCAGTATTAGAAGTCATGTCATTCAGTAGTATCTATGCATACATCTCAGACTTCACTGATCCCATCCTAGATTGACACCTAGGAATTCAGCACAAACCATCTATTTTAATCAGCCTAGATACACCAGTGAGCCATTAACACAAAAATATCTTCCCACAGTTAAAGAAATGGAAAGCCCAAGAGTTTATGTAAAGCGGAAGATGGACCACCACATCCCACAGGAGATTTAATGCAAAAGAAAATATTCTGCTTGGTCTAAAATACAGACTTTAACTCACACAGGGAGATAACACAATACAGAGAAATAAGACCTGGTCTCCACTTTTTTTTTAAGAGAATATCACATGACAGAAGTCAGTATTCTCTCTCAGACAAGATGGAAATGAACAGGTGTATCTCAAAAGAAGACAAACTTACAATCTCCAGAACTATGGCAGGAGATTCCAAGGTACAGCTCTGCAACCTGTGCTAAAACAATTCCTAGAGTTGAAATTAATGAAGATACTTAAGCATTTTAAGAGTGAGGGTCACTGAGAAAGACTTCTGAAGACCATATGAAGTAGAATGAATGCTATCAAAACTTCTCCCAAAGCCACTGAGCACATTCAGCTCTACATTAATGTGTGAAATTTCACATGTGTGAGCCAAGAGCCACAACCTACAGTCACTAGATTTCCAGAGTTATCTCCAGGAGATGCCTGAAGGAGAGCATGCAAAGATCCACTAGTCTGGGAGGAGAAGGACATGGGATAGTAACTACAGTGGATCCCACAAGCAACAGAAAAGTCTTCAGCCTATGAGAAGAAAATGGAGGAAGAAGGCCAGCCTGTTTCAAGGGTTTTTGGAAGAGTTTAAAAAAATCCTAACAGGATCCCAAAGTTGCAAAACCTCAGCCTTCCCCTTAAAACACACAGAAAATACCTGCTCTTTTCCAACTCTAACCTTCTCCCACCTGCCAGTACTTCATTTCTGTTATGCTGAACTACACACAGCAAGGTTAGGGGAAAAGGCTACACATTTGACATAATCCAAAATTTACATTTAACATCTGCTGCTTCAGAAAAACTCTGTGGCAAGAATGCCCAGGGCCAGAGTTTTTAAACCAAAAATTGGGTTAAAAGTAATTTGAAGTCTCAAAAAATAAGTTGCATGGAACAGTACTAAAGGTTCCATGATGCAGAAGAGATAAACAGGGTCATTTAAGAACTCCAGATAGAGCCCAAAGTATTAGACTACCTTATCAAAACAAAATGATACTCTGCTCATAGTTCCAGAATCCCTGCTTGTTGGTTAAGTTTAAATAGTTTCTTTTAGTGAAGCCAAAGATGACGAGAACTCTGCAGATACTGTTCAAGCTAATAAAAGAGCTGCTTTGAATAGGTTTGTGAACTTGAAACTCTAAGCCTGCTCTCACATCAGATGATAATCAAAAAGGCAAACTCAAATCTGCTGGAAACTCAAACCTGCCATGGTTACGTAAGGTTTCTGAATGGGCCATTTGCTTGGAGTTTCTCGTATAGTGTCACAATTGTATTCAGGTTGTTGGACCACTGCAATAAAGTTTCTGTTCTCAAGCATGCAATTATTTTCTCAGAGACACCAATTCCCTGAAGAACAGGGGAAAATTAAGCTCTAAACAATCCATTAAACAGGAACCTCACTTGCTGTCAGTTATGGAGCCTGGAGAGGTCTGAAGCTATTCTGTTTACAATGAGAAAGAGAAGATCAAACAGAGAGCAGGTAAGATATGGGTTTAAAGCTACCACAGTTTCTCTCAAAGAATCAGTGAAAAAAGGTTAGCATGCACCACTATGCATTTTAAGTGACACTGTATATTTCTGTGCCCTTTTTTTAGGGAAGATCATACTTCTCATTTGTAGTGAACAGCAAACTTTTATTCCAAGGCCTGGTCACCTAAACAGGGTTGCTAGAAATCTGGCTTCCAATTTAAACTTTATTTAGACATCTCTTAAGAGCCTGATCAGAACATGATAGCTGTTAATTTTTAAAACTCATCTCCGCAAAGTGTTGTATTGAATTAAAGGCTTAGATGTAATAGGAATTGCACTATTCAAATACATGTTCAGAGAACACACAGCAGCTACTTGAACCAGTTTATGAACTCTTAAAGAGCTACACAAAGATAAACACATGCTAGACTCCCTCCCTAGCTACCTGATACAGCGCATGGTGATTGACGTCTAGTTACCCCTAATTAAGAAGCTGCACTCACATGACACAACCCCTGAAATTCCAGTACATGGAAAGCCAGTGAGTTTTATCTATCTAAATCCAGTGTCTCTGTGCTTTTGTATAGGCCTTTTCCACCATGCCATCCACCATCTGTGCTCCCACAAGCATTCACGCTCATCTAAACGCACAAACTTCATTTTCCTATATTTAAATGCTGGCATCTCCCCAGGTTCTTCCCATCCATTCTCAAATATGCCAAGGTAGCACCTCCTCTGTAACTTCTAGAAAAACACTCCCCAAAACACTATCTTGCAAAATACCTTTTCCTTATACTATCAGTGAGAATTGCTGCTGAGCAATTTCTTAGTACTGGGAGGCAAAAGAAACAAAGTATGGCCTGAAGCAAAGCCCTGCAACACAGTGGTATGGTCCTAAAATAAGTAAACATCCTACACAAGCAGTATAAGATGAAAGCCAGATATTTAAACTAGCATGCAGAAGGTCAAAGATTAGCAACCACTCAGCAATAAGCAAGCCACTTTCTGTAAGGTCATCTGGAGATGCTGTCACAGGGAGCAGCATCAAGCCTTCCCAATAACGAGTATGGAGTCTGATGGCAGTCACTAGCATTAGGAATTGCTGACTGAAGAAGTCTGAAAGCTACAGCTGCACAACAGTGAATTCCTACCTCCTGACTAGATGCTGTCTGCTGCAGATTCAAAACATAAACAAGAAAGTGTTTCTTCCCTGGCAATCTTAATATGAAGGTTTATGATAATATATACATTCCTGCAAGTGAAGATAGATCCATCTTGAGCTCTCCTAGACTCATCTTCATTGCACAAGTGTATCCCATACCACGGGACTCTTCCAAGTAGATTTCAGCCCAACAGGCCAAAGTTGTCCCTCCTGAAGTCTAGGGCTGTAATCCCAGTTTTTGTCTTGCTTCTCCTCTCAGGATCCTCAGCTCCACCATCTCATGGTCACTATAGTCAAGACTTCCCCATGACCTTCACATCTCCAACCAGTTCTTCATTGTTTGTGAGGTCCAGCACAACATGTCCTCTCTTCCAGTCCTCAACCACCTGTGTTAAAGTTACCATGAATGCATTCCACAATCCTTCTGAATTCTTTGTGCTCTCCTGTGCTGTCCCTCCAGCAGATATTGATGTGGTTGAAGCCCCACCATGAAGACATGGGCCTGTGAATGTGAGGCTTCTGAAGAAGGCCTCTTCTTCCTGACCAAGTGAGCTGTAGCAGAAGTTTACCACGAAGTCCCCCATATTGGTGGTTCTGCTAATCTTGACCCAAAAGTTCTGAACTGGCTTCTCAATCAAACCAAGGGAGAGCAAGAAACACCCTATTCCCCTCCCACAGCTATTTCCCTCCCACAGCTATTCACCTTTGTCTTGTACCACCTAACCCCCAAGAGCTGCATTTCACTGCCATGCTGCAGCTGCTACAGCAGGAGCATCCTGTACCCTTGCCCAACCGTAACTGAGGTAGAAAATTATTTTCTAGAGTTCTGCAACTTCCCCTTTCCCAGTGAACTCAGTAAGGTTTTAAGCAGCAGGTGAATTGTTTAGAAGCCATGGCCACTTTGACTACAACAAGACTGTTCTTCATCTTCTGCAGTTAAGTGAGGATCTCCATACGTGCCACAAGCCCCTGCTCTGTTTACACACATATAAAACGTACAGCATTTTAAGGAGCATCAGCTTGTCAGTGCTGTGATTTAGCTGACATTTTTAAGGCACTCCTGTAGAACAGTTCTCAGAGTCAAGTGACAGCAATCCTCTCCTCTCATAGAATGAGGCCATAACAGCAGCTTTCAAAGCACCGAGCTATCCCACAAGCTGGACTCAGACTGTCAGCACTCCTGCAACAGGAACCACATTATGTCCAGCTTTTTGTGGGAATATAAAGAACCTCACAGGATTAAGAGACAAAGAGTTCTGCATGTCAGAAAAGGAGCTTTTCTGAAAGCTTGGTGCCTAGTACATTTCTACAAATACTTCCATTATCTTCTATAGTTATAACCCACTAGAAAAAGAACTTCACAGAAAAGACAGGCATAATTGTTTTACTTTCAATCTAACAAGTCACTTGAGAATGTTTTTTTTCTAAAACAAAGCCTGATTAATATAAACCTACAAAAAGCTTTGGCCTGTGGATTTTTATACACATAACTTGAATGCCGTTTAAGACAGACATTAAAAATACCTGAAAAGGAGACCTGCAAATTTAATGAAATGGAGATTTCAGATCACTATCTATAGATAGCAACTGTACAGTCAAATACAATTATTCCATAGAATTTTACCACATCTGAATAATATAAGAAAGGATTCTCATAAAAGCCTCTTTGAAAAAAGTACACATGCTAAAATAAGCTCTCTGCAAATTAAACCCTGCCATTTAACAATCAGTTCTGTTTCCCCCAACATCACCGGCAAAGTTGAGGTTACTGAAGTTACCAAAGCAAAATTCCATCTATTTGCTCCATCTTGCATTTAGACTGCTGTGTTTCAGTCACCATTTTATTGAATCCACATCAAATTATATTTTAAGCAAAAGAGTGTTTAAAAGGCACACTGCTATCATTAGTGTTTCACTCCTAATCATTATAATTTCTATTTAGGCTTTTGTGTTGACATGCTGGTCTGGTCTGTTCTGTTCCTGCAGGGTTTAGGTGTATTTCCATCCTGGGAGAGTGAAGATGCACCTTCTATTAAGGAAACTTGAGCTTTTTCCTGTTGTATTCCATGTCAGACACTAAAGTGCACTCTAGTCAGTAAACAAGAGTGACACACATGAACCTGGGGAACTACACCACCTGCAATTAAAGAAAGTGACATTTTGACTGCAGAGGCTGGGAGTTCAGCTAGTGAAACAAGTTGAGACATAAAACTGTATTTTTAATATCAGAACAAATTATTCAATCAGAGTATTAGTGTTGCTTTTGATATTATTGTTAACCAATAGAACTTAGCTGAAAAATCCTTTTTTTCATACATTGAATAGGTTTGGTAATTTCAAAAAATTCAAAATCATTTCATATTTCAAATGCAAATACTTGACTTCAAGTATTTTGGACTTTTCCATCACACTCCCCTCAAAAATAGTCTTAGATGCATATTTTGAGGCACTTTAGAGATGCATAATATGTGCATCTAACAGTATACCAAGACATTATTAAGACAAGGTGACAAACAAAAATTTGTTATTTCAAAGGTGGTAAAGGGAAAACATATTTACTTCAGTCTCTTTTTGTAAAGTGTTGCTACCCTCCTTGAGGATAAAGACAGGGCCAGCAGCTGGGCAGGAGGCACACACACTTTTGCATGGCTTTGGGATGAGACACACACACACACAAAGCTGTTGTTTGAGGCCCCAGGCTGCTGCACACCTTTCAGTGCAGTGTCAGGATTTTGATCAGTTAAAATGAGGCAGAAGGAGGAAAAAAAAGCCAAAACAAACCACCACAAAAAACCTGAAACACTTGGATGTGAGGCAGAAACCCAACCCACTGGGATACACACAGGGGAACAGGAGCTCATCAGGCTGTCTGCCCCTTTCCCACAGCAGACACTCATTCCACTAAGTGGGTATACAACTTCCTCCAAGACGGTTTCAATGAGCTCGTGAACAAAAACCAAATCATGAACAAAAATATCATTTGCAACAAAAGCCTCCTTAGGTGTAAACCAACTCTGGTTAGTCCAAAACAAGCCACACAACCTTGGCAACCAAGACTTTTATTTTGAACCTGAACTATCTTACTAACTACTGCTATCCTGTAAGCCAAGGGTAAGAAGGCATCATAAGGGCAGCAGCACCTTTAACTGAAAAGCAGACTGGCTGTTTGTTAGAAATGGGAGGGCCACATTATCACCATGTGACACAATTATAAAAAATATGAATAAAGAACAGGCATGCGGGTTTCACATCCCAGGGCTTCAGTTATAAACTTTCTATGGGTTACGTATGCACTGGAGCAAAATGCTAAACATGGGAAGAGAAGGAATCACACCACAAGAGAATTTTAAGAACAGGTTAACACATTTTTGACAGACAGTTGTCTAGGTATGACTGATCCTGCCTGCCTGCCTTAGGTCTCAGTACTAGATGAAGAAGCTTATTGTAAAAGCAGTCATAAACGATCAGGTAAAGCACCAGCACTTTTGGGCTAATTTAATTTTAAAAAATAATTTAGGGCTATAAATCACTTTAGATCTAGAGCGATAACTTCTTATTTGTCTTGAACATATGAGCTCATACGAGTGTGAAATCTGATGCTTCATTAATCACTACCTCTTGAGTGACATGAAAGACTGTTGACTGCAAGACACTGTGCAAGTAAACACCACTGAGGTGAAATCCAGCACTTGGATGGAAACATTTTGTACTTTCCTACCTTTCATAAACATACTCTGTTAAAGAATCTGACCAATAAAAATATCAAGTAACTGCCATTTTATACTGTTCAGAATAAATGACTGAATTACAAGTGTCCTTTCAACCTTTAGTACAAAAAAACAGGATTTGCAGAGGTACTAGTTTTCAGAACTACACTTTCTAAAATCAGACTTGCAAATTTGGGAGGGTAGAGAGGTTCTGTGGGGGGCTTTTTGGCTGTTTTTTTTTTTTGTTTAAAACAAATACAGCAAATGAAGACAACTTTGCTTCTTCTCCTGTTAGTATCATGGCATGAAAAGATCCATCATTTTCCACAATGTTCACATGTCCTACAAAACTTTCAAAAAGCAGACAAGTCAATCAGGCCGCTACAGATGAAGATCCATTTTGTTCTCTGGAAAGGGCAAAAAGATCTCAAACTAGTTGACTGACATCCTCCTCCCTACATCTTCTCTCAAAGTACTAGATTTTCTCTGTTTTCCTCTACCTTGATCTCATCCACCCTGAAAAATAGGGACAGTGATCTAGGAAAGGCAATGGGAACACTATACCACCCCACAAAAGGGACCAAGGAGCAATGGAAGAGAACCTGAAGAGCAAGATTAGTTGTCAGGCAGGATGACAGTTTTGGCAATGACAACCTCCTGAAACAGGGACCAAAACCATATTCAAGACTGTAATGGTAGATAACACCAGCTGCACAGAACTGATGGGAAATAAATGTTAGAAAATTTGGAAGGATGCAAGTCCATTCAGCAGCAGCACTACTGCAGCGACACTGGCAAGCTGTTTACCTAAACATCATCTTTCAGTTCAACTCAGACACTGTCTGACTTCATAAAACATTTTACAGCAAGTCTTTAAGATCTGATCATTTCAATATTTAAAATTAGAAAGAATTTTCTCAGAACTTCTACAAAGGCAGCAAGTGAGGTCCCATGCCTAAAACCTCTTCCCTCAAAAGCCAAAACACAACTTCTGGTGCCTCAGGCCAGTGTTTAAGCTCTGAAGGGTAAAACCAGGCCTAAGGTTATATTTGCCCAGCTGAGAGCAAATAGACCCATATTTGTCTGTCTAGGGCTCAGTTCAGAAGATGCCATGTTACTGCAATGTTTGCACACTCTGCCTGCCAGCAGTTTTGTTTTTACAGAGGTCTGTGACTAACAGAGCCTCCAAAATGGTATGGTCTTCCAGCCTATGAGTGCAGGGCAGCTGAAGATCTCTTCACCCACTGTCTGCAGACATTTCCTCATCCCCAGAAGTAAAATGGTTCTTGAAAGCCTCAGGAAAGTCAAACAAAAGCTACGAATAGAAACTGGTAACAGACAGTCAAAAACTAATTTTTATGACCAGAGACACAAGACACCTGCTGTCAAAGCTACAAAGTCAATGCTGAATTTGCACCCTCAAGGCACCACCAGGCTTTTTGAAAGCTGTAAACACTGTTTTTTAAAAATATGTCTAACTGGAAAAGATGAAAGAGACAGCAAGATCTGAAAGATACCAGGCTGAAAATCTATTAGTGTTGTTATCACCAGCTCAACAGTCTGTGCAGGTGTAATGGGGGGGAGGAGGAGAGGGGGAAGAACACCCTCTCTTTTTAAAGGGATGGGCAGGAAATGAAGATACTGTTCTAAGGCTTTTAGGCAGAGTCCTTTTAAAAGTAAAAAGGATAAATACTTCAAGAAAACAAGGTGTAAGTTAAAAGCTCATCCCCTTGCCCAGTCTGCTCTGTTCAATGCCACAGCACAACAGAAGGGTTCAGAGATCACCTCTCAGTCACCTTTTGTGTCCATCTTCAACCAGCCCAGACAGCCCTCACAACTCACCAAAATACACAGCAGCTCAGGTGATAAGAGTAAGATCTTAACAATAGTTAGCCATCTTGTCTTCCTCTGACAGCTAGTAAACTTTATTGTTCAGTTAGTAAATTGTTCAATTTAAAACCTTTGGTTTTGTTTTACTAGTGTTGTGGTACAAGATCATGCAAGTGCTGCACTCCTGTTCAATTTATATTATTTATGAACTAGACACATATCCACTAAAATCTGGTTTTAATACTCAAAGGAGAGCCAAGATGTTCAGTACCCAACAGTCACATAAAGACAGAAGACAAAAGTCGTCATGTATTTATGCAGGAAATCTAAGAGCACAAAAGTAAGAAACATTTAACTCACCCATGAGAGTCCCATGCCGGGAACATTATAGTACAAACATATCCATTAATTTATCTCCATGCAGTTTTCAGCTAATGGAAAAGTTTATTTCAGAATTAAAGCTTTAAGTGATATAAAAATTTGCAGTGTACATTCACCTACATGCTATAGGTTATGCACTTATTCCAAGTAGCATAGGAAAGTTCTGAGAAGTGAACTTGTGTCAATACTCAGGCTGAGAGCAAAACACGGACTGATTTCCTTCTGAAGTTGATGTAAAGCACAAGCACGCTAATCAAGACAAGTTACTTCATGAAAATGCTCTGGAGAGAGAATATATAACCTTTTAAAAGGTTCAAGACATCACGGTTACAAATTTTCCTCTCAGTCCTTCTAATTATCTTGCACCTTTTTCCTTTTTGTATCTTCACTGATGCAACTTCGGAAGTTCCTTTTTTACTATCCCATCTGTTTTAAGTTATGTCCTATGAAAACTACAAAGAAGGCAATTGTCTGGAGAATTTACTCATGGAGGGCAAACACCAAGAAGTTTTTTAAAGCTTTAAGTGAACTTATTCTACAAGGGCCAGATTTGAAAGGAAGTTAAGATTGAACCAACTGAAATCCAGGGTAAAGAAATGTAGTTCTCATGAAAATTTTGAAATAAGATAATCAGTGGGTTATATCATTAAGCATGAAAATTGGGTCCTCTACATTCGACTAAGATTAATAAAACCAGAATTTTATTTTTTAAGTAAATAAAAGTCAGAACACTTGCACTCACAAGTTACAATTAGTACATTTTGTCCTTCCATGTTCAAAGCTGCACTAAAGCAGCACTTCTTAAATTTAATATGGTTCAGTCATAAAGTAGTCTGCTCACTGCTGAAATGAGGCTGTGAGCCTAGATTGTTTTATTCTATTCCACCACCCTCCTTCAAGAGAAAATTAAAGTCTATTTCAAATAAGTTGCCTGCCCACTTCCACTGTGCATTTGTTAACACTTTGAATCAAACTAAGCTTTAATGCTATAGGTTTGGAGAGCTGATACAAATAGCGCCAACCATGTTTCATACATATGACTTGTTATCCATGGGCATACTGCAGCTATTTCGTTTATTTTTATTGATACACTAAACAACTACATGTTTAGAGACATCAAGTTCTAGATGATCTAGTTCAAGAGGGCTAAGGGAACATAAAGTAGCGCCAGAAAGCTGGAGTAACCCCAGCTACACTGTTGCTGTTTGAAGACTACCTACACAACACCGCTGTCTTCAGCTACCTGAAAGGAACACACACGTTCTCTGAGGGGCAGGCCGGTAGGACAGGAGGCAAGAGACTGAAGTTGCAAGAAGAGACTTGCAATTAGATATTAGGGGAAAGTTGCACAATGACAGTAATCAAACATTGTAACAAGTTACCCAAAGAGACCAGAAGCGTTTATCCAAAACTCAACTGCACAAATTCTGCGCAAGTTGGTCCTGCAATGGGTTGGGCCAGATGACTTCCACAGGTTCCTTCTAACAGAAAATTACTTTGATTTTGCAACATTTGCCCAATGCCCATTTTGTAAATGAACTGATAGTGGTGGGACCTTGATTTAATCTGATGTGGCATGCAAGACCTTGTTCAAAAACCTTAAGATTTTGCCAAAGACCCTCTCTCATGGGACCAATAGCATACTAAAACACAACGTCCCTGCCAGAGCAACAAGACCCAAGAACTCCATCACAGCTATGTTCAGCTTCAAAAGAAGACGGTAAAATAGAAGTCAGAATGCTAAAGAGATACAAAGTTGGCACTAAGAAGGATCAGATCCTTACAGGTAGCATACAGAGAAAGTAAGGACACATGGATATACCAGGTAGTAAGAAATGCTTGAAACAGCAAAAGAAAACAAGAACTATGAGAATACCAGAAACAAGAAGGCAGCCTTCACAAGCAGAAGGTAGGAAGAACAGTCAGTTCTTACTCACTAGAATAGGCTGGCCAGTGCTGTTTCACAGATAGCTGTGCCCTTTGTTACATCCACTCATAAATGGCCTGAAACTTAGCTCATGAAATTTAAGTTGGCCATCATTATTACAACCACAAACATTTGCAGAAGGGCTTTACAAGACTGAGTGATTAGACAATGAATTTGCAAATTAAACTCAGTAGAAGAAGGCGATATGAACAGAGTATTATGAATTAACATGAACAGANGTGCTTTTTCACAGATAGCTGTGCCCTTTGTTACATCCACTCATAAATGGCCTGAAACTTAGCTCATGAAATTTAAGTTGGCCATCATTATTACAACCACAAACATTTGCAGAAGGGCTTTACAAGACTGAGTGATTAGACAATAAATTTGCAAATTAAACTCAGTAGAAGTAGGCGATACATGCATGAACAGAGTATTAGAACTAACAAGTTCCAAGCTCATTAGTGATGAAAGAGTAAGATACTGGGAGTGAATATATAGTTTCATGCTATGAAGAAAAGGAGTGAACACAAAACAGGGTACCACTGTAAAAATCTAGAGTATATTCACACCCTGACTTCTATGTGAGGCTTCACCCTGCCTCCCATTCTCTCCTCCTCACTTCACCAAATTGAGAGGAATAAAAGGTCTGGGAGTCTGTGCTCTTTCAGTTCAATTTGTTATTAGGGTTGTGTTGCAGCTGATCAGACTGGGACTTTACAGCCTGAAACAGTGTAACTTGTAAACTCGAGTGCAGCACAAATACATGTAGAGACAGCTAATAGTACAACACTGGAATAATACTTGTTCATACTTTATCCCAGAAATGGTCCCAGATTAGCCTATTCTCTGCACTATGTCCAATCCAGTGAGCATATTAATAATTAAGCAGACACAAACTATCGGGTCTAGCAGTTCAGCTTGTTCCCCATTCCAATTTTACTCTGCAGCACAGATTTCAAAGCTATGTATCAACCCTGGTTTTAATTCTCCAACACTGTGGGATAGCTGTGTTTGGCTACAGCACTCCCTCACAGTCATAATAGTCACCCCATATGTCATACTCCCTGCCTTCACTAGGTACCTGGAGAGGAAAAAACACATTTTAGACCCAGCTCTAGAATGTGTGGTGTTCCCTAAGAGATAATCTGTCCCCCAAAAATCTCTGCCAACCTTCACCTCACATTCATCTTTCTAACAGGTACAGTCATTATTATACATGGAGGTCAGCAATTCCCTCTCAGCTTAGCTGCCAGCCTCTCCCTCCATAACTCAGAGTAAACTTGCAAAGACTCTAGTGTAGGAAATTCTGCAGAGGCATGATCTCCCACATCAGGATACCCGGCTGGAAAGAACTTTAACAAGCATGACTATATCCTTATGGGGTCAGGATGTTGAACTCTCCAGTGCCCACCTACTGCATAGCACAGCTTTTAATCATCTTTCTGAACCGTTTGCTAGGAGCTGGCAAATCTTTGCTTACCTGAATGAAAATAGCACCCTCTACTGCTGCCTTCAGGTCTGTACAAGCGCTAATGAGAGCCGACTGCTGCTCCGCACCCAAAGCTCCTTTCAGGACTCCCGACTTCTCCATCTCTTTCATTTGTTTGCTGACAGAAACAACATAGACACATTTCAACACCTTTTCATTATTAAGCCACAATCAATTTTTAAAAAACCTTCTTAACAAACCATGTACTATACTATTTGTCATGCCACTACACACATCTATATTCAAAAATATAAAGGTTAATTTCAGTAATTTCTCTTTCCTCCCCATCTTATCAAAGGTTTTTCTTCTCTTCGAGCACAGAGAGCTCCAAGATCTACACCTAGATACCAGACTGTCACCACTTCAAATGTGTTTTAACTGGTGCACAATCAGCAAGAGGTTTCTTTGCTCATATTTAATGGGAAACAAGGTCCCTTTAATATACTTCATCTAGTTTTACAAACAGCTCTTTTGCTAAAAAGCCTCACTGTAGGAACACCTTTTTAGCAGTATAGAAATAAATAAATACATTCAATACAGGCAAGAGTCCTTCCTAAAAACCATGCCACTACATTTTGGGATTTTTTCAATGACTACAGAACAAGTGTCGAAAAATTCAAACAGTTACTAAACTTGAAACGAATGCTCAAGTACACACCATGGCTGGGACTGGACATGCCACTTCTTCAGAAAAGGTCTCTACAGTTCAAAGCCCTCAAACATCCAGAACAAGCAAGCCATTTCTCAAAACCATTATAAACCACTTAGAGGAACAACGGCCACAGAAATTAGGTGGGATTAAACTGTCTGATCACGATCAACCTAAAGCTCTTTGATGTAGTCCTTACCATGGTTAAATTGGTTCAGTTTGCATCAGTTTCAAGACAGAACTCCTCTGAGCCTTTGGTTACTATTCAGCAAAAACTGCTCATCCTCATGAAGACATGAGGAAATTGACCTAATGAATAGCAGCAGGAAAAAAAAATCCTTTATTCTTCCTACCAACTTAATTAAGGACACAGCAAATGGATAGCTGAAAAGCACAGACTTCTACTTCTTAAGCAATTTATGGCAAAGAAGAGGAAACAGGGACCTTCAGCTCCCTTTCCCAAGGTCACAGGGAATATACAGCGTGCTGGGCAGAAACTTCATCCAGCAGTTCAGGCTTCTGGCACTAAAGATGCCAGTGCTTCATCTGAAACAAAACAGGTGCCCTAAGCTAGAGAATCCAAACTTGTGAGGCAAGATGAATAATTCAAAAGGTCTTTACTATCCATTCATTAGAAGTTCATTTCCCAGGTGCTCTTGCCCAATCCAGCATACTCTTGCTCACATGCTTAAAAAAACCCCAAGCCAAACTAAAAACACACACAAAACAAAAAAAAACAAAGTTACATTTGAAGAGATGGTATCAGAATTACTTCCTTCTTTGAAGAAGAGGGTGAAGTTCTTGCTCACTCTCATTGAGATACTACATTTGTCTCATTCTCCCAAGTTCTCCAAAATTACAGTATACGACTGGTGACTGAGGGATTCAAAAAAGCTAGAGTCATAGACTAAGAGATTTGGCTTCTATTTTTCTTTCTCAAGCTCTTACAGAAGCTTGCAGCACCCATCTCCTGTTTATTTTCTTTCCTTCTCTGCCAGTGATAACCATCCTGCAATTCTGCTTTTCTGTCATAAACCACTAACAATACACTGTGCACTCAGAATACCATTTCTTAGTTAACCTTCAAAATTACCATCATCTTTGGAATTTGAGGCTGAATTGATTTTTTTTATTCCTAAACAAAAAACATTCTTTTTAACATAATCAACCTTCATGTTAGCCATGCATTTAAGTCAGTTAAAACACGGAGTAGGAAATATGTGCATTACTTCCATTTTGGCTTTCCCTCCTGGGAAATTTTAATTTTTTGCATCCTTTGCCAATCTACTTATTGCCATTCTCGTTGTTTTGTTCTACAAATAAATTTTAACATTTCAAACACTAAACCACCTTTTAATTCCCTTGGGATATTAGATTGCTGCAGAACTGTGGGAAACCAGTGCTCCCTGATACTTACCATAAGACACAAAGGTTTGTACACAGAGCAGTGCACCACTGACCTCTACTGGATGACTTTTTAATGAAGACAGCCTAAAGTTTTAGGGCATCATCTCTAGGATGACTGCAATCATTGCAGCCATATCCACAGCTTCACTCTGCAGCTGTACTGTATGTGCAGCTCAGAAAGTTTCACTCAGTAACTGTAAGGTCTTTGAAGAATGAAGAATTCACATCCATAAGAAAATACTACTTCCTTTTTGAGCTTATGCTTCATCTACCTCCAGAGTTTTACTGTCGTACCTGTCTGTCCATGTCAGCACTATTCTGGGAACTGGGATAGTATTTGCTTCATTTTAAGGCATCCAATCTATGGGAACACTCCCAATCACATAAAATGCCTGGAATGCTTCTGGTTATAAATCCTACTCTAAAAGTCTTTACAGAAGGACCCTGAAATCAATGCTAACACTTAATTAATCTTGTTCACACCCCACTTGCCTCACCTTTATCCACAGCCAACTACTGGGCAGCTGTATTCAGCACACACTGTTGCAACCAGCAAATACTTATAGAATTAAGACCGTTTAATCACGACCATATTGCCCACACTAACAAGGCAAGAAAGAGAAGAAAACACCAGCCCTGTTCTTCACAAGTTCAGCCAGCTGCTGTTGCCCAAAAACTAGAATTATTCAGCAGTCAAAGCACTACCAGCTAGTGCTCTCTGATAAATGAGAGGGTAGTTGGCATGGTGAAAACAAACCAACAAATCAAAACATCACCAGTCCATATATTTAGCCTGAGACAGAACAGACCAAGTAGGTTTTGTGTAGCCAAGCTTGAAAGCTTTCAGGAAAGGAGATTTCACTGACTCCTTGGACAACCTGTTACTCTGCATACCAGGCAAATGTGAGCACCATAACTGTTCTCAAAACACAACTTTAGTAATTACACAAATCACCCTTACTGAAATCATACGTTCCAGCTGCCCAGGGGACTGGCTACCACACAGGAATGAGGTAAAAAGACATTTCCTTTTGGAGGTGTTTTCAACTCAGTCAGCCAGAACCTTTGTAAAGGTGGAATCTATCCCCTTCCAAAGCCGATCAATATGTTCCCTAGTTAGTTCTGCAAGTGAAGCAGTTTTGCCTAGCTAATTAACTGCACTTTTGGGCGTGGTGGGTGGGTAGAGATCAAATCAAAAGGTAGAATCAAGCCTATGATTTAGCACAAGCTTGATGTGCCAGCATCAGCACTCAATATCAAACTGTGTTCTGAAAAGAATCATCTAGTTAGAAGTTCTCCCCTCAAAGGAGATACATAAAACTATCAAAGAAGACCTAAGCCAAGCTGCATTTTTGCCCTTGATATATACAGTACCAATACAACAAAGTAACACATAAGACAAGCTGGAAGACTAAGCCAGTAAGCCTGGTAATTAATCAACTTTTATCAGCAGACTAATTATGTTTAAAACAATAGCACAGTAACTACTTAGAAAAGTTTACATATTACAAGGATCCTAAATTTATTTTTGGCAGAGGGGCACGCACTAAAGCATTTCTGCATCCTATGTTTTAGGACTATTTTCAGGAATAGGATACTACTTGTTTTTCTAATTCTCGTTATTTCAAAATTTAGCAATCTTGCATTCAAACCAGAATCACACCGATGCAGGAAAAAAGCACACTGAATATGAAAAGCTACATTTCCCAAGGCAGGCTACTAGAGCATGCATTCAGTAGATCCAGTGTGGTATAAGTGTGTTCATTAGCTTGTTTCTTCAGCAGAACAAAAGGTTGTTCCATTAGAGCAGACCCTGAGATGTTCTGAATTTATATAAAAGGCAATGAGTTATGGGTCAACAGACTAAAAGACAACGTCATAAAATAATTATCACTTCTGCCATCAAAGAAGTATCATCTCCTTTTAGAAGTAAAGTGAGCATTGCTTGCAACTCAAATCCCAGTTTTATTTGGAAAAGGGAAATTACATATAGTCATCTGTACACTTCAGTTTCTCCCTAATAAGTCATACCTCCATACACTAGAAGTTTGTGGACTGCAGACTAGAGTGGAATAAATATGTTCCAATACTAAAACAAAATAAACCACAAAATCCTTAAGCCTAAAAACTTCTCTAAAAGTATCTGCTATTTGGAAGGAAAAAGGCAAGCAAATAACCTCAAGTTCAGAGAACCAGTCACCAGCTGGCTCTATCAGACAGACATTCCCTTGCTGCTCTCCTGTGAGCACACATTACCTGCTCAGGCTCCAACTCCTACAGAAGTATCACATCAGTAACTCATTGTGATTTACTGCAGGTTGTGTGCTATGAAATGAGTGCAAAGAAGTTTGACCATATTTTGATAGATACAATCATTAGAATAGTGGTTGAAGAAACTGTGTAGCTTATATTCTTGTCACAAAACTATGTTTTCCTGAAACTAGGCTTTTTAACTAGAGTATTACAATAGCCAAAATACACAGGTTAATTACAAGTTAAGATCATCTTATCTAAAAGGCAAAACCTGCCTTGAACTCAACTGAACTTGTCTTGAACTTATTAATGACTTGGATGAAAGGGCAGGTGCCTCCTCAGCAAGTTCACTGATGACAAAAAGCTGGGAGGAGTGGCCAATACCCCAGAGGTCTGTGCAGCCCTTCAGAAGGACCTCAAAAGGTTGGAGAGATGGGCAGAGAGGAATTGTCTGGAATTCAACAAAGGCAAAGGCAGAGTTCTGCACCTGGGGAGGAAAAGCCCCAGGCACCAGCACAGGCTGGGGCTGACCTGCTGGAGAGCATCTCTGCAGAGAAGGACTTGGGGGTCCTGCTGGACAACAAGCTGTCCCTGAGTCAGCAGTGTCCTCGTGGCCTAGAAAGCCAGTGGGATCCTGGGGTGCATTAGGAAGAGCAGTGCCAGCAGGTCAAGGGAGGAGATCCTGCTCCTCTACCCTGCCCTGGTGAGGCACATCTGGAGGGCTGTGGACTCCTCAGTACATGGACAAAGACAAAGAGCTCCCGGAGAGGGTCCAGAAGAGGGTTACGAAGATGAATAAGGTACTGAAGCACCTCTCCTACAAGGAAAGGCTGATGGAGTTGGGCCTCTTCAGCCTTGAGAAGAGACAACACAGGGGACCTCAACAATGTCTATAAGCATCTGAAAGGGGGGTGTCAAGAAATGGATCCAGGCTCTTCTCAGTGGTGCCAAGCAATAGGACAAGAGGCAACAGGCAGAAACTACAACACAAGAAGTTCCACCTGAACAGGAGGAAGAGCTTCTTTACTGTGAGGGTAACTAAACACTGGAACAGCTTGCCCAAAAAGATTGTAGGGTCTCTTTCCTGGAGCTATTCAAAAGCTGTCTGGATACAAGGAGCTTTAGAAAACCCTGCTTGAGCAGGGAAGTTGGACTAGATGCCCTCCAGTGCTTCCTTCCAACACTACCCATTCGGTGATTCTGTGAACTCCTACAGGAGAACACATGCAGGCACACGACAGTACAGACCCACTCAAACAGCACTCTATCCTATTACACATGACATTCTATGCTTCACGTTTTCAAGCTGAAAACCTTGGAAGGCTAACATTCTCACCTTGCTGTTAGAAAAAAAAATTGAGGCAAGTGCTGGCTTTAGTAATGAACACCACAAAACTGCCACCTAATAATCCAGAATCTCATTGTGGCTACCACTATGACAACAACTCTGAAAAAAACCAAAAGTTTGTGTCATCTAGGTGATGAAACAGAAATGCTTGGTCTAACATCTACCTGGAAAGAAAAAAAAGAGGAGACAGATTTTTGCACTCTTTCGTTATCAAGCCTTTTTCAGCAGATCTCACTAGACATCACATACTGTTTAACTTCTGAACTCTAACATCTGAACTGATCTACAAGGGGTTGCTGAAGTCACTCCTGTTTGCTTTGAGGCTTGTTACAGAAAGCAATTAGGATGCAACACACCACAACCTTTTTTCAGGTGCACCTTACACCCCATACAGCTGACACACAAGCTGACATTATGTCACTCCAAGGCATCATGAAGGGAGAGCTGATGCATTTAGGTTGAAGCTAATTGTGAAGTCATCTGAAGTCCAGCATTAAATGCCTATAGAGCAACATAAGGTTGTGCACAGAACCCCTTATGAATATACTTTAACCCTCTCTCACAGGCAGATAAAAGCTGCATTTTCAGGCCCAGCAAGAAGAGGGTGCATAGGACCAAGCAGACATGTTCCTTCTAACACAAGAACTAGGGGTCAATCAAAGTAACTTACAAGCCAGGTTCAAAACAAACACAAGGGAATGGCTCCTCACACAGCACGCAGTAAATCTGCAGAACACAAAGTCCTTTGGTAAGGAGGCCACAGAAGGATTTATATCAGTTCAAGGGAAGGTTAGAGAAATACTTGGAAGAAATCCAGTTAAGAGTGACTGAATAGATAATTAACTTGTTGGCACTGAAGGTTTTGGGAGGGGAGCAGACAGGCAAGATTGAACTTGTAGCTCTTGTAGTAGCAAAAGCACAAGGCTTTAGCCACAGTGCCATGGGCAACAGAAGAGGGCTGGAGGCCTCCTGGACTCAACTGGTGTGAGTGATGTCACATTCACACCCCCAAACTGGCACTCCTTCTAAAAATGCTTCCTACTTCAACTATAACTGATCAATGACACTAGAAACTCGTTCTTCTAGGATTCAAAAACACCAGTTTAAGAGTTTAAAAACTAGTTATAAAATGCTAATAATTGTAGCAGGGCTTCTCAGCAATCCACCTTAACCAACCTCCACTTTGAAAGGGTCTGTCTTGCCTTTCTGTGCAAAAACTCTTACGTTCATATGTATTTTAAACCTAGCCTATAAATGACCTAATGGTGGTAAGCATTATTTTAAAAATTTTGATTTAAACATAAGATCTTGAATAACTTAAAAATTAAATTTCTCTTCAGAAGTGTCAGTGACACTTGGAAGCACAGATCTTCTGATCTTAACCTGCACTTTTAAGTTAAAGCCGCCTTCAAAGCTGAAAATCTATGCTCCCTGAAATAACAAGGTATGGCTACTCATTCATAATTTAAAAAATCCCACAGTTTCATTCCGACCCCAGTTATTTCAAGTCAGGTTACCTACCGAATATTTTCCAGTGCACTTGTCAGCTGCTGTTGTGCAATATCATAAAGTTTCACTTTGAAGCCTCCAGCAGCAAACACCATGGCCCAGCTGCGACCAATGAGTCCACTGAAAAAAAACCAAAACAATCAGCCAATTAATAAACCAGCATTTAATAGGGGGAAGGAAATCCTGAAAGCATTGCAAAAACCAAACCAGAACTTGGACTCTTTGGTAATTGATAAAAAGATCAGTTACATACTGATGAGAAAGAAATCTCTCTAATAGAAATATCCTTTGCTGGCTGTGTATAGCAGCTTCTCTGAAAGCTGGAATGAAAATAATGGGGAAGAAAACACCCAAAACAAAACAGAAAAAGGTGAGCAGAATTCAAATAGGAGGAACCACTACTTTGGGATACTGGACTCAATCACCAACAGTTTTGTCAGCCACAATCATAACCTGGAGTTGGTTAATGCATTTATATTAAAGAGATTAAAAAAATATATGTATTTGTTTGGCTCATAGACTGAAGACAGGGAGTAGTTCACTGATCCTACATAGGAACAGTCTGCCTACATCTTTTGGTGAAATCATATCACTGAGCAATACATGGATGAAATCTGTAGTAACTGACAATTTTATTATCTCTCTTAAAGCAATGCAGGTTCTAACTTCATTAGATGTGTAGCAGGCAGCAGTCTTTTCAAATGGCAGCACCAAGGCACAGTGTCATAAGCTTAAGTAACCTGAAATCACAAAAAAAAATAGGAAAAATAGTCCATAACAGAAACAAGATCAGAACTCAATATCCATGACTGTTACAGTGGGGGTTTTGATAACTACATGCATCTCCTCTCACTTCCAAGATCACTGTATTTGAAGCATTAAACTTTAGTGATCTCTGGCAACTGAAAAATTCAAGGCCATTAGGGCATCAATAAAAGATTAAAAGGGGAGCAAAAGTCAGAGATAAAGTAATAGGGCAGATGAGAAAAGAAGGAAGAAAAAACAGGAACATGCTCAGCCTTTGGTTTAACTATATAGTTTTTTAAAAGGATCAAAACAGGAAGTTTCAGGAAATAGCAGGAATCAGTGGNTCACACAGCACGCAGTAAATCTGCAGAACACAAAGTCCTTTGGTAAGGAGGCCACAGAAGGATTTATATCAGTTCAAGGGAAGGTTAGAGAAATACTTGGAAGAAATCCAGTTAAGAGTGACTGAATAGATAATTAACTTGTTGGCACTGAAGGTTTTGGGAGGGGAGCAGACAGGCAAGATTGAACTTGTAGCTCTTGTAGTAGCAAAAGCACAAGGCTTTAGCCACAGTGCCATGGGCAACAGAAGAGGGCTGGAGGCCTCCTGGACTCAACTGGTGTGAGTGATGTCACATTCACACCCCCAAACTGGCACTCCTTCTAAAAATGCTTCCTACTTCAACTATAACTGATCAATGACACTAGAAACTCGTTCTTCTAGGATTCAAAAACACCAGTTTAAGAGTTTAAAAACTAGTTATAAAATGCTAATAATTGTAGCAGGGCTTCTCAGCAATCCACCTTAACCAACCTCCACTTTGAAAGGGTCTGTCTTGCCTTTCTGTGCAAAAACTCTTACGTTCATATGTATTTTAAACCTAGCCTATAAATGACCTAATGGTGGTAAGCATTATTTTAAAAATTTTGATTTAAACATAAGATCTTGAATAACTTAAAAATTAAATTTCTCTTCAGAAGTGTCAGTGACACTTGGAAGCACAGATCTTCTGATCTTAACCTGCACTTTTAAGTTAAAGCCGCCTTCAAAGCTGAAAATCTATGCTCCCTGAAATAACAAGGTATGGCTACTCATTCATAATTTAAAAAATCCCACAGTTTCATTCCGACCCCAGTTATTTCAAGTCAGGTTACCTACCGAATATTTTCCAGTGCACTTGTCAGCTGCTGTTGTGCAATATCATAAAGTTTCACTTTGAAGCCTCCAGCAGCAAACACCATGGCCCAGCTGCGACCAATGAGTCCACTGAAAAAAAACCAAAACAATCAGCCAATTAATAAACCAGCATTTAATAGGGGGAAGGAAATCCTGAAAGCATTGCAAAAACCAAACCAGAACTTGGACTCTTTGGTAATTGATAAAAAGATCAGTTACATACTGATGAGAAAGAAATCTCTCTAACAGAAATATCCTTTGCTGCCTGTGTATAGCAGCTTCTCTGAAAGCTGGAATGAAAATAATGGGGAAGAAAACACCCAGAACAAAACAGAAAAAGGTGAGCAGAATTCAAATAGGAGGAACCACTACTTTGGGATACTGGACTCAATCACCAACAGTTTTGTCAGCCACAATCATAACCTGGAGTTGGTTAATGCATTTATATTAAAGAGATTAAAAAAATATATGTATTTGTTTGGCTCATAGACTGAAGACAGGGAGTAGTTCACTGATCCTACATAGGAACAGTCTGCCTACATCTTTTNGGCGGGGCCGAGGCCCGAGCGGCTCCCACGGCCGCAGCCCCCAGGTCCCGCCCCTGCGGCTCCCCGGACTCAGAGAGAAAACATTTTAAATGCTTAATGAATATCAAATATTATATTAATGTACTCAATATAGCCAAGAAATGCTTTTAAGTTTTCTTGTCTTTCTGNTTATCTCTCTTAAAGCAATGCAGGTTCTAACTTCATTAGATGTGTAGCAGGCAGCAGTCTTTTCAAATGGCAGCACCAAGGCACAGTGTCATAAGCTTAAGTAACCTGAAATCACAAAAAAAAATAGGAAAAATAGTCCATAACAGAAACAAGATCAGAACTCAATATCCATGACTGTTACAGTGGGGGTTTTGATAACTACATGCATCTCCTCTCACTTCCAAGATCACTGTATTTGAAGCATTAAACTTTAGTGATCTCTGGCAACTGAAAAATTCAAGGCCATTAGGGCATCAATAAAAGATTAAAAGGGGAGCAAAAGTCAGAGATAAAGTAATAGGGCAGATGAGAAAAGAAGGAAGAAAAAACAGGAACATGCTCAGCCTTTGGTTTAACTATATAGTTTTTTAAAAGGATCAAAACAGGAAGTTTCAGGAAATAGCAGGAATCAGTGGAAATAACTGGGACAAGAAAAAAGGGAAGCTCTGCATTTAGTGCTGTTAAGCAGACAGTAAGGTCTCACTCAAAACCTACCATTTAAAAGTTAAAAAATAAAAAACTTCTCTGCAGTAAGCCCAGAGCTCATCAGTTCTGAGGCAAGCAACAGAACAAACTTACAGAATAGGCATGGCCAAGGTTTGTTAGCTACTGCAGCCTCCTGGCTAACAAGTATTTATAAAATAAAAGCATTTGAATCACTTCAACCTGACATAAGTATATCTGAGCTACCAGTATCTTTACAAAGTAACATAACCTCTCTAAATTGCACTTTTAAATTAAATTTCCTTAAAACACAACAAAAAATTTCTTTCACTTTAATACAGGTTTCTAGGATTGTGGGGACTTTCTTTTGAACCACAGAGCACACAAAGTAAGTCAATGGTAGGTATCAGGCCTGCATCATTACTGCATTGTACATGACAGCATCATTACAACCTAATGTCAGCATATTTGACAGTGCTTTTTGACACTTTAAGTGCTGTCATTTTGGGCCCAGTGATAGATAAAGTATTAACAACCAGATCTGCTCACACAGCTTCTGCAGGTGCTATCAAAACCTGCAGTAGTACCACAGGAGCCCAACTCTCCTGACCCTTCAGACACACCTACAGTGAATAAAATTTCGCTGAGTACCAGCAGTAGGAGCCAGTTTGGTCAGTGTCACACAGCAGCACCAAAACTCCCATCCTGAGGCTTCAAGTAGTCTTGCTGATAAGGTTTGCTGCAGCCCACACTTGCAGCACCAAGGTACAGTGGTGCATAGGGGACTGTTACAATCTGGCATGTATTTTCTCTGCCCTCCAGACTCTTGTTCAAGTAAAGAACTTTAGGTTCAGCTCAATGAGAGGATGAAACAACGCGTTCACACACAAGCCAGAAATACTGCTGACTTTTGTGGCAAGTCAGTATTACTTCAGGAGTGTCTAAGACTAACTTAGGAGTTTCCCGACATAGCTGACAAGCAGGACGTTAAGCAGTGCTTGGATTTCTCCACTCCTCTTGCACTTACACACACACAAGGCATTGCAATGAAAAGGGACAGCAGTCTTCCAGACCTAAAGGGTGATTTACTTCGGTAAAGATGTTTGTTTGCTGCTTGTTTTAAAGTAGCACAAAGCTGTCAGGGGCTTAAACAAAGGCATTCTAAGTAGAGCCAAGCAGGTGCATCCCCCCCACTTCCCGAGATCCAGCAGCAGCCGGGCAAAACCCACCGCCTGCCCTGAGCCAGCACCTCGCTGGCACATCCGACGGCTGCAGCAGCGGGCACAGCTGAGGCAGGGCCGTACCCGACAATGAGTCCCCAAACCCCCTCCCCGCAGGCCGGGCCGAGCCGGGAGACGGCGCCCAAGCCCCTTCGCACGCCGCGGGCATCCGTCCTACAGGCGCCGCGCCGGGCTGGCACCTCCTCCCTGGGGCGCTGCCCCCGCCCGCGGGCGACGAGAGGCTTTACCTGCCGATGATGGCAACCTGCGAGGGCTCCATGGCTGCGGCGGCCGCGACCGGGAGATGCGGGATGGGCAGCGGGATCGGCCACCTCTGCCCTGTGCGGGCTCGCCCCGCCCGCGGCTCCCGCCATGTCACGGCCGCCCATTGGCTCCGCAGCCGCCGCNTCCCCGGACTCAGAGAGAAAACATTTTAAATGCTTAATGAATATCAAATATTATATTAATGTACTCAATATAGCCAAGAAATGCTTTTAAGTTTTCTTGTCTTTCTGAAAAAAAACAAATAGTCGAAAAATAATACATTCGGTCCCAGAATAAAGGCTTGATAGTTACTGATGAAGTTCAGTGAACCTTTGTTTGGCTATCATTTGAAACTTTGTTCAGCTTACCATTTCTTCTACTTTCCAAGAAAAAAAAAATAAGGCTAACATAATAATTGGGTACATCTGCCTGCTCACTGGCACTTTGCTAATTACAATCACATTCAACGACGGGATGGAGAAGTCAAAATTATATATTCCTAAAGGCTTCATGAAGACTGCGCAACAGATAGCAGGCGGAAAACCAAACTGTTATCTCCTTGGCTTCCTGACCTTAACACCACCCATGTAACCTGAGATATGCCAGGAGCTGGGAAGTGTTAGTGGAGCAAAGTGGCAGTACACTGGGCCATGGGAAGATTTAAGGCAGTGGGACAGAAGAGTGTAGGATGCTGTGCCAGTTCTGCTGCTCAGGGCTTGTGTAGGCTGGTGTAGAAAGCAGCATTTTAAGGTTTAAGCAAGGTTTGCTGTTTTGAAGACTTATTCAAAATGGCATGAGTTGGCACATGTCCTAATCACAAAGACCTTTGTATAGCCAGAGCATAACTGAAGCAAGAAATGTATACTTACTTAGTGAACTCAGGTTTTTACTTCAAAGAAAAAAAATGGTAAGTTCCTAGAACATAAAAGTAATGTCACCTGGGCTTAAGAAAAATGGTCTTCAGAACAACTTTACCATCACTTCCATTTAGAAGTACTTATCAGTTATTTTAATACTCTTTGACTCCTGAGATGTGTATTTATACCTTACTTGTCATCAGCAATAGACTAAGAGACAAAAGCCATTGCAGTTCTAGAAGTGGATTCATAGAATTAAAAGCTCAGTTCAGGAGTGTTACTGCAAGGGTTTGAGAGCTAATCACAGCTGTGATAAAAACAATTACAGGGCCTTTTAGTTCTGGGGGTGAACAAAACAAGTCTATGGCAATGAAATCTGAACTATATTATTATTGTTGTTGTTGTGATTGTTATTATTATCCATGTATTAGTGACAAAGCCCCATAGCTCTGCATTACTTAATCAAAATTAGGGTATGACCTCAGCCATATTCCCCAGCATCTGCAGGGATCAAACACACTGATAAGTCCAAACTAGATCAAAAGAGGAGAGAGAAGTTTGCAAGAAGAAAGGAAAATATAGATAATTATAGATAATTCTCAGAAGTGTAAGTCAAGGGAAGAAAATATGATTTAAAAAACAAAGTACAAGTTTAATTTTTGTGCAATAGCGTAAGAGTTTTAGGCCCAGTTCTTGCAGCCTCCACGAGTTAGGGGCAGTGATTCTCCTCTCTCTTCTGCAATTCACATGGAAAGGACAGAAGGTGCTGTAAGCCCAGAAACATAAAAAACCATAACCAACCAATAACATGGTGAAAGGACTTGGGCTCCATCAGGGAATGAAAAGCAGGGCTTGTACTGACAGCAGGAGAGGCCCAAGTGGAGCAAATATGCACTCACCAGTGCATGTATTCTTTCTTCAAAGCCAAACAGGTATAGAGGCATGTTTGACTTGTGTTGGGAGCTGCACACTTGATCCCTCTATGTTTTTAGTCTCTTTCTATGGAGCGTGCTCCTCTGCTGCCCCATGGGCAGAGCTGAAATCTGCTACTGGCCGCAGAGGGGTGGATTTACTGCAGGGGAGAAGCAGGATGGTATAAAAGGGTCGTGTAATAGGCAAGGGGAAATAATTCTCACTAACTCTGAGCCATGGGGACGTGGAATATGAAGGAGATGTAAATTTCCCCTTGGAGAAAAGAAAATAATGGTATGCTTTTAAAATACAGAGAGTGCTAGCCTGAGCTTTTAGTGTGGAATAAAAACAGAGGCATAGTTCACATTTGTTAAGTATTAGATCTGTTTAATACATCACTTGTTCACCAGAGTAACCAGTAAGTACATTTATTTGGTAGTGGACTATGATCTGTTGCTACTACATTCCTAATGGTTCGTGAAGTATAATGCCTTAAAAATATAGCTTTAATTAATAACTTTACTGCTGTTCTGTAGAGTTCTAACTAATGGTTTGCATACTGTTATAATTAGTGGTTGTATTGAAATGATGTTAAAATTAAAACTATAATTTTAATTATTGTTAGTAGTTTGCGCTGTTAATTTGGGTGGTCTTTCAATGTGCCGATGGCCTGATGCAAATACTACCAATATTGTTAAAATGCTGATTCTTGAAGAAGCAATCTTAAGGAATAAGAAAGTAAATAGTAGTAAAGTAGATACTACTAAAGCACAATTCAGCAAAACTAGGTAGAATTATATAGTTCTGTAGTAAAAATACCTGTTAAGAAGATGATTTTCCTGTTGCAGATGCATTTTAAACCCAAACTACAACATATGGTACAACACAGAAAGGCACATGGTGTGATCCTTGGGGTGTCGTGTGCAGGGCCAGGAGCTGGACTTTGATGATCATTGTGGATACCTTCCAATTCACATATTCTATGGTTTTATATACATTATTTATAACATATATATCATTCGTAATAAGATTCTTCCATTCATTTTGTTTTCAAATTGTACACTGACTAGGTGCATTAGTTCCCCAAGGAGTCATTAAATGCAGCTTCACTGTTTGTGGCAGTCTAACTACTTGAATGGTTTCTGCATGACAGCAGGAAATCCCAAAGACCTGGTCAGTCCAGAATTCAGTACTAGAAAATTACTTTTTTAAAGATTACAGTAGAAGATTTAAATTTTCAATTCAGAAAAACATCAATCAGTGCCTGATCAGATGAACAGTTCAACTGGCAGAGCAAGGGTAAGATACACACTAACAGAGATTATAAAAGGTACACACTAACAGCAATTATAACAGGCAGACCATGGCCAGTAACCCCTGAACCCAAATTAGTAGGTCCTGGAACAGTTTGTCTGAGTCCTTATTTGCAAAGTTACCACTGGAAAAATACAGATACACCATGTATTGAAGGGCAAAGAAATTCCTATTTAAGAGTACAGCTTCATGATCTCTTTGATCTGTCCTAAATTTTCACTGAATTCACTGGATCAGGTACTTGATGTCTTGAATAGTGACTAAAGGAAAACCTCATCATATTAGCAGTTTGCTTCAGCTGCACAAGTATGTAACTTGATGCCAGTCAGAGGACGGATGTGGGGCATTTAGTGACAGTCGTGGTTTAATACAACTTAAAATTATTAGGAATTTAAAGCATACAATAGTACTTGGACTATATATGAAATTTACTTTACTTTTTTTTTCTTGACAATTTCACTTTCTAGGTTGCCCTCTGGATTTAGCCAATACAGACAATTACATCATCTTACACTATTACAGGGTTTCTTTCTGTAACATCATCTTGTTAGATGATGTCTTATGATCACAACCCATGAGTAAGGCCCTGTGTTGCCACAAAGGATCCTGAGATTTTGAGGGCTTGTGTGAAATCTTCATGTATTAAGGTGTATTTATACTTCATAGCACCAGGAAAAAACCCAACCCTGTCAATTGACACAGCTTTTAGAAACATGAACAAAGTCGTTGAAACTCTCATATTCTTGTGAGAATGTCAAACATAGCAGCTGGAATGCAAGGTCTCACTCAGGACCTGGGCCAGGGCATGTTCCCAGTATGGTCAGAGTCCATACAGGCCAGGGGCCCCTTAAGTCTGAGTGTATACACTCGGTTTTGGAGGGTAAGGAAGTTTGACAATAGGAACATGGTCATATTCCAGGGCTGCCTTGGCACCACCTCATTTACAAATTAGATACACTGCATTCTTGACACAGTGCCTTCTTTTCACTGCCCTAGACATTTGGGCAGAAATGTCAGAATAGTGCTAGGCACCAGGTCCCCAACATGGACAAGCTGGATAGAAGAGCAAGGTCTCTTACCACAAAATCTACCTATTGCTCAGGTACATATTAGTGCATCTGGGGACAATGAGAAAAAATCTAAAAACCATAGGTTCAATTATATTTGAGGAGTCACAAGCAGAAAAAGAGAGGCTATAAATGTATATATTTTTCTTATGCTAAAGTTTATGATCTGTGGCAAGTAATGGAGCTGAAAACTTTTCCCACTCTACTTCTGTTATTCTGCAAACTACTTGTTCTCCAGAAAATTCAGGTACAAAGAGTCTCATGTCCAAAGGTCTGAAGTCTCAAGTTTCTGTGTGAAAGTGGTTCATGCATGGAATGTGAACAGATTAATGCAGGAAGTGATAATGTCTTAATAATTCTTTATGTTATCTTTGTTTGTCTTGTTGGGAGCCGAGTAGAAAGACCTTTCACTCGTCCTCTGCATTTATCTCTTCAGAAAGGACTTTAAGGCTGAAAGGTGAGCAGCAGAAGACCCTGGTATTGCATAATGTGCACAATCCCTGACCATAAAAAAGGTGTTCTGACTGTACTGTATATTGTCTTTGCAGCTTTCTAATGCTATTGGCATAAGGCAATAGGGGTTACAATTGGTGTCATAAAATGTTTTCTCTCTCAAAAATACTGTAGGTGTATTCAGAGATCCCTTCTCTATTCTGTTTTCCATTTAGGCATAGGACACTTTCTCCAGAGTATAGTGACTTACCGTGGGCAAAATCAGCTGATGCTTGTCAGGGTTTCCAAAACATAAAGAAAAAGTAGTAAAGATGGCAGGGAGAATCATCTTTTGATGATTTTGTCTCTTTTTATAAGACATTACGGATTTTTTAAATTTAGTTTCAGAGGTTATGGCATATGGGAATCTTTAACAACCTCCTTTTTTNCGAGCGGGCCGCGGCCGCGGGCGAGCCCAGGGCGGGAGTCCCGCCCGTGCCCTGAGCCGCCCCCGCTCCGGGGCGCATCGCCGGGTCCTCGCTGAGGGAACGGGAGCGGCTCGGCCGCGGGGCACCGCGCACGGCGGGGAAGCGACGGNTTTTTTTTTTTTTTTAAGTGAGCCTTTCAGTTTTGAGAACAGATTTCTCAGCTCATTGGAAGAAATGGTGACGTTTTGGATTGCGACTGGATTAGAAATGAAGCGCATGTTCAGGCGTTTGACAGTTTTCCTGCCGTACACGTGCCAGGAGGCAGACGAGGACCGGCACTCCGTTNCATCCTCCCGCTGCCGCTGCCGAGGAACCGTGCGCGTCGTCCTGGCTGAGGCTTGCTTGCTGAGGGGCATGTACTTCATGTTATCGATGAAAGCAAAAGTTGCCTTCTTGAGGTTTTTATGAAAACAGGTGGCCAGGCAAAGTGAGACATCTTAGTGTCTGCCCTCCGTGAGGAAAGGCCACCAGGTGAACGCACCGTATTAGACTGGGAAACATTGGTGGAGAAAGACTTCGGAACCCGGGTTACTTTAATGCTGGCTTTTAAAACCCGTTTTAATTGAAATGGCTTCATAGCTGTAGCTATGTTGATATTAGAATGCGGGAGGAAAGGGAAGGGAAGGTTCGAAGCAAGATGAAATACCTTTCATTAGACTTACTACTACAGTTTGGCCTATAAAGACTAACTTTAAAATATAAGTTGTCTTAAACATGAGTTAGGTGACAGTGGAAAGATACCGTTCTAGAAGGAGTAATGGGATTACTTGTTATTGTAATTTAGTTTTAATTATAAATACCTTTAAAACAATTTTCATAACTGGCATAAGTATAAACAAAAATATAAATCCATGAAATGGTGCCATTTGATCTGTTTATAGGCGAGTCCTAGTTTTTATGACTAATCAAACTATTACTACTACTACTGTTTATATTTTGCATTCTTAAATATTTATATAAAACCACCAAGATAACATTTGGCATGTTAAATGTTTCACAGAAAAATGATGCAAAATGTGCATCCCGCTCCTGAGAATAATGAAGATGATCTCTACTCTGGCTACAATGATTATAATCCCATGTTTGACACAGAGGTAAAATATTTGCTGTTTCTCACCTTTCCCATACATGGAATTTTAACTTAGAAGTATAAGGTAACAATTTATGGGTACAGTAACATACAAGTTACTGCTGCTTTGAAGTGAATTTTACTTTATTTAGCAAGAAACATCTGAAGTTTCTCAGAGATGTTCTTGAATAGTTAATTCTTTGATAGCTTTCTATTCCAACTAAACCTTTGTGCAGATGTCAACAGACCTAAGATGCTGTAATGGTTAGAATTCTTGAAATATAAAATCATAATTATTTGTAGGCACATTCAGTGTGGTGTTTCCCAGGCTGTATGCAGCAGCAACTTTTCTGACAAAAGAGGCTCCTGAGTGGTCAGTAGGTCATTGATTTCCTACTGTGCTGCTGCTGGAGCAGCTCACAGTAGAATGGAATCCTGCAGGTCTCTGTGCAATTGGGTAGAGCGTCTGAGATGTCTTAAAGTAGCCCTGCAGACCACTTTTGGGTAACTGCTGGTGTGGTGGACTTGGGACAACAGTGATGTCATTTGGTCCAAACCCACTAGCAAGACTTGGCATCTTGTGTGAAATCCCAGTACCCAATTCATGAGAGTTGCTGCAAGACCTGAGAGACACGAGATGTTTTAATGTTTTGCATTGCAGTTGTTAATGTCAATTCAGAAAGAGCATAAGTAGTAAGCATTTGGATGGAAAAAGAAACTAATGTTATATTTTATGACTTCATCTCTCTTTCCTCTGTGTTTTTAGAAAATAACAAGCCTTTACATTTCCTAATCTAAAATACCAAAAAAAGATAGACAAATAATTGTAATTTATTGTCAGTAAACCCCATTGTTCAGTTATCTTCAAGTATTTTGTGAAGAATTTTTGATTTTTCACCAATCTGCTTTCAGTAGTCTGAAGGTTGTGGAATTGTGAGTTTGGGTGTTGTGGTTTTCAAAGGGTTAATGTTTTTATCTTTTCTAGGATTTAGAAAATGATATAGCTTTTCAACAGGCAGCAAGAACAAGTCATGGAAGAAGACCCCCTGTAAGTATCTTTTAAAAAACTTTGCATTAATGTAGATCTTACTATGTAGAAACACTAATAATTGATACATACAGGTTTTCATTGGTGGGGTTTTTTTGTTTGGTTCTTTTTTTTTTCCCACCTAGGTGACAGCCAAAATTCCTGGTACATCAAGTCCAAGACCTCTAGCTACTGGATTTGGGGCAGGTTTTTGTTCTGTTTTATCCTTAATGAAAATGTCATTTACAAAATATAAATGTACCATTTAATTCTGTGCACAAAGGGAGCCCTTCTAAATTAAGAATTTCATTCTAGTGAACTGCATCTGTTCATTGGTTTTAATTCACAACTTTGCACTTGGTCAAGGCATGGTTTACTGGTCATTTTTATTTTCTCCTGAATCGTGCAACAAATCTTCTGTGCTGCATAAGGCATTAGAGTCCAGGGTATTAATTGGGTTCACTTGCAGGGGAAACTGAATAGGTTGTTATTTGGGCTTGGGAAAGTTTTCTGGCGTTAAGGTGAAATCAAGTCTTGAAGAATATGGGCTCTGAAACCTGTCTAGTTGAATCAGAAAAAGTTGGTTGTGTTCTTTGGTATACTTAGATGTATTGATAAAATAAATCTGCATGAAAATATAACTTAGAAGATTAATACAGTGACAGATTTTATCAGCTCTAGACAAAATTTTACTGAAGTATTTTGTGTAAATTACTTGTTCAATTTCGAGGTAGCAATTTCAATAATTTAGTAATGGAAAGTGTGCTGCCTCAGATAATTTTCTATGTATTTCTTTTTAAAAGAGCTGACGGAAGTATCCAAATACATAAAAAGCCTTTATTGTGAATTTGTGCTAACTGAAGTATTCAACATCTTTAAGTCTGCCAGGAACTGGCAGTATATTGCATATGAGTAGCATAAATGGGAACTTTGCTATGAACTTGTGTGAGAGTTAGCTCAACTTTTAAAATTTAGTGTTGTTCTGATTGTACGTAGGCTTCTTATGCTTTGTGAATGAAAATTTCAAACAACTTACTTATTTTTGTAGTCAAAGGCAACTTCAACTTCATCTATGGGAAGACCCATGACAGGAACTATACAGGTAAAAGTTCCAATATTTACATTTTATATTCATTTGGAACAATGAATTTTTTCTGGTAAGTGTTAGATACAAGTATTTAGAAGTTCATTGAATTAATACAAATTACTACACTTTTAATTTGTCCTTTTTTAAACATAGTACTGTCAGAAAGCATGAGGGTATTGATGTGTGTTTCATTTGAGCACAGATTTGGAAGCAATAACAGTGTAGTACTTTCTAACACTTACTGACATGCAATGAACAATTTGTCATTGAAATAATATACATAGAATATATAAAAATTATATATAAAATACATAATTATGTCTGTATTGTCTACAATGTAATTTTTAGTGAGATTATTTTAATATATCTTTTTATTTATTTGAGGATGGGGTCTCTCGACCAATGACAGCAGTGCAAGCTGCAGGTTACTCTAAAGCAGCTGTGAAAGGTATGGTTTGTAGAAATCGCCTGCTGCCACAGGGAGATGTTATTTTACAGTTTTCAGTACTCAGTTAATTTTTCAGGTTCTTCATTTGATCCTCTTGGCCAAGCAAGAGGTCCTGCTTCACCTCTGGAAAAGAAAACTTCAGACAGGTTTGTTCAGTTTTGCATTACATTCTTTCAAAGCATTAACAGCAACAGAAAACCAACCATGCATAGAGTTTAAAAACATCCAGACAGTTACAAAAACCTTGAGGGGCCAAATTCTGAACTTGGTGGATTAATGCCACAAACATTTGTGCATGTGGTTGGCTGACTTTCAGGAACATCTGATTTCAGTGATTTCTGGTTCTGACTAGCTCAGCAGCCTGGGTGTAGCTGTTGCCACACAAATGCTGTGATACTTACACAGAATTTTGCAGGACTATGAAAGTGTGTGTGACAGGCAAGGAGCACCATGATTCTTGCAGCTCTTTGGGAAAAACTTGGGGGAGGTTGCCTGCTCTTTCTCCCTGTTCACTCTGAGCTTAGCACTTGAGCTGAAACTGCAGGCTGGTGTGAATGTTGGGGAGTTCACTCAGAAAATCGTTGAGCTTTCCGATACCAAAGTTCTGTTCCCCAAACGTAGCTATATAGGAATAGGGAATCCTACTGAAATGTTTGGTTATTGAGCAGTGGAGAAAGTCTAGAAGAATCACAACTTTTTGTTATAATCTGCATTTGCAAGCAATACTTTAGAGTTATGCATGCAAATAAGTTTTCAATTAATTGCTTTTAATGTGATATTTCATGTCATTAGTGTTTGATACGAAAGCTCATCTATTGTTTTGTAGTTACTTCTGAACAAATTTGGTTTGTGAAATTTGCCAGTCTGTAGTGTTCTTGTAAGAGGATTTATGTTTTCTTAGGTCTCTGTTCTCAAATTAAGAGTGTGAATATGATAGCTTTGGACAATCTTCTCTAGGCACAGTTTCACACAATACTTTCTTTGATGGGAAAACCAGGTAGTTGTGGCATGTGATATGTCATTGTGTTGTTTTATGGAGAATATAATGTGTAAAAACTTAGTGTTTGCAGTTACATTACTTTAATTTTAATGTTAATCCTTTTGTTATTTTTATTTTAGTTTAGAAGAGAAGATGAGGCAGTTGGAAAAAAAAGTGAATGAACTGGTTGAAGAAAGCTGTGTTGCCAATAGCTGTGGAGACTTGAAATTGGTAGTTTTTCTGAATTTCACTTTATTTCTGCTGTAATTTGTATAGATAGATGTTTCAAAATGACTTGTGGTCAAATGTTTAAAATTATTAAACTAATTTTAATTCTAAATTTATTATGACTCTTCTAGTCTAGTAATACCTTGCTTTGCTGAAAAAAAAGGTAAGAGCTGTATTTCCAGCATATATATTTGTTAAGATTTCAGTGCTACAAAAATTCCCTTTCCCCTGTGTCCATTGACCTCTTCAGATGGGTCTGATGAATTAGTTGTGCACAGTTGGCCCAGGCTAGCTAGCATTTGATGGTTCCTAGGTATGATCAAAGGTTACTGTGGACAAGGAACTGTTTCCAATGGACAGTTTGAATGTATTTGTTCTGTTATAGAGGATATTAGAGCATTGTTGTGCCACTGAGTAGTGGCTAATTAACCAATCTATTTCGTTAGTTTTTCCTGAGTCTCTTGCATGTATGGTCAAGAATGCTCTTGATGTCAAAGAGTTGTTTCTTATGTAGATTGTATCAGATGTCTCCAAGGGTCCTATAGGATGTTTGTTTCTGAAAGTCCAGCAGAATATCCATTTTCCTGCAAAAGTCATCAAAGCTGTGAACTCATTCTGTGTAAAATAACCAAGTTGGATTTACCTCCTGTCATAAGGCCTAGGAATCAAACTCCATCTTGAAGTACTTCTTCCACCACTGGCTTCCAAATAGTCACCTTGAGTAGTAACCATTACTTTCTTAATCATTGCACCCTTGTGGAGGCACACAGGACTGCTACTGGTGCTTCCTAGACCCAAATCATTACTTGTACAAAGGATATTAACACCATTCTGCAGAAAATTATAATTGGGTACATAATTACACAGCTAAGCAGACTTAGATAACTGTACATCTGCCTATTGCTAATGAAAACCTCTTGGTGAGCTATAGTGCTTTTTTCAGGCTTTTGGTGCAGTCTGTAAACCAAAGAAAATAGTCATGAGTGTATTCTCTTCATACTTGTTTTGAATGTATTTTCATAATCTTGAGTCAGTAAGATTCAAGGCACTGTTAAATTCTAGTATTTTGTCTAAGGCTCTGGAGAAAGCAAAAGAAGCTGGAAGACAGGAAAGAGAATTGTTGAGACAACGTGAACAAATCGCTCCTCCAGAAAGTATCAACTTAGACCTCACTTACACAGTAAGTGCTTAGAAATCTTCAGTTTCTGAAATGTTGGTGAAAATCCTCCTGAGCAGAAATGTCAGTGTTTCCTGCAGTGTGTGTGTGTCTGTGTTGTAATGCTCCTGGCAGTGTACAGAGGGGATCCATTCGTGTCATCGAGTCCATTCCCATGCAATCTCAAATGCCAGAGAAACCACGTAGTCCACGTTAAGTGGAGAAGAATTTCCATGAATGTGTATTCCAGATATTTACTCACACGTAAACCCTGCGCATCAAAATATAGCAAATGCAGACCCTGTATTTCAGAAATAAATAGCCTACAGAGTGTAATGTGCTGAGAGGAGAAAACAAAACAGGAAAGATCAGATGCTGCCTTTAAACTGAACCATAAAGTGACTGAGAATGTGTTACATGAAATAGGATATAGTAATATTCCTGAATCTTAAAGCAGGTACCTAGATTTACATTCTGGTTTTCAAATAGTAAACTTTTTTTTTTTTTTTTTTTTTTAAAAAAGGGTACAACAAGCATAAAAATGCTTGAGGGATATTTAAATTCATACTCCAGGTAGTGCTGTAGAGACAATTATTAACAATTAATATATTGAATTAGGCAGACCTGGGAGCTTATTTTACCATGAAGGTCAGAGAAAAGCTGTGGAAAAAATGCAGAGCTATTTTACCTGACACCAACAGAACTTCTGTTGTGAAACAGAAGTTTGGAAAAATTATTCCCTTCTAAACTGAGTGACCACAGGCGTTAGGACCATTTTCCACATGCTGGGAGTCATAAATTACATAGTTTCTGAGAATTATCTTGTATGAATATTTTTTAATAATCTTGCATTATAGCACTGTGTTTACTGAAGTCTAAGGCCCATGTAGCATAACTTTGAATGCTAGTCATTCATGTACAAAAATATAAGAATTACCTAGAATAAGTAGCTTTTAAATTTGTTTCCTCTATATAAATTTGCAAGAACAAAGGAATATTAAAGATGGGAAGCTTACAAGTGGTAAGGATAATAGTTCCAAGGTAAAATTAACTTGAATTTATCTACTATAAATTCAAGTTTATTACTGTTGAGAGGACAATATATTTTCTTGTACCTGTAATTCCAATTTTTTTATAGGTTCTTCTCAATCTGGCCAGTCAGTATGTTGCTAATGAAATGTATGCTGAAGCGCTGACTACTTACCAAGTTATAGTGAAGAATAAGATGTTCAGCAGTGGAGGTAGGTTGTATCCCAAAGTGGATTAAAACTGGTAGTCAAGTGAGGACTGCATCTGCATGGTGCTGATACTCAGAGACCTCAGCCCTCATGTCTGCCACTCAGAGTGGGTGACAGATATTCACAGTCTCTGACTTGGAGAGCCAAACCTCATTAAATTATACTGACTCATTAAGTCTTATCTTTCCACAGACTAAGGTAAACACAAAGACAGATACATAATTTTCTCATGCCACACACGCTTTGTGGTCCAATTAGCTACCACTAATTTTTTCTCTTTTGACTTGGCCTTTCCCTCCTGAAACCTTTTTTTAGTATTTTGCATATCTCTGAGACTCCTACAGTGGTTTTTTTTTTTTTTCAGAGATGCTTATTTGTAGCTGTCTTCCTGGAGAGCACTATAAATAATCTCCATTTCATCCCTCAATTCAAAATCAAAATCAGAATACATCTTACATGATAGTTCTATTCTAGGTTTTCTATTCTTCTCACTCATCTTCTCTTGAGTTAAACTCACAGAAGGCAGTTCAGTGCAGTGCTGCTTTAAAGAGACATTACTATCCTATAATGAAGACAAATTTATTAAGAAGTTGTTCTACTTTATCACTTTGAAACACTTTTAAAATGTTGTAACTCATTGACTCCTTTTGATAGGTATACTGAAGGTAAATATGGGAAATATATATTTAAAACAACGGAACTATTCCAAAGCTATCAAATTCTACCGTATGGCTCTAGACCAGATTACTAGTTCCCACAAACAGATGAGGTGAGTTTCTTCTAGGAGGCATGGTTATGAAATAAAAGTTTTGGGTACAGTATGATTTAATATTAAAAATACAACCTAAACCTGATTTCTTACTTAGGATAAAAATAATGGAAAATATTGGAGTTGCATTTATTAAAACTGGCCAATACGTTGATGCCATTTCTTCATTTGAAGAAATAATGAGCATATCCCCAAGCCTGAAGGCAGGCTTCAACCTGATCCTATGTTACTTTGCTATTGGAAATGGTGAGCAAATGAAGAAAGCCTTCAAAAACCTCATCGAAGTTCCCTTGGAAGTGGATTGTGAAGACAAATACATTTCATTAAATGTAAGTTTGAAAAAATAAACTGTATATAGTAAATCAGGAGAAAGAGGGAGAGATACTGAATGCTTGGACTGTACGGAATATGGAAATGGATGTGTATTTAAAAATCTGAAATAACTTTTTTACCAGCACGAATTGTGTGGCATTACTGCTCAGATGTTTAAAATAATGAGAGAACATTAAAATATTTTTTTTCCTCAAAAGATATGGTGTACATAAAACCCACACCACAAGATTGTCTTCATGATGATTTTGTTGAAATTCTTTTGGGCTTACTTACATACCTCACTTACTGCCTTACCATTGTCGTTTATATAAAATTTAAATAAAATATTTATAAGGTAAAATAAAGGGAGCTAAACAATGAGTAGGTTGATGCAAGTTTCCTCGAGTGAGTGCTAATAAAGCTTGTCATATTGTAGTGTTATTTTACAGAAGAAAACTATAGTGACATTTAAAAATGCTTATTTTAGTTTATGAGACTCTGTTGGAAACTGGACTTTCTTTGACTTTCCATGATGCTAAAGAGAGGAAAAAATAGTTAATAGGTTTAGGGTCCCTCTTAGAAAAATCCTCTACAGAAAGATCAAGCCTTTTATCTTCTCCTAGAAGTCTTTTTATCAGTGATGCAAATCTTCAGTCCTAAAGATCAAGTATATAACTAATCTTCAAACTGTTTGCAGCTTAAGAGTAGCTGTTGTTTCCTATTGTCACAGCATAAAGAAATAAAATTTAATGTAGGAAGCATACAGATATATTTATTGATATGTATATGTGTATTTTTAATGCATTTAATATAATTTCTTATATTAGAAATTATATAAGAGTAAGGATCATTAAGGCTTTGAATTAATGGAGGACTATGTAAGATCATTCGTTGGAAGAAAGCCTTTAGACTGCAGAAGTTATTTCTAAGGGTAGGCAAGCTATAGTTTTAACAGACATACCAACAGACATTTCTCTATTTTTTTATGAAGAGGTCAGAGAAAAGATCCTTCTGGTCTTTATTTTGCATAAATCTATGATCTGTCCCCAATAAATGAGGAAGGGGTGACTACCTAGCATACCCTGCATAACTTCTTTTACAGCTAACAGAGATGTGTGATAGCAACCATAAGATGGTCATGCAAGTTATTGCAATCAGGAGGTAGCTCAAGTCCTCATCTGCTGAATACCACAGCAGTTCAGCAAATGCTTATTTTTAAGCATGAGAATATTCTCACTGTGATCTGCAGCCTTCCTGGTCTGATACACGTGACATGAACTACATCTGTTAACAACCTTAATGTGCTGTGACAACACACATGAGCAGAAAAACAGTGTTGAAGTAGTTGTAAGGCCAAATTTCAGAGTATACGGTTAGAAAACTACTACAGTTAGAAAACTACTTTAAACTGAAGCTAGCTTTTTCAAATGTGGAAAGTGACATTATAGACTCTACATTTTACATCAATTTATGTTTGCAGTCATATTGTCTATAAAATAATTAAATGTTTGTATGCTGGTATAATTTGCAGTTGTTTTGTCCCCATCCAGGTTGATCTACATACTAATCTACTGATTGAAGCCATTAAAAATGACAGTTTAAGTCAAATAGAACGTGAGAGGTAATGGTGGACTCTGTTCTTTCTTGATTGTGGTGCCTTGAATTTTAGTTCTTGGAAGGATTATCAGTCTTGTCACCTGTCCACAGCTCTTGTTACAAAGGTGTCTTCCCAGTTCTTAGGAAAGGACATGCTCAGAAGAACCAGTTGGATTACTCAGTTTAGTGTACTGCCCTAAAGTAGAGTATCTACCCCAAATGTTACAGGGTACACTGCTTAGAACTTGCAGCATTTGAGTTTTTTAAAAAAGTACAACTAGTGTGCAGTGAAAGGAAAACAGAAAAAACTAAGACCTTAATCAGGATACAGGGGAATAGTGGTAACAGGGAACTGGTTACATTGACTTGAGATTTGTACTGAGTGCAGGAAGAAGCTATAACACATTTTGTTTCACCTTTTTTCTATACCTGTTTTTGAAATGGTGGCATAGAATTGTAAGCAAGTATAGAATGGTTTGCATTGGAAGGGACTTTAGAGATGATCTGGTTCCAGCCCCCCTGCTTTGGGCAGGGACACCTCCCACTTGACCAGGTTGCTCAGAGCCCCATCTGACCTGGCCTTGAACACTTCCAGGAATGGAGCATCCACAGCTTCTCTGGGCAGCCTGTTCCAGTGCCTCGCCGCCCTGACAGCGAAGAATTTCTTTCATATTTTTGTGTTGTGTTTTTGTGGGTTTTTTTCCTTCAGGAAGTCCTTGGCAGAGGAATACATCATGACAGCTGCTAAACTCATTGCACCGGCAATTGAGACATCTTTTGCAGTAGGCTATGACTGGTAAGAGTCAAGTGGGGCTTCTTTTTGTCTAAGCTATGCCAACTCTTGTGCTGGTTATGAAACCAGTTCAGAGATGGAAGCAGCATGGGAAGCACAGTTCTCTGTGCATCTCAAACAGAGCAACCAGGCTATTTTCAGTTTGCCTCCTAACAAAACATTACAATGTGTTCTGTCTTAAAAAGTAATTTATCATCAAAAGTCAACTCTTAATTATACATTTTGCGGTGTTCTGAATTCACACAAAAAGTTCAATTGAATTTGAAAATTCCATTTCAAAATTGAAAAGCTTTTAAAAGTCTCAGCAGACAAATGCTATATGGAAGGCAGTGATTGCTAGTCTTTAAGGTTGAAGATGGCATAATGAAGACTTGGAGTGCTTAAGAAGTTTTGATCACTCTGAGTGATCACTCTGATGACTCAGAGTCATTATATAAAACACTGGAATCTAAATTTTAAGAAAGCTTTGTTTGAATTTCATTTATGAACTTAATATTTATAAATATAAACTTAATCTACTAATTCTTAAAACACTTACAGAAGTGTACACAATGATAAGCTGCTGACACAGTTCATCATTTGGACTTTCTTTTTCAATGTACAGCCTAGCTTTTGGTTTCTGTGGTATTTTCTACAGCAGAATACTCTTCTCTTTAAAACAAATTCAATTAGACACACTTCCTATAATGACAGAATAAAAACTAATAGCATAAGTTTTCCAAAATTTATTTTTATTATAAGGGCTTGCTTTGATTTTTTTTTTTTGTATTTTAATAGCATTGGAAAATAATATATATGCAAATGAATGTTGTGTATTGCAGGCACAATATTACTAACATATATGTTAATGTTTGGGTAATGAATAATGTTTGATGGGAAAAGAGGACTGTCCTTTACTTGAGGTTTATGGCCTGTTAGGATTATTCTCAAATTTTGCAGGTCCTATAATTATAATTCACTAGGAAAGCTGTTTATACTAAGAGGAAACAATCTCTCACACAGACATGCATTGTCTGCTAGAGTCCACAAGGTGGTGTTTGATGGTTTAATAATAATTATAATCTTATAATTTCCCTGCTTCTGCCGTTCTGAATTATCAGGACTTAAATAATATGTCTTGTGAAAAATTAGTTGTTTGTTTTCTAATTTGTTGGCATGAGCAAGTCCGATTTGCTCTGGCTGCTCTTGTTTTTTGTTCAGAAAAACTAGAAAAGGTTGTCAGATACTCCGTTTTTTTAGTGCTATCCACAGAATACTTGTCATGGAGTAACACACTCAAATCTGTTCTGGCTAATTGAACAGCTTTTGCTGAGATCTGTGGGGTTGTTTTTTGTGTATCAGTACAGATTTACTCTTTGTTATTTTACACTGAGGTATTAAAGCCCAGTGAAGAAGTTTAACCAGCAGTTTTAGCTTAGTTTTTCTGATTATAAACTTCATTATGGGTTCTCTGAGTATTAAATGTACTTTCAATCAAATTCGTTTTATTTAGAGAAATAAAGTGGGAACAGATATTTTTCAGAGTTCATAACTTCTTAAAATGTGACATAATATTGGGACTATTCTGTCATATTTCATTAAGAACAGTTGGATAGTTAAATCTCATTGCATTTGATGGTTAAAAGATGTTAAAACTGACAGTTGAAAATGCTTTTTTGATGTTGAAAAGACATCTATAATAAAAGAAGAAATTACCAATTTTTATTACAACTTTTCCTGTAACATAAAAGGCATTTGTCTAAAGACTGTCCATGTGCCAAACCAATTATAACAGCAGGCAGTTTTTTGAATTAAACTTCTGTTGGCAAAACAGCCCACTATTAAAAGGAAAGAAGGTGGCTTTCCAGCAGTTAAAAAATAGTGGAAGGGATTAAGGAAGTATCCCACAAGTTGTTCATTTACTGTGCCTATTTTCCAAGTGTTTGAGAGAACAGGATATGCATACAATAAATAAAGGTCTTATTTAAATGATCAGGCAGCTGAAAGTAGATCACACCCAACCGTGGAAGATGGTTGCTGTGAGTGAACATCCAAACTGTCTGCTGCCTTCTGTTCTGTACTCTTTTTGCAGAAGACCCTAAGCCACAAATTATGGGGGGATGATCAGAAAGAGACTTACTGTTATGACTTTATTATTATGATGATGTAGCTCAGGGACACAGTCTGTAGTCTCTGGCTTTGTTCACTAATATTTTTTATAGGTTGGTAATATATGCATCAGGAGATGAAATTTAAAAAACCAAATTATAGAATGTAGCCAAAGAAAATGGCTTGAAAAATTATTTTAGTCAGTTTTTGACATCAAGTATTGCTCAGTGATAGAAAATAAAGTGATATTTAGGCAGCTGACTTAAAAGAAACAAGAGTCAACAGAGATACTGTATTTAGGGTAGGTTATAGGACTGAAATATTCTTACAAGTATTTTTAATCAGAGTGCTCTTTGCCACTGTGAAGAAAGATTAGCTAAGAAAATTCAGTTCGGAAAGCAAATGAGCTGAAAAAAATATGTAACTTGGAGGCATTTGCACAGATGCATTTTGTTTATCTTCACAGCTTGCTTTCTGTTGCAGGTGTGTTGATGCGGTGAAAGCTTCCCACTATGTAGAGTTAGCCAATGATCTGGAAATAAATAAAGCCACTACTTACTTGAGGCAACAGAATTTTAACCAGGTATAGTAACTTTTCACATTAGTACTTTTTAATACTGTATTTGCAAAGGTACCTTTTTTAGCCACAGCATATTTTTTGGCAAGGGAAAGTGTGATTTATGCAAACAATAATTATTTTGATGTTGATCAGTAAAATAACTTCATAAAAACACTGGCAAGAGACAAGTTTTATCTAAATGAAATTTCTGCCATGGAAGTTAGAGTGAATGCAGTGCATTTCAAAATCAAAACACCTAAGTGTAGTTTTCTTCACTGGGTGTCCAAGCTGTCATTGCAGTTAATGGAACTGAGGTCAGTACAGTCAGTAGAGCCTAGAAAGCCTGTTGCTAATCAGTCTGGGAGTGTTTTAATTAATATGAGCTGAATCTTTCTCTCAGTTAGATTGACTGTAGTACCAGAATACATGCAGCTTCATCTGCTATGTATAATTACTGTTTATGCTCTGGTATTCTTGCTGTTCCCCACGTACTACAGCATTCCCTAAAGTACTATAAATTGTCCTTATACTTTAGTTGGCTCTTCTGCCATTCCATTACATAGAAGGCTTGGTTTGGAATGTGAGTAGTTAGAAAAAAGCTTCATCTGAACAAAAACAAACTCAGATATCTGACAGGATTTGATGGGTTTCCTTCTAACATGCACAGGCTGGTACATTCAGTGATAGGAATGCTTGATAAATAAGAAAGAATAGAGCAATCCTCAGCTGTCCATGAGTGGCAAGAGTTACAGCAGATCATCTACAGCAAAATTAGAGCTGAAGCTGTGAATACCTCTTGTCTTCTAAAGTCATTCACATTCCCACATCTTGGAGGGATGCACACATGGCCACGTGCTTAACTTCAGCCTGCTTTTACTTCTCATATTTAAGCTTTTCTGGTTTTCTGAGCAGCTCTTGCTCTTCCTGTCTGTCTTGTCCTCTTCTCCTTCCCTGCAGATACAGCAAGAGAGTTACCCTGTCCTACCTGTGTGTCTGACTGCTGTGGTTCAACCCCAGCTGGCAACCAAGCACCAGTCAGTCACTCACTCCCTGCCCTGCTGGGATGGGTAGAATCAGAAGAGTAAGGGGGAGAAAACTCATGAGCTAAGATAAAGACTGTGTAATAGGTAAAGCAAAAGCTGTGCACACAAGCAAAGTGAAACCAAGGAATTCATTCACCACTTCCCATGGGCAGACAGGTGTGTTCAGCCATTCCCAGGAGAGCAGGGCTCCACCATCCATGATGGTGTCTTGGGGAGACAAACAGCATTGCTCCAAACATCCCCTCTTCCTTCGTCTTCCCCCGGCTTTATGTGCTGGGTATGACACCTCATGGTCTGGGACATCCCTTTGATCAGCTGGGGCCAGCTGCCATGGCTGTGTCTTGTCCCAATTCCTTGTGCACCCCCAGTCCACTCACTGGTGCAGTGGGGTGAGGGGCAGAAAAGGCCTTGGCTTTGTGTGAGCCCTGCTTAGCTAAAACTGTTATCAACAGTTTCCAGCACAAACCCAAAACAGAGCCCCATGCAAGTTTTTATGAAAAGAATTAACTATCCCAGCCAAAACCAGCACATTGAAACCTTTTCTGAGATCAGGAAGCAGTTTGAGAGTTTGCAAAGTTTTGGGCAAATCTGGTAGCTTTACTGATGATAGCTTTTGAAGGGTGAGAGTGTTACAGGTAGGTAAAAAGTCTTATGACCTCAAGAATTTATTGTTCCAGTGATAATTTTTTGTGATTTCCAGTTAGTGTTCAGTATAGGGTAAAAAAACTAAAATCACTTCTCAGAGGTAAAATGAGATACAGAGATTGTTGGTGATGTTTTGTGGAGTACTTCAGTGGAGGGAGAGGGAAGTGTGTTGGAAGTTAGGAGTAAGGGGAGAAGAACCTTTTTACTTGGATTATGTGTCAGAAGACATTTAACTTGCACTGGAACCACTTAACAGTAGAGTGGGACTGCAGAATGGTGATTGCAGAGCATCTTTGTATTTGTTTTGTTCTAATAAAACTGCAGCTGACATTTACATTCACCCTGTCTGTTGTTCATATACTTCCTAACTCACCAACTGCTCAACACACCTTTGGCTAAATAACAAGAATGGAAACTTTCTGAAATACTCAGTTCCAAGGCTGAAGTTTTATTGTGTCTTAAAAAAAAAAACAACTAAGATAGATTACTCCTGATACAACAATAGGCTTAAGTATGGGTTCATCATAATGAATATATTATTTTAAAACAGTCCTTGCATATAAAATAAAAAATTCAAAGGATAATTAGCCATGTTATGTTTAGTTGTGTGTGTAAAATATTTTGAAATTTTTTTAATATCGAAGAAAAACTTTGAAAATTAATTTAAAAACAAAATTCTGCAGGTTAACCATGCATCATCTTAACATCTCTGGCACACCCTGCTAGAGTCAGACAAGCTGCTTTGAAGTTTAAGTTCTATAAGCAAGTAATTTAGATACATTGGAAGCGAGTCACAAAGAATAGTTTGGATAGTCTGTGTTTTGATTGTTTAACCTAAGTAATTGTTGTTGTTGGGATTAAAAAGTTAGAAGTTCTTCAGAAATCTTTAAATGTAACTGATAATGCAGTGCTACTTTACAAGGACAAAAGGAATAATGCCTATGGATTTTCGTCCTAGGGCTCATAATTGCTGAAATGGTTCAAAAGACCCACAACATAATTTACCAGTAAATGAGTGGAGTTCAGAGTCATGTGAACTTTTAATTATACATGAAAAGGGAATTTCTGTCCAGTCTTTATCATCCAAGGTGCCATTTAGCAGTAAAAGAAAAGGTAAATAAATCAGATACAATTGGAAATGGCTTTTCAGAAAGTAACTTTGAACTGTAAAGCTCTAAATTCACCAGAAGTTAATTCCATGAAAAAGCAAATCTTTGCTTAAGAATAGAGTACTTCAGATATAGTAATGTTACATCTGGAAATATTTGGGATCATTCCCTTTTTAGAGAAAGTCGCAAATATATATATAAAAAACGTTTAAGTCTTGTAGTTTAAATTCTTACATTTCTGAGACCACAAAATCTAGAGCCTAACTTTTGAAATGGTTTTCTTGATTGAAATTGGTGTATTTTTAAAGAATTTTCTATTAGAAGAATATTAGGATCATTAGTAGTTCATAGTTCTTGGGTAGGATGTAGTTGATTAAATCTATGAACTACATTTAGCTGTATATATTTTGTCATTTTGCACATTATTAATACAGTTGTGGTCTTTGTGTAGAGTAACTGTGAAAACTATGTGTGACAGACAATTAAAACTTCTCTTTATGTTTGTTTTGGCATTTGACATATAGTATCATGCCTTTGCTTTGATATGTAAACAGCAGCTTAAAAAGTTCATGGAAAAGAGGAAGGAAACTTCTGAATTGCTAATGTTGATGGTTAAATAGTGGTTGCCACAACTGTGTTGTAATAGATGATGGAACTGGGCTCACTGTGATATTCTAACAGTTTGTGTTGTTAATATAAATATTTAGCATAAGGGAGACAGATTTATTTAATAATTTAGTCTGCAGTTACAAATGTTATTCCATAGTCAATGAAATTAAAAAGTTGCTTTTTGTATCAGAGGAATTTTTGTAGTTTATTTGCTATAAATATGCTCTTTTTTTTTGTTTATAATTATCTTTTTTTTTTGAAGTTTACAAAATTTCGTTTTCATGTTAAAGTTTTTTAAAAAATCCTCTGGCCTCAGGCTTCACATTTGAGTACTTCCTAAACTTAGGCAATTGTCATCATCTTATTACACAAAACAAAGACACATTTAAATCCAGTCCTACACTATGGTGTGTATTTTTTTATATAGTGTGCTCTTTTTCAGCTTTTTAATATGGGTTTTATGTCAATTCATTTGTGTTCACTTAAAGAACTAGAAAAATAGGTATAAGAACTTTTATTATTATTTTATTATATAAAATTATTATTTTATTTTATTGACTGGTTTGAAGGCAAATCATCTAACATTGTGTTTTGTACGTACAGAATTGTCAGATACCTGTAGTTCACTGTAGCCTTACCTAATCTAAATTTTGGATAGGTAATAAATAGCCAATATTATTGAAATTTTGTGATGAAAATGAATATTGTATAAATACAGATACACTCTTGTGTGTACCTGCTCACAAGTGTGTGTTACAAGCTCTAGTAATTATCACGTATGTGAGTATACGAATCGATAATTTCAGCTGTTTGTTACTGTGAAGTTTATCAATACTTTCTGAAAGGATTTTGGAATAAGTTCACTTCAGTGTGAAGTAAGTTGTTTCCAAATTATTTCTAGGCACTGGAGACTTTGAAAATGTTTGAAAAAAAGGATAGCAGAGTAAAGAGTGCAGCTGCAACAAACCTTTCATTCCTTTATTATTTGGTAAGTGTTTGCTTCAGCCAGACCAGTTAAGAACTGTGGTTTATGTAGCAACCTCTGTATTTTTGTAGCAATTTTTGTGTCTGCCTAAATAATCTCTGTAAACAAGAAGAAACTGCACCTTAGAGTAGTTATTCTGGAACACCAGTTGAAATTTGGATCAGATCCCTTTGTATATATTGATGGGAAGAAGAGTGAAATTGAGGCCCAGGCCACAGAAACATGCCTGCAGTTGGATTTGCCTGCAGCTCAGTGGCTGGATTTAAAACATTGGCCCTGGGGACCCTGGCTGAACTTCAGGAACTTCAGAATGAAATATGTAGCTTAGGCAGGTGTGTTTGTGTATGAAGTTTGTAGGGCAGGGTTTTTTGTTTTTTTTTTTAATAAATGCTACTTTATTACAACAAAGAAAGCTTGCAGACTGAATGGGACAGAGTGGCAAGACATGTCTCAAGTGTTACCTGAAACTTGAAGGAGATGATCTACCTTATGCAAATATACCAGAAATACTTTAGGACTGAGTAATGGGGTTGTTTTTCATCCTCAGTCCCCTGAAATTCCTGGAAGAAGCCACAGCTGTAAGAAAATTACCTGACAAATTAATAATACAATGTTTGTTTTGTTCATGTAGGGAAATGAATTGGAACAAGCAACTAACTATGCAGATTTAGCTGTAAATTCTGATAGGTACAATCCAGCAGCTCTAACTAACAAAGGAAATACTGTTTTTGCAAATGGAGACTGCGAAAAAGCAGCTGAATTTTATAAGGAAGCTCTCAGGAATGATTCCTTATGCACTGAAGCACTTTATAATCTTGGTAAGTCACAGGTGCTATTGTGATTTAGCTTTTGACTGAAGGTAGCACTAGTGTTTCTGAGAATCTGTCTTTGAAAGGTTTCTTATAGAAATATGTGTGAATTATTATTACTTTATTGAGTAATTTATGTTATGGCAAGGTATTAACTTGTACTACCTGTCTGTTCTGCAAAAAAAAAATTCCCAGTGTTAACAACATCGATTAGTAATTGCAGATGAATAAGTTACTTTGAAGATTAAGAAATTCATACTACCTACTAAAAGGATACCAGTTTCAGCATTATTAAACTAGCAGTCATTCCCCTCTAAAAGCCTTGCGTTTCTCTCATTCATCTTGTTCAAAAAATGAGATTACCTAAGTTCTTGGACTTTGATTGGGTTCACGTTCCTTGTGTTTATCAGTTTGGTAGGTCATGCTGGCTGGTAAGAATTCTGTACATGGCTCTCACAAATAGAGAGTCCTTAAAAGTCAAGGCAGGCACGCTGCCTCCAAGCACTGTGTTCCTATTTTACTTTTCTTGGTTATTCTTTCAGTTTATATGCTGAAGTAATCTGTTTCTCCTTATATTAATACTGTAACCTTTATTTTTTAGGTTTAGCTTACAAGAAGTTAAACAAGATAGATGAAGCTTTGGATTGTTTTCTGAAACTCCATGCAATCCTTCCAAATAGTGCCCAAGTCCTTTACCAGCTAGCAAGCATGTATCTTTTTCTGGGTTATGATAAGGAATGGTGGTTTTAGTAAACTCCAAAATTTAGTAACTCTGTATTTAATCTGAAATATGTGCTTCAGTCATGTCAAGGTGATTTAGATATTTACTGTGGTGTCCATTATAGTGAGAATGATTTATTATCTGATGTTTGCGAGAAAAATGAGTCCAGAACTTAACCCTTATTTGAATATTTCCAGTGAAGCAAGTGAAGAACATTAAGACTGTTCACATTGCAGGGATTAGATTTACACTCGGTATTAAATTGTGTCATGGAATATTTAAAATGCTGCTGGTTTTATTATGAAAATAATGTGGCAAATGTAAGCACAAATAAGTAAAATATTTAAGAAAAAATTATATAGTTAATAAATGTAAAGTTCTGTTCTGAAAGCTGTTTTCAGATTAGTTAGTTTATGTGTAAGAAAATAATTGTCTCCCAGCACTGCAAAAGCTCAACAGATTGAAAAGCTGAGGGAAGAGATTGGCTTTGCACATCCCCAGTGATGTTCTAAACTATGAACTTCATCAACAATGCTGCTGAGGATGTCCAAACTAATAAAATCCTCCCCAAGGCAGAACAGATTCCAGTTGATGTACTCCACTTTTAAGAATATTGTAGGTAATAAAAATACATTCTAGTCAGTAAAACAAGTAACCTCCAAAAATACGAAAGGGCTCTGATCTCTATTCCATGTATAGCCTCTTTACAGCAACATAAATGGCCTGACAGCTCCGAGTGTCCATATGGGGAAGTGCTTCTCTGCTTCACTGCCCTGTAAAACTGCTTCCACCAATCCTCAAAAGCTTCTGCTGTGCCAGGTAGGATGCAGCAGAAACTGAGAAAACAAGTTGGGCAGTAGCTTCAGCTGACACTGCTGCAGAGCTCTGAGCCATTGTGCCATTCAGGAGGGAAAAGCACACTGCAGGCTGAGTAACAGCTAAAACTGCTGTTCTCTGGACCAGAATAGTCTGGGCTGTGCTCCTTAGACATAGAGTAGAAAACCCCCCTGCTGGCAGAAGGCTGTTCTTGGGAATAGCAGTTTTACCTAATCACTTTAGAACAAAATGCTGTTAGTGCAGAAACTAGCCAGGTTGTAAAGGCTGCAAATAAATGGTCTGGTTCTCACACTTCATTCTTATAGATGAGGAAGTCAAAGTAAGATTAGTGTCAGAGAGAGAGGGGACAACTGAGCCCAAAGTTCTGTTGAGTCCAAGGTGAAAGAGCAGACAAAGTCTCTGAATACTTTTCTTCTTCTAGCATAACACAAGTACTTTCTGATACAAATGAAATTATGAAAACAGTGTGGAAAAAAAAAGTCATGGTTCCATACTACAGTGACTGGTGTAGCATTCAGCATATGGATTGCATTAGGTAAAGTAGGAGGGATTCTGAGTAAATCAAACTACCATTGGCATGAGTCCTTGACTGAGGAAAACTCAGATACCAGATCATGGAAGATCCCAATCAAGCCATAGAGTGGCTGCTGCAGTTGATCAGTGTGGTACCAACTGATCCACATGTACTTTCAAAGCTAGGGAATTTATATGATACTGAAGGTGATAAATCCCAGGCTTTTCATTATTACTGTGAGGTACTTGCTCTTATATTGCTTTTTTCAATGCACTTTGTCCTAAGTAAAAAAAATTTTGCCATAGGTTCCTATATCAAATTAACATTTGAATAATTTAAACCTTATAAAATGTCATCCAAAAGAGTATAAAAAAAGAGATACTGGGGGAGAGTTAACAAAATCTGATTTTTGTAGTCAGATCCTAAGGAAATACATAGGCTATGTTTCCATGTGGATATTGGCCTCAGACTTTACATTTTTTTTAATGTAGTCATTGCTTGCGCTGACCTGTAATAATGTTAATTTAAAATATAGCCTGGGACAAAATAAAATTGGGATATAATAGAAGCAGTTTTAGAGGTATGTAATGTGACTGAGTTGATTGGAAACTGTGTCTGTAAAATAGATATGGGGATACATACATATTGTGTTTTGTTTATGTTTGGAAGTTCTTATATATATTTTAACAGTATAGCTATACATTATGTATACACAGTTGCCTACAAGGCAGCTTCTTCCATATCAAACCAGCTGTACTACTGTCCATAGTTTGTAGAGATTCTTTGGTGTTAGAAGCAAGAATAAGACCGGAAGTGTCTGGTGCAATCTGAGAGTTCTCTTCCTTTATCTGTGCAAAGTGAGGATGACCAAAGGCTGTGTTGCAATCTGAATTACCAGTTGAGCTGTGCTTGATGATAATTTTGCTGCCTATTTCTGAGGGAATTTCTAAAAAGCTGAGAATGCTATTTATGTATTATGTATAGAAAGGAATGCTTTGGGGTGAGTTTTTCAGCAGACTGATGTGAACGTGGAATTGTAGACTTACTAGTTAGCATTGTTTAACGTTTTAGGTAAGTTATTCGTACATAGATGTGATTTAAGTAAATGTGTTTGCTGTTGCAAGCTATTTAAAATAGTATTTCAAATAAGGCTAGATGGAAAATGTGACAGACTCATCTTGGGTAACTTCTAAAAAGCATTCTGCAATTAGAAAACTTGGCATGCTTTTTTTCCTCCCCCCCCCACAAGATCACTTAGTGTAGCACACTACTTCCATTCATCTATATTACATGTTTTGGGCATCTGGAGAATTAAACACTTGAGTAAGATATTCCAGAAGCAGCATAAAGATGTTGTTTATCACTAAAGTTGTGTGGTTTTTCACCTTTCCTATTTTGTCAGTCATACCGGTATTTCCCTTCCAACATTGAGGTCATTGAATGGCTTGGAGCGTATTACATTGACACCCAGTTCTGTGAAAAAGCCATTGAGTACTTTGAAAGGGCAGCACTTATCCTGTAAGTAGTTATTATTTTATGCCTACTCAGATTTCTGATTAGACATCCATCAGAATACCTAGAGATAAATCAGCTGGATAACTTTAATACTAGAAACAAACAGCAGGGTTAAGAATATTTGTGATATTTTTTAATTTTCTCAACTTTCTGTTCATTTACAGCGTGTTTTTTGCTCTTACTGTGCATTTTCAATGTTAAATAAGATCCTCCATTGGGCCCAAGAGAGTGTTAGGTATTAGAACCTATTTTTCTCTATAATCTGCCATTAAACAGAGCTATGAAGTGGAGAACAGTTCTTCAAACCACCAAGACCTCTTTCTCTGTGGCTTTATGTGAAATATTTCCTTTCTAATGTTTTATTATGCAGTGAGGATTTGGTGGTTTAGATAAGTGCATGTTTTAGCTGATCTTACTGCATTTCCTCTTTTCACATGACTTCTACTTCCATCAGATAAGGCATATAAGTAAGCAAAAATATGCAGTGCTGTACTACCAGTAGTCAGTGAAAATAAATTGACAGGCTAAACTGATCCTGATAAAGATGTTTGAATTATACTGAGGGTAGTTCAACAACTTAATTGCTGAAATTGTTCTTTAGCAGAATACGATGCACTTAAGTAAGTATATAGGCCATGTATTTTATTTTAGTTCAGAAAGCGACCTTACAAGAGAATGTTTTATAAATAAAATCTGGTCAAATTTAAATTTGTAATCCAGAATTCAAAGAGAATTCTAAAAATACATGCACACAGCCCTTTTATGTGGAAACATATATATGTCTATGTGTTCATGAAGAATTTTGTGTTAATAGACGAACTAAAATTCGCTCCCAATAAGTGTGAATTACTTTATTTTGTGTTTTAGGAAAACTATGAAAAATCAGACTAAGCAAAACTCTGTTATTGCTTCTCTTGTGATGATCTAAAATTTGACATTCTTTTTGTTCTGTGAATCTGAATGACATGTATATACAAAACAACATGTGAACAAAAAACTTGTACAGTATAATTTAAGGAAAAATGATTCTGCAAATAGGTTGTAAAAAGTTCAGTAAAAAATCCTAATTCTGGCTTTGATATGCTTCGGTTAGAGTAGACATTAATTACAGATGAGAAAATCTAAGGTTTAATTAAGGATTAAAAATGAAAAAAAAAATAGAGAAAAACAGACTTCACTCAGATGGTGTTATATTTATAAAGAAATAGAGAAGTATATTAGACAAAAATACACATGAGAGAGTTGACAGAAATCATAGTTCACAGGTTTGCCAGTATTCTTTTCCCTACAAATAGTGGCCACCTTAAAAAATCATATTTTAGTCAAGCTATGAGATTTCATATGCTGGCATTCATGGCCTTCTTAGAAAATTTGGAAAGAAACAGCTGAGAATAAGAAGAATTATTTCATAATCTTGTTTTGGCAAAGATTTAAATATTTTGTGCTTCATGTCGCACTCACTCCATGCATGAAGTATGTGGATTGTAAAGTACTTATGAAGAGTTGGCATATTAAAATCTTCAGTATTACTTATAATCTATCTGTAATACAGAAAATTTTTTCTGTGGGAAGAGATTTTTAATAGTAGATAACAGAGCATAAATATTTTGCTGTTTATTTGGTATTAAAAATAGAGACTAGATATGTTAATTGCTAAATATGAATGTGAATATAAATTGCTACTAACTTAAAATAAAGTTGCATTTTAAAATTATATCCTTATTTTAACTGTGAATAGCATTTTTAAATTTAATTGTTTAGTGCATTCAGTGTTTTAATCACAGTAACTACTCTTTAAATTGCATTCTAAGATAACATGTTAGACAATTAATTGGGAAACAGTTTTTCACTATTTTATTTTTCCTAGCATGCTGAAATCTATCATTAATAAAAGGAGTTAGTGCAGTTAGTACTTGCTGCTGACAATTTATTCTCTCTGGAATTTTCATGCTGAACTGCATAATAAATTCTATAATGGTGTGTGTTTGGCTGCCTTTGTTTGCAGGAGACACATTCAGCTGAAACTAGAAAGGTGGAACATTTCTATTACATGAACTTGCTTGGCAACTACCAGGCAAACAGATTGCTTAGAGTTAAAAATGGCCTGTGTTATTATTAGAAAGAAAAAATGAAAAGGATACGTACGAAATTCTTCTGAAAATGTTAACTTGCAGTAGCTTTTGGATATGCTACTATTCAATTGTAAGCCACATGTGCAAAGTGCTTTGGCTTACAGAGGATGCTTACACTGTTAACATGAAAATTTCCTAATTTTCACATTATCTTGGTAAAAATGAGGAAAGAGTCCAACAGTTTTATTGTACATGCTCAAGCATCTCAAGTATTTTCTCTGACCATACTGTCACCATTATGTGCTAAAAAGAGAGGGACAGGCAGCAGCTAGGACATCAAGGTGATAGCACAGAGGAGGAGCCAGAGTTCAAAGCTGTAAGTAGGGACTGTGCTTCCTGGCAGGAATCCCTTGGGCATGCGTGGGACTCTACTGGTGGGACCTCCACAGAATACAATTTAGCATTTTGTTCCTCCCCCATTGCATGGTTCTGTCTCTGACAAAGATTAGTGGTTCACATGTCAGGTCTACTAATTGTGTCTGGGCACAGAATCATGAGCCCGAGAAAAGTTCTTAACATGGGACTGAAAATGAGTGACACTGAATCCTGGAAACAGGTGTATGATGCAGGGGTGAATTGTGTGTGAGCTCAGCAGGCTACATTCTTTCTAGGAAGGCAACATGCTAGGTGAAAAAATTGATGAGTAGTTAAATAGTAGGTCTTTACCACTGCTATGCAGATTATTTTGCTCATTCATTGTTTGGCAGTGTACATGGTTTTGTTTTATTTATATGCAGGCCAACACAAGTGAAGTGGCAGCTGATGGTTGCCAGTTGCTACAGGAGAAGTGGTAAGTTCTGTAACTTCTTTGTAATTGCTTAAAGGTTTGTAACAATTTTTTGTAATACATTGGGGTTGTTCAGCTTGGAGAATAATGAGAGGGTTTCATGGGAAAGATGGAGACAGGCTGGGATCTGCAGTTTTGGGTCATGGAGCAACAGTTTTAAACTGAAAAAGGGTAGACTTACACTGGGCATAAGGGAGAAATTCTTTATTGTGAGCATGGTGAGACACTGGAACAATGGTGTCATAGAGGAAGGTCAAAAAAAAAGCAAAAATCAGGAACCTCCTCATTAATTCTGTTATTTACAGAGTAATTTGGACTGTTTTCAGATGTTCTTAATTTTTACTATCCATTAATAAAGAATGTTAAGTTTGGTCTTATCATATTTGGTCCTACAATATTAAATCATTTACTCTAAGAAGATGAATTGATGTTAAGGTGTTCCAATTTCTTATCAAATATTCTTTTTTTACATTTGAATATGTGGATAGGAGATGTTTGTTTTGTTTGCAGGCAACTACCAGAAAGCTCTGGAAAAATACAAAGTCATTCACAGAAAATTCCCAGAGAATGTTGAATGTAAGTTGTTTCATTCTGTGGTGTAACTATCAAAGGAAACTTTGTTACATTGAATAGGTGTATTAGTAATCATATGATGTATTTTTCGTATTAAAATACTTCCATCAACTAATATTTTTATTCATGCTAATGCTGAGTGGTTTTTATGACAACACTGACAGAAATATGAGGGTAATGCTGAAGAAGAGCAATGAAAATAAACTTTAACTGAGTTGCATTGTATGAGTTCTTTCTCATACGTACATCCTGTATTTTATAACTATGTTACTTATTTTATCTTTCTTATGAAAAATATATGTATTTGTATTTCTAGTTCCTGCTAGTTGAAACTCCTGCTGTAAATTTCTAGATACGAGAAAATCTTATTGCTAAGTTTTATAAAAGTCAGGGTTCCCAAAAAAATCATAGAGAGTGAGATTTTGTTGCTGGGTTTTTAACTATAGCTGGTCACCCAGTCTCTGGAATCTCCATAGAGGATTTCAAACTAAACTATGGGAAACACAACTTTGAAGAATAAGACATTTTGCAAAATCAGTCACACCTGTACTCTAAATAAAAAAAGCCCTGTAGAAAATAAGGGTTGTCAGTGGTTGTGTAAACATTCTCTTCCATCCCACACTGTGCCTCACAAATTCCAAAATACAAGGTTGTCGCCAACAAGTCTGTGCTTTCAGATGCAGTGTGGGAAGAACATTCATTGTATTTTATTTTAAAATTGTATCGTTCTGCTTTAACAAATTTACTGCTTTTTTAAAGAGTAATCACAGCTCTCTTTGACAAGTGAAATGCAGTACTATATCTCCTCAAAGTTATAAGCAAAATATCATGTTCGTGTTGGTCACACATATTTCAGAGGGGCATTTAGTAAACTTCTAGAATGCAAATATGTTTCTGAATGTATTTTCTTCAAATTTCACAAATGGAGGCAGGAGTTAGGCAAGACAATGTAACTGATTTAAGTTTTCTACTGCTGAAACAATGGTTCTTCCCTCTTCCCTCCCTGATCATGGGCTTCCTAAACCAGTAGGAAACTAACTTAGCACAAAATGAAATAACATGTTTGTGAAAGCGGTCTGGAGAAAATGGATCATGTCCTGCTTGTTTCTACTTCAGTTCTTTGAAAGGAATCTTGACAAATACATAGGAATACCAACAGTGTTTTCAGAGTTGTCTCAGAAGAATGCTTTTTAGGGATTCTTTTAGTTCAGTCATACAGTTACAGTTGATTTTCATATCAGCTTTGTTGGGGTTTTTTAATTCTATAAATATTACTCTTCAAAAAATCAACCACAGCCAGAGGAAAAAAAAATATTTTGATTCATTTGGCGTTTGCAAAATTGTTTTCAACAAAATTCTATTCTCTTGATAGCAGCTCCTCAGTAACATCTTAGTGGCATTTCTGTGCTTTCCAGCTCCTGAAATATTTTACAAATGTGAAGAGTTCTGAGCCAGATTAGTTAGTATACCTCTTGCCTTCCATGTGTACTGATGGTATTTGTACTGTTCATGGATAGAGACACAAAGAAAATGTTGAATTACTTGCAAAATATCACAACTTATGTAGTGGTACTGGACTGGAGTCACCTTGTTTGCAGTTATTTGCACTGTTTGCCATTCTGCATGTCCAGTTCTGTCAGGGTGCACTTGTAGTTTGACCTGCTTGTAAGTCTTTTTTTAACAATGCTTTGCTTTCCAATTAGGCCTCCGATTTTTAGTTCGTCTCTGCACAGACATGGGGCTGAAAGAAGTCCAGGAATATATAACAAAGCTCAAGAAAGCAGAAAAATTAAAAGAAATTAGGGAGCAGGTAAGTTTGTTTCTCTGTGTATTATACAGTTGCTACAGATGTAGATGAAGCTAAAGTAGCGTTTATGATACTTCAAGATAAAATGCATCATTAACTTCCTGGTTTATAGAGGCTTATGTTTTGTGGGATTGTGAGGCTTAGTTTTAAATTACTGCTCAGTCTTACATCTGTCTGAATAGTTTCTGAGCACGAGATTTTCTGTGATTTTTAAATACTAGTGAAGGATGGACTATGTGGACATGATGGGAATGCTGGAGCCACTCGCATAATTCAATGTCTGTGGAATGTCGTCTTTCCTACTTACTTGCCAGATTTTATTTAATACTTCAGTGTATTTATGAGCCAAGTAATAATGCAACCGTAGGGAGCAATGGGAAACCTAAGAATTTGTCCATGTAGAAGAACTCCTTTTTTGTTATATACAAAACTGCAGCATTGACATATTATATAGGTAGAAGTAAACTATTCATGTGAGGGCCAATTTTTAAACAAAAAAAAAATTCCATGGAAAAGTAACAGGCTGTGAAAGGTATGAGATCATAACTTGTGTTCTGTTCAGAAGAGTGAGCTCATGTTTGTGTGTGTGTGTGCACTCGTGCATTGTTTTCTTCTATTCTGGTGATAAAATAAGATTTTAAAATAAAAACAGCTGCTTGTTTGAAAAGCATTATCCATGCTGTTGAGCTGCAAAGTATTCAAGCTTGCTTTGCCTATCCAGAGAATTGCCTCAGAGCTACGTAGTCACATTAGGATACATTAAGTCTTAATAATTTACTCTGCTTTTAGTAACACTTATTGGTCCCATTTGATGCCTGATGATGTGCACATGCATCCTCAGCTACTTCTGCTTAAGTTCCAGGGAGTCTGAGTATGCATGTGAACACTAGGACAATTCAAAAATGAAACTCACAAGGGGAAACACTGACTGAAGGATTCCAGCTTCATGCTACAACCATACTTTGAGGGGCTAGCTGAAGTGTAGTGACTGGATTTTTTCAGTAACTGTAAAATTCAAAGCACTTGGGAAAATGGATAAAAGAAAGCAGTACACAGCTGTAGTGGGATTGATATTCCTCCATGTCTCCCCATAACTGTATCAGTAAGCAAAACAGATGACCAGGCAGAATGTTCCTATTCTGCAGAGCTCACAATTAACAGACTCACTGAAGTGTGTTAAACAGGCTTTGCTTGGTTTCTAATCACTTCTGTGTCAGTGATATACATAGTTCATTGCAGTAACTTTCAATACCTCAGTGCTTTACTTGAGAAAGCTCACCAACAAAACCAGTTAAAAGTGGATTACTTTATAGTTGATTAGAGAGAGAGAGGTCCCTGGAGAGGGAAAGGCTATTTCCTTGCACGTAATTCTGGTCTTTTTTTTACATTGATTATAGATGGACAAATGTCAAGGACTGTAAAGAAAACACCTTTTTTCTTTAAGAAAGTTAGTATTTGAGTATAATTTTTAAAAAAAACTAAAAATTGTCACATCTCTTTCTGTTTATTTCATATGAGAAGCAAGACCTTTCCCAAACACATTTCTTTACTTCTGGTGAGGAAAAAGCTACTGATGGAATGTTTAAAAGTTTAAATCCCCTAAGTAACTTAAGATTTTAGTAACAGAAAAATTGTGTTTAATTTATGGGGTTTTTTTCATTCTGACTTCATTGTGTTAAGGGAATTCTTTAAGTCATACCTGAATGACAGAAGTATCAGTGGGATCCAACACAGACTTGTGGTGCACAAGTTACTGCACAGTTGGTTTAGACTGTTCAGGCTTTAACAGTGATCATAGTTCAGTGATGATGTGGGAAGCTCCCTCTGTGTCTTCCATTTCAGTATTCCTGTTTAAGAGTGTGTCGACTCTATCCTGTCACAGCAATAACCTTGCAAAGCAGGATCACAAAATGCTTTAGGTTGAAAGGAACATTTGAAGATTATCTAGTTTCAACCCCCTGCTGTGGGCAGGGACATCTTCCTCTTACCAGGTTGCTCAGAGCCCCATTGAATCTGACTTTGGACATTTCCAGGGATGGTCATCCACAGCTTCTCTGGGCAACCTGTTCCAGTATCCCACCATCCTCAACGTATTTTTTTCTTCTTCTCTGCCCTTTCTCAGTTTAAAGCCATTACTCCTTGTCCTGTGACCATGGGCCTTAGTAAAAAGTCTGTCCCCATCTTTCTTTTAAGACCCCTTTAAGTGTTGAAAGGCCACAACAATATTTCCCCAGAGTCTTCTCTTCTCCAGGCTGAACAGCTTCAACCCTCTCAGGCTGTCTTCACCTGGAGAAGTTGCTTCAGCTCTCTTTTCATCTTCATGGCCCTCCTCCGGGCCCTCTCCAGCAGGTCCATGTCCTTACACTGGATGCCCCAGAACTGGACACACAACTCTGGCGTCTCAGGAGAACAGAGTGGAGCAGATCTGTCTAGAACAGATAAGGTGTCTGTGATGGCACTTTTAATTAGTCAAAGCTTTAAGGTAGATCTGCTTAAGTATTTCCTCTAGTGTGTTACCCAGAAAAGAAAAAAAAAATTCATTTAGCCTTTTGAATAAGCCTGATTATATTGTAATTTAATCTAAACCAATTTTCATTTAAGCAGATAAAATGAAATGCAGTAAGTTTAAAAAACCCAAACAAACCCCACACAAACACTCCTCTTGCCTTTGTACTGTTTGTACTACAACTACTGTTGTAGTTGGTAAAGGAGCAAAGACTCTAAGGAAAGGTGTTTCAGAACACGCTGCGATTCAGTATGCAGCTGTCCTGCATTAGTAGTGGAGTATCTTTCTGTGACAATCTCTGCATCAGTGGCTGTCTTGCAAGCAATAGCCCTGCAGTTCCTTCTTTTGCTATTGATGTTACATCTGGGTTCCCATCCTCTGGTTTTGAGTTTGGGAAGGTTTTTTTTGTTTGTTTCTTGGTTGAGGGTGGGGGTGTGTGTGATTTTTAGTCTTCTCTCTGCCATCTGGCTTTGGAAATTACTAGGGTTTTTTTTCCCAAGTTCCTTCTGTCATCCATGACCATACAGTCATAAACTATACTTTCTAGTTCTAAAATTACCAAATTTTAATATTTCACCACCTAAGTTTCCAATAGGAATACTGGTTTCAGTTAGCAGTACCAGATACAGTTCAATTCCTGCTCCCAATTTTAGACTAACCCTTGACTTCTCAATTGCCCCCAGTAAAGACAAAATAGGTAAAATGCTAGTGTGGTATACCTGTGTTTCAGTCTGCACACAGACTGTCTTCCTGTAGAAGTTTATCAAAAATTTCTATTTTGGCATTGTTTTTCCAGAATAAGTATATCCACATGGAGTTTTTACCAAAATAAATATTCTGGAGTACTTATTTCCCTCAGTTCTCAAATATGGACAAGTTGTTAAATACTTCCAGCCAAGAATCTGGGAACATCTGTGGAGTTCATTCCCTGTAGAAATTTTCTCCCTGCTTCTCACAGCATTTAATTTTTACTGCAACCTTCATATGTTGGAACGTTGCGGGGGAGTGGGGGGAAAGTAGGGTGGGAGAGGGGCTAGAGTTTTGGTTTTGTTTGTTTGAGTGGGGTTTTTTTACTGCATTAGTCTCTCTTTTTCATGTTTCACTCTAAAAAAGACAGGTAATAGTGTAAAAGTTCACAGAGCCTCCTTGGCACTGCTGTGTACACACATTACTATTTATTTCCGTTAAGTGAGCTTAATGACTGAGAACGGGGCTGATGGGGTGTGGTGGGAACAGTGATGAGAGGTGCAAATGCTGGAGGGGCCTTACTGCCTTTGCCTTCAGGCATCCACATCTGGGCTAACCATCCTAAATGTCTTTTGCAGTCATGGGAGAAATAGGCATTTTTAGGGTGGAAACCTATTTTGAATGTCTGCTTTTAGTGTGGGATTACTTAAAAACTACTCAGTTGGAATTTTACAGGAGTTAATCATATGTTTAAGCTGTAGCTCTTATATTTTGGGAGGAAGGTCCTAGGATGCAAATGCCAAGAGGGCACTGTCACATAGGGACTGCTTCCCTTGGGCAGACAGAAGCTGAGCTTCTGCTGTCAGACTTGCTGTCAGTCATTCAACAGTTGGAGAGTCTGGACAGGCTTCCTGAAGGATTGATATATGCTACTTCACTGGGCTGTGAAAAGGATATTTAATCCAAAATTCAGAGAACATATTTTAGACTTGAGGATTTCCCAAAGCAAATAAAAAAGTGTGAGAAATTCTGGTCCCAGACTGAATTGCTCCAAGACCAGTCCTGGTTTCACACTAGGCTCAATGCTTTCCTGTCTGACTCCTGTGGGTTTTGATTTAAGAGTTCTTCCTTTTTCTGTTGGCATGAATCTTGAAAGTTCTTTCACTTCTTTGGTATCATTCCAACTTTGCCAGACTTCATATTTTTCTGGTGAAAAATGAGTGAAGAAGTTATAGTAATTGGCCTGAAAACATGATGTGTGTTTTGATCAGATCCTGAATTCATATTTTGAGGTAAGATGCAGAGATACTTTATTAACAGCTGAGTGCTTCAGACATCAAGTTTTTGTACCTACCTATCAAAAAGTCCCTCATTGAGGTGTCCCTTCTTATAATTGACAAGATGTATGCATAAGAAATTTGGTGTTTTGCCAGAAGATGTCTGCCATGTCATACAAAGGTATTGCTTTGATAAACTGTTAAAATTTTCAAATAACACTCAAAAAAACACAGCTGGGAGATGTTTATGGTACCTTCCCCTATGCAAGAGAGCTGACTTTTTAAACACAGCTTTCAAAGTATTTACCTTCACCTTTATCTTGCATTTAACACTCAACAGCAAATTAAATTTTGCTGTGAAATACTGTTCTGTGCCAAAAATTCAAAATCCAAGATCCATAGGGTGAATAGTTCTTTTTATAGATTCCCCCACTTCTCCCTTTTGAGTCCTTACAATAATAAAATGCTTGTGGGATTTACAAGATGTTAATAGGCAGAGGCTACTTTGAACTCATGCAAGGAGGGTTGTGTTGCTTGTTTTTTCAGCTGTACTTCACAAAGGAACATCTGAACTATTTTTATGCACATTCCTTGTATAAATTTTATCTGAAGAAAAATAGTTTATTGAGATATTCTATTTGAATTTCACAGAACTCTTATTTTATATAAACATTGGATTTAACCCTGATTTTAAGGACAATTTTGTGTGTTGAAAAACAAGCTTTAGTAGTTACAGTATAGTAAGTCTAGTTTAACATTCTTCTACTGTTTTATTAATAAGCTGAGTTGAATTTTCAATCATTTTCTCCTATAGATATTACTAAATGGGTTTTTTTGTTCTGTTCTTTTCAAACCTTTTCCACTGTTCTGCAGCGCATTAAATCTGGCAGAGATGGCAGTGCACGTAGCCGCAGAGAAGGAAGTTGTGGTAAGTAGTCAAGGCCTCTGCCTAAATACCAGTTTTGACAGAATCCTGCAGAAAACAGATTTTCTGAAAGTGTTTGTAAAGCCTTCTTTCATCCTGAAATGCACACAAATATGCACCAAGTAATATGTAAGTACCTCACAAATTTTGTTCCATACTTTTTGATTTTCTCATTGCTGTATGAAATCGCAAATGGTAGAGTAGCATGGATTTGGTCCAGCATTTGTGTTTTATATACAGATCTTAGTGTATTCCTAAAGCTAAATTTCTGATTGTTTTCAGTACTGTGGACTTGAATGTTTTTGTCCCATTAACTTGGTATTTGAACATTTTTAACTTTGCAATATTTACTGAAAGGAATCATTTATAATAACAAAACAGGACACATAAGCCACAGAAAATACGAATTCATTTTTTCTTTATTTAACATGAAGGAAAGGGAATTTTGTGGCCACCATGTAATCTGCTATGATAGTTGTTTGTTACAAGTTCAGCAGATTGTTCTGTGCAGCCAACTCTGTAATAAGGATAACACACCCTTTACTATCTTTGAGCTCATCCTTCCCCTTTTCTCTGTATAGCAGAATTGAAGTTCTGGAGTCTTCCCTAGAAGAAAGCTTCCTCTCTGGCTACTCAGTCTCCCTGCTTCCATAGATTTGCAGTGCTTATTTCCATAAATAAAAAAACTCTTGCAATGTAAGTCAGGAAACTGCCATTTTGTCTTTTCTCCACTAGGTAGCCTGCATATTGCAGGGCTAATGATTTTTCCCTCCCATTATTAAATCCATGAAATTAGTAACGTAAACCTAACAGTCCCCCACTGCTGCTCTAAGGAAACCAGCAGACTTCAGGCTACTTCAGCCACCTAAAAAAAAAAAAACAAAACCAAAAAACCCCACCAAATCCATCTTTTGACCCAAAAAGGAAATGGTTTCGTGTCCTGCTTTTGGTTTATCTTGATATCAATGGGCTTCATTAGAAGATATCCCCTATAAATTCTTGCCTCTCTTCCCTTCCTTTTACAGAGAAATAATTTATGATGTCTTTTTCTTATTTGGTAATTTTATTTCTCCACCTACATAGCAGATATTTTACTAGACTTATCAAATTCTATAGGGTCATGAAAAGTCATGACAATTACTAATGTAATCTGAAGATGACCTTAGAATGCTGTTACATTTTTGAAGACTGCTTCCCTGGATTTTCTGACGGTTAAGAGTGAGTGTTAGGTGCTTGAGAGAGATCTCATTCCTTTTTCAGCTCTGTAGTTTCACTAGAGAAGCTTTAAAATAATTTCTTGATGTGTGGAAGAAACAGCCATTCACCTAGGATTGAATTTTACCTGTTCTGGGCCTCAGGCCAAAGTAATTCTTTATTTAAGTAACAGAGTGGGATGAAAGAGGATGGAGAGTTTCTGGGCTCTCCTTTATTACATAAACCCTGAGATCAGGCAGCCAGCTAGAAGTGCCAACAAAACAGCAGCGTGAGACAGGATTGGTCCCTGTTCTCTGTCATAAAGTGGAATCCACTTCAGCATACAGCAAGTAGAAATGAAGAGCAGCATTGGTAGCAGGCAAGGGTATTTTCAGCTGTGCAAAACTTTGCATCAGGTGTGTAGGGAAATGGCACAAAGGGTCTCTTTTCTTCCAGCTCTATTTTGTAATTATTCTCACCCCCATTAGTGAAAAAGGGGTATATTTCAGGAGGGAGAGAGTTCGTTATTTAGCAAAAGAAGATATATGTAAGGCTCATGCTGAAAGGATGTTGAGACAACATAAATCCCCCAAACTACCAGTTTGTCAGTACTTCTTTTAAAGACAGAAGTATCTATGGAAAGTTGTCTTCTTTCTTCTGCTTCTCCTTTTTTTTTTTTAATTTTAAAAAAATAAGAAAGAGGATGAAAGGTTAAGAAGGATCAGCATTGACCTAGAATTTGCCCTATCAGTAATTCTTAGATTGTTGAGTTTGAGATATTATGTCAAATATATGAAAGAGTGGAAAAAAACATAGTTTGGGAACAAGTCTGTGTAAGAGCATGTTTGAGAAGTCTTCATTATACAAATTCAGTGCCAGAGATCCAGCCTTTCTGGAAATGACTTTGCAAACAAGCAAAGGTACAAAGAAGGTCCTGTATTGAGCCTAGAGTTAACTTCCTGCTGGGATTCTTAATTAAAAGTTGTGGTGAGCTGTACTACTTATATGTATTTTTAGAATGAGTCAAAGGCGCTGGGCACATTTTAACTGATAATATTGGCTCTGGGGAGCCTTATCAGTGAAGAACCTGGACACTCACAGCATCAGATGTTAAGGACTGTGTTGTATTTTGTCCATGTTGTACTGAGGATGACTAAGAGAAACCTGAACACCCAAACATTTTATTTTGTCCAATGCTTGGCTTTGTTCACCTGGGTTATGAGCTGTAATTTGCAGTTTCATAAATTTCTGTGCATGGCCTGTGTGAAGACACGTATGAAATATAAACATGGGTTATTTTATTTCATAATATTAGTGTGCTTTTGATAAATTAATGGCTTCAAAAGGAGAGAAAAAAAAGAAACATTTGTATACATTTTAAGGTTAGTCTTTTCCAGTGGTGTTGCCAAGATCAAAAGGGGTCATCCCCCCCTGTGTGAGGGATTTGCTGTCATTACTGAACCCAGTAAAGCATGGAATCCTCCTTAGTTTAGTACTTACTAGCTAAATTAAAGTACTTACTAGCTAATTGAAGTCTTATGCATTCCAAATATTTTAGGTATGGTGCCTGTTTTCTTTCTTTCCTCTTACCAGGTCACTGTCCCCATACTTGCTAGCATTCCTAAGAGATTTTTTCCCCCAAGTATTTTGTCCCCATATAGTTATTTATATTAAGAGTATTAATAATCCAGGTTTCCCTGTTTTAGGAAATATAATCTAAAATTACTTTTAAAGAGGAAGCTAAGAAGAAAGAGAACTAAGCCAGCAAGGTTTGTACTTCATAGGGTATCCAGTACTTTGCCAATTAAATTAAAACAGAAGATGTATGAGATGCACCAAAGCACAGTTTCAGCAATATGATTGGTGTGTGCATGAATGGTAGATAGAATGGAAACAGAGAGACCAAGAAAACTGACATCTATATCAATGTCAGTTAAGGTTTGCTCTTGTCTTGAGAGAAAGATAAGCATTAAATCTAAAATCACTACCCAAAATTGAACACATTTGTCACTCACTATAAAAAGGGAGATTTTCTTCTCCCCACAATTATCAGATTTATGGTTTTCAGTCTTTCTTGGGTTATCTTGGAAGTAAATGACATTGATACAGTCCTGTTAAAATTATTATTTTTAAATTTAAAAAGGAGAAAATAAACCCAAAACCACAATACCATGAAACCTTGAAGGGAGCTAACAGTACATCAGAGTTTAGGCAGTTCTCAAAGATTTTCTTTTCAATAATCTTTTCTTGTTTTCATACTCTTTTGTGTTTTGCAGATAATATGATTGCATTGTTGTTTTTACTGCCATAAGGGATTTTTCCTGTTTAATAGCATAATGCCTTTATATATATATAGATAATGCAAAGTATGACATTAAGGAATCCATTCCCGTGGCAGTGTTTACTTGGTCTCTGCATTTCCCCAGCTCTCTGAATGGGGAGTTTTGTGCTGGATGAGAGGAGCCATGCAGTCTTGGACAGGAGCCCAAAGAAGCAGTGTTGAATTCAGAAGATGAAAGGCTGAGTACTTTGCATTCTCCATGTTACCTAGGTCTGTCAGGATGAATTTGGAAAACAAACCACATGGGAATAATTTAGGTGTCTTTTCCCTTTTTCATTTGACACTGGTGACTTTGTCAGTTTGTCCATCCCCAAAGATTTCCCAAATTCAAACACCCTTTACCATCCCAGAAGGACCTCCTTATATATTATGGAAGTATGTTTTAGATGTTAGAGCTGTAGGCATCCCAGATAATCCTGGCTGTGATAAAGACGAGAGATTTTCTTGTTACGCTGCAGCCAGGACATGACAATCATTTATATTTGCTAGGCTTTGTGTGCCTGTTGATGCCTCATTAATTACAAGTCATTGTGGGATGGTTCCATTGGCTGTGTGTGCAAAATAGAAAAAAGTTTTCTTAATTAACGGAGAAGGGAAAATCTCTTGAAATGAAGAGAACATCTTAATCTGTTTTCTGCTCTGAACTCACCTAAGGAGTTACTGAGCTGACATACCACAAGCAATTTTCATTAAACAGAATTTCCAATCAAAATGAACAGCAGCAAAGTTATAAATTGCATCTACTTCCCATGCTGTTTCACAGTTTTAATATATTATTTTGCCTTCTTCACTGAACTTACTCTTCTCTTTGGTCAAACCAATGCCCATTCTTCTCCAAAAATGGCATCTTCATCCCAAATATGAAAGATAAACAGAGCTGCACTTAAAACACATTCTGGATTTAGTGGAGAGTTAGGCCGCTGTGCTCTTCATTACATAAACATTTTACAGAGGAGTTAGATTACCAAACAGTCTTACCCTTTGATATCTTTTCTTGATGAGTAAAATAGTACTAAAAATTCTAATTTATGTCCTTTTTGATACTGGAGGAATTTCCAATGCAGTAGTCTCATCACTGTAATTGCAACTAGTTAGATTCCTCTAAAAAATAAACACAAATACAGTGGATTTTTTGGCTTGAAGTGAACTAAGGTATCATGTGACTCAGGAGTACAGAAACACATGAAAAAATTGAGAATCTTTTTTGCTAGGTATCACTACTTAAAATAGGACTATTGCAAAATAAGATTACTTTTGCAGTATGTTGCATTATTCATTGTTCTGCCATATAAAATTGGCCATTTTTTAAAATTAGGTTTTATATTTTGATTCTTTTTTATTCCCATCCAAATTCTATATAAAGGAATTTATTCAAATCAGTTTTTGTAAAATATTGAATAAATCTAAATGAATGAAACAATTCTAATAGAATAATTTAAACATCTGAAATATAATATAATATAATATATGGCCATGACTTTTAAACAGATGAGAGGAAGGAATGCACTGTAAAAGAAAACAGCATGCAGAGTGTGTTATTTATGTCTTTGTATGCATAGTCCTCAGTTAAGGCTGTTTAACACAGACTGTGAGGGGAAGGTAATGTCAGCATGATAATCCAAATCTCATGCATAATGATTTTACAGAGTAAGTGTATTTATAAATTAGAATTTAAAAATATATTGACCAGCTATGCTTAATCAGTTCCTGTTGCTTTTTCAAATGAAATCTGGAGCCGTGTTCCTGCATTCAGTTCATGTGTAGGTGTCCACACTGTCACCCCAAAGTGCTTACCGTGGGGATGGCCTCCACGTGAACTACACTAATAACTTACTTAGTAAAAGCCCAGTAAGTTAATAAGTAAGGACTGGGTATTCATTGCAGTGAATACAGAGAGTGATTTAGTACAGCAGTGGTCTTCCATTATTCAGAAGCTGCTTTGAATTAGGAGCAGGTGTTTGTACAGTTAATACAGTAATACAGAGAGAATTAATTTGCAGTTTCAGAAATATCTACCTGTAGTCGTCTGATTGTAGGTGCAATCGGACAGATGTTAACACTCAAAGCTGTGCTCTTAGTAGAGAAAAACTACAAATAAAGCTTTTCATCCAGAGTCACAGTGTTAGCTTTGTTTTCTTCTATGTATTACTTTAGTGAAAGTTAGTTTCATTCCCATAATTCAAAATGTATATAAATATACATATATATTAAGTATAAAATGTATATAAATGTATATAAAATCTTTTTCCTAGATGGGGTGAGAGCAGCAGGGAATGATGAGTAGAAATTGTAAGATTTATCTCCCAAAAGTCTGCGTGTCTGTGATAAAATGCTTTAAAAACAACTCCTTCCCTGAAGTTCTCTTCACTGTAGGATACCAAAATCCTGAGGTCTTGCAAGCTTATATTCGTTAACATTGCCAAATTATGTGTGAAGCTATACTGAATAAAAACGTGTAGATGATTCTGCAAACAGAGTTACAAAAAGTAATTTTGAGATGAGATTTAGACTTCTGGCAGATCATGTTATATAGTCAACAGAATTTTTAACAGCTGCCATATTGGCAGCCAAATCCTGTATCCTGTGGCAAGAGTGTCAAGAAAAGCTCACCCCAAATGGCTCAACAGCTAGGACATTCCTTCTGAAAGCTGGAGCTGTGGGTTTGAACTCCCTCAGGTGAAAGAAAGCACTGAAGCCAGTTGCCTCACTTCCTGAGCTGCTGTCTGACACCTCCATGTAATGCAGATGGTGTCAAGCACCTCTTACTTTCTTCTGGGTGCACTTTAAAATGAAAGGTGCTCCTCTTCCTCATCTTTAGGTATGCTCAGAGCATACTGCAGTCCACAGAGACTTGATGTGGTTTTGCATATTAGCCTAATTTAAACTAAATGTGAAGAACTAACCAGAAGGGTGTTAACTTCCCTTCACTCTTGCTAGATATATTGCTCTTATGGAAGTAAGGTGATCAGTGTTACTTTACTGATTTACATAAGAAAAGGTTTTCATTAGGTTACTTTTAAATGTGCCTAGTAAAACTTAAGGATCCTAGAACATCTAAAGAAGCCTCTGTTTTCAATTGTATTTTTTTAGGGCAGTAAGATGTGCAGGTAACTAGTGGGTATTCTGTTGATCCCACCCAGTTTGGTTTGTCTACCATCTTTTTCTTCCTTCTTTCACTTAATATAAAGTCTTTCACCTTCCTCTGGTAGTATCACTAACACCCATGTGTTTTCCTCCTTCACAGTTGAAAACATTTGTTATGCCATTTTCCTCCTCTTTTGTTTTCATTACATGCAGTTCTTCCTTTCTGGGACCAACCAATTAAACCTGTGGAGTTTCTCTGACTACTTCAGTCTTCCCCTGGGGTAGTCTGCTGTTTGTTCCTGTCTTTGCATCTCTTTACTGCTCCTTACAACTTTATTTATCATCTTTAAAATTACTTGTTTTCCATTATGCGAGACTGTGCCTACTTCTATCCTACCCTTTTTCTCATTGATTTTTTTGTATTTTCCTCAAAACATTTTCATCCATACCATCTTTGAAGCCCAGCTCCCACCTCCTTGTTGCACAGGCCTGTCCAGAGCCCACTGAAATCAAGGGGTGGCCCTTTTGTAATTTCACAGCCCTTTGGTTGAGTTCCTCTCCAGGAAAACCCATTGTTTTCTCCCCATTTCTTCAAATCCTTTAAGTATTCATTTATTTAAAGAAACCTGTCAGTGAGAATTGGTCCAAGGGAAGTGGCTGCACATCAAAATAGGTATTCCTTGCTTTGAAATTTCAACTGTGATCTGTGTCTTGTGAGCTTATTAACTGTTCGACATGTGACTATGTATTAGTTCTTTCTTGGAGCAGAGATGTCTTCCAATTTAGGGCTGAGCAAACAGAACTCTATGGTAGCATTTATAGAGAGATAAAGGTTTGTCATCTTTGTAGAAGTTTGGGGGAGTTGGTTTTTTTTTCTTTTAATTATAACAATATCTATTAGAACAACATTTGTAGTAAATAAGACAATGGAAATGTGTTGCCACATCCAGACTTCGTAATTAATATTTGCTGAATGAAACCCATTTTTCCTGCTTACAGATGGAAAACTTTTAATACCCACATTGTTTGGTAAATTGGCCGTAAATGAACACGTCTCTATTTGGCTGCACATCCTGCAGCCAAATATACCAAGTCAAACTCAAAATGTTTTCTCCCAGGAGAAAAAATATTACATAAAAATTCGTTGTAGCAGATGAGATTGAAAGCTTGCCATGAATGTGAAAAAGAGACTCAGAGGTGAACAGAATATTTAAAGTGTCTGGAATACTGCTGTGGCAGGAGAATGTTAATCTGATGTTGTCCGGGCAGGAGGCAGCCCTTGGAGCCGACACATTCCTTGGGGCCCTGCTGCAAAGGGAGCTGCCAGCACAGTGTTTACAGCAAGATGCAGGGCCAGCATGGTCTGTGCACATGAACTGAGCCTGCCTGCCACGCAGACAGCACATGGCAAATATACTCTTCTAATTAAAAGCAAACTCCGTGTCGCATTTAACCTTGACAGTATTGAGCAGGTGGATCACACTGATGTATTAGTAAGCACACAAACATAGGAAATGTCCTGTGTACATTGTGACAGTGTTTATATTTATCATGCTTATTTTAACTCCAAAATGTGACTGTAATTTATAAGCAACTGAAATGTCAGCGTTCGAAGCAGAAATATTTTAATGTGTTTACTCCAGAGTCATAAGGCTGTATATATTTTTTAAAAAACATTAACACACACGTGTGGACACAGTGTCCACTGTGTTTTAAAGACCACTATTACAAATGAGTACTGTGTCTGTCATGAAAAGATGGTTTCATCCAAGTCTGGTTTGACAGATAGTAGTAGCTGAGTTGATGTTATTCTTGTATCGTGGTTTCACAGAACATAACAGCATGTTGTCTTTTTTTTTCTGTTCCCCAGATAGTGGTGGTACCAAAGGGGAAAGACTGAGTGCCAAACTAAAAGCTCTGCCTGGAACAAGTGAACCCTATGAAAGTAGCAGCAGTAAAGAAATAGGCAAGTGGACGTCTTATATCTTTTTTAATTTCATGGTCCTCAAGGAGAGGAGAAATAAGGAGAGAGGAAAAAAAATAAGTTGTTGGAAGAGTATGTAAAATTAGATAATTGGGGAAACATTTTCCCATGAAAATGAGGCTTTCGCTGCATTGTTCAGTGCTCACTATAAAGTAATTGTAAATATTAAGAAATGTGGCCCATGTTAATATTGCTTTCAATATCTGTCTGCTGCATCCTTTAAGTCAGTTCTTGCCATTCTGCAGTCACGGGCTCTTCAATAAGACTGAATTTTCAAGGGGGTTTAGAAACCCAAATTCATGTGGAATGTGATACTTCCTAAAAAGCCATTCCTCAAACAAGTCATCAGTCTTGCTGTTCCTTGCATGTTTCCAAAGTCTTTTTCTCACTGTAGTATAATAAGAGAAATTTTATTTAAAAAATAAAAACCAAGAGGCTTCCATCAGTAGAACTCTGGAACTTTGCTCTTGTGCCCTTCCTCAGTTCCTGAATGCAGTGTTTTGTTCTCCTGCAGCGTTCATATGCTCTTTCTGGTCTGCATTTCAAAGACACAGATGTGTAGTGCTAAATCCTAATCTTGTATTTGATTTCGTATGTTTAAAACCAGCTAAAGTTAAAGCTAAAATAGTTTGTAACTGTTTCCCATGTATTTATTTAAACCCTAGATGCCTCCTACACAGATCCACTTGGCCCACAACCAGAAAGACCAAAAACAGCAGCAAGAAGAAGAACGGAGGAAGATGATTTTGCTGATGAAGAACTAGGAGAAGATCTGCTTCCAGAATAGAATTTGGGCCACTCATCACTTTTTTAATCCTTTTAAAAGTTTTAGCTGAAAAACTTTTCATTCATAATGATTTTGTAGTTGATTTTTATAAACTATTTGTGAAATACTTTGAACATGAGGTACCAAATGTTAAAAACATGGATTTGTAATTGCAGTGTCTTCTGTGATTGATTAAAAAAAATAATGGTGAGGTTATTTTACTCATGCAAAAGATCTACACAAGTACTCAAACACATTGTAAGCTGTATCAAATGTGTAAAGCCTTTGCTTTCAGAGATAAATACGTTGATAATATGAAACAGAGAAGCCTCTAAAATTTCATCTTTCGATGCAGAATACAATGCTTGTAAGGTTGAAAATCCCGTATCCTTCACCCAAAGCCAGAATATATTTAAGTCCTGTGAACTGACCTGAAAATGCTGGGTGTGACCTTGGTCTTCCTTAAGGTCTCAATTCAGCAAATCACTTTGCACTGATACCAAAGAAAGCATCTTAATTTTAGCCTACGCTTAGGTGAACTAGGACCATTTTGCAGTCTCTTGGCAAAATATCCTTATCTTTGCTTTTTTACTTTGAGTGGTCAGAGTTGTCAGGACTTCAGCCTAGTTTGTTCAGAATTGCTAATTAGATTGCAGCTTTTGAGTGTTGTGTTGAACATATTTGAACATATTTGATGAACTGTTTTGTTGAACTGAACATACTTGATCTGAAGTTACTGAGACATTAAATTCCTCTAGTAGGAATCACTTTGGAGATGAAAAATATTAGTCAGGTGTTCAGAATTTCCTAATAAATACTTGGAAAACTAGTCCACCGAGATGGCTTGTTTTTGGAGCCCTGGCATGAGTTTGGTTTAATAGTTAGACTTTGGTTATTGCACTTTGAAATGCAAGAATTCAGTATTCGGAAATTTTCAGTGTTGGTGCTCAGACTGTTTCCCAGTGACAGTGGAGAAGTCTCTTCGTATCTTCATTAAATGTTTTTTTCAGGTTTTAAAAACACTGCCCAGTTTCACAGGATGTCTACAAGTGGTCAGAAGTGTCCTGTGGGGCTGTATGAGCTACTTTGTGTGTAGCATGCTTCCCATGGGATTGGAGCAGTGTTTCATCTGGGATTGCACCACTTCCACCTGATGGTACGAGCAGAGTGTGTTCAGTGCTGTTTATGGAACACCCTGAGGGGCTCACCAGAGAAGAAATAAACGGTAAGCTCTGGGGACTGATCCTTCTAAGGGGTGGAAAAGAGCATGAGAAGGAAATGGATGGCAGCTGCCTTATTTCTTCAAGTCTCTCTTGCCTGTTCCTCAGTCCTGCTGTATCTACTGCTCTGGTCATAGAATTACATATTCCTGGATATCATCGTAGTTCTTTCTGTCAGGCTTAGTCGTGGAAGACCTAGACTACCACGATGCAATGTGCCACTCAGGAGGGAGCATTTTCAGCTACAGACTGTGGTGGCATGAGGTATCTGAGTTAATCACAGTAAGAGAAATTATATGGAACCATGGCAGGGAGTGTAGATAAACCTGTGAAACAGTGCGGAAGAGAAGGCAGGTGAGATGCTGCCATGGTCTTCTAACACAAAGACATTTGAGTAGACTCCAGTGGGCTGACCCTGGCTGGATGCCTGGCACACACTGAAGCCTATCGCTCTCCTCTGCAGCTGGGCAGGGGAGAGGAAATATAACAGAGGGTTCATGGGTTGAGATAAGGCTTGAGAGAGATCACTCACCAAATACTATCACAGGCAAAATAGATTTAAATTAGAGATACTAATTGAATTTGTTAACAAAATCAGAGCAGGATAACGAGTAGTAAAATAAACCTTCAAATTACCTTCCCCCCACCCCTCCCTTCTTCTCAGCTCTACTTCCTCCCACAGTGGCTCAGGGAGACAGGGAATGGGGGTCATGATCAGTTCTGTGGCCTCTCCTGCTGCTCAGGGAGAGGATTAGTTCCCCTGTTGCACTGTGGAGTCCCTCCCATAGGAGACAGTTCTCCATGAGCTCCAATGTGAGTCCAGCTCATGAGGAACAGTTCTCTGCAAAGTGCTGCAGTGTGGGTCCTTTTCACGAGCAGCAGTCCCCCTCAAACTGCTGGGGGCATGGGTCACGCTTCCCCAGGGTGCAGCCCTCCAAGGACAGGCTGCGCCAGCACGGGCTCCTCTCCCCACGGGCCTCCCTTGGGGTCACTGCCTCCTCTCAGGCACCTGCTCCAGTGTGGGCTCCTCCACAGGCTCCAGTGTGGGCTCCTCCACAGCTCCAGGTGGAACTCTGCATCCCTGTGGATCTCCATGGGCTGCAGGGGCACAGCTGCTTCCAAGGGCTGCAGGGGAATCTCAGCTCCAGTGCCTGGAGCACCTCCTGCCCCTCCTTCTGCACTGACCTTGGTGTCTGCAGGGCTGTTCCTCTCACGTGTTCTCACCCTGCTTGCTCGTCTCTGGTCGCAATTACATCTGTGCAGTAACTTTTTACAAAATTCTTAAATATGTTATCTCAGAGGCGTTACCACCATATCTAATAGGTCCAGCCTTAATCAGCTTAATGGCATTTTGGAGCCAGCTGGCATTGGCTCCACTGGACGTGGGGGAAGCTTCTGGCAGCTTCTCACAAAAGCCACCCCTGTAGCCCCCCACTACCAAAGTTTCACCATGCAAACCCAATACAGCATCTAATCAAACATTGCAATCACATAGGCATGTCCATGATAAAGTGGCATGAAGTACCGATAACTTGGGATAGAGTTCACGACTTAGTCTGTAGGAACACTCCTGCAGACATCAGAGAGATTTTGATCAGCAGCAGTTTCTCGATTCAGTTTGCCCAGACGCACAACTGTACATTGGGTAAAATTCTGTGGATTACAATTGCACTTTTGTTCCAGCCCTGCACAAACTCACAGGCAGTTCTGGAACACATTGTTTCCTATGTACAGACTCCCAGGGACTTCTGGAACATGCTGTTTCCTATAGCATGAGGATCTGATTATATAATGCTTTGGTTTATGATGAATTTGCATGTTATTTTGCAAGCACAGTTGAGCTTGTTCTGAACTGACAGAAAGCCATGTGATCCAGCTCCAATACTGGAATAATGAGTCCTGCTGACAGTCAAAATGATGTAGCCCAGGTTCATCCACTTCAGAACCCTGTTCACTATGGCTGCATCTCTACTAGAACTGCAGAGTTGCCAGGGCAAGCCCAGAGCAGAGGAGGGGATGTGTACCCAGCTGTTCTGTAGGACCAATAGCACAGCAGTGCACAGTAGCACAGTTTTGGACCATAACAATTCATCTCCCAGACAATTGTCTTGCGTGATTCAAAGGTAAGCCTGGGCCAGGAACCATTCTTTGGAAGCAGCTTCAGTGCATCATCCTTCTTCTTTGGTGTAAGATGTTCTTTATGAGGGAGCACAAGACTCAAGGACTGGACTCAAGACCGAAGAGTGATCCCTGATGGAGATTAATACGACTGGAATCTGTTGAGAAAGAAGCTCCATGCATGTCAGAAGTGCTGTGTCACCATGTTGGAATGCCTCAGGCTGTCACACAGGTGAACTCACCTGCGTGATTCAGGCAGCTCAGCTCTTCAAGGAAATATGGCCAGGCCAGTGGAGTGCTTGTTTCAAATAATTACCTGGGTTATATGGGATTATTGTGCTGTGTTGATGTGATGTCCCTGACCCTGTCTTTGGTTGGCATTTAGCTCGGGTGCAGTGAGTTGTGTTCCCTGCTGCCATGTAGGATACCCTTGGTCCTGCGATAGGTCTTAGAAACCACAGGAGTGGAAACCTGAATGAGCTGAGTAATTCTATTTTCATCCAAGAAATTCAAGTAGAAACTTTTTGTCAGGCTTGGTTGCACAAAACAGAGTACATCTCCAGAAGCCACACACTGCAGGTATGTGCTTCCAGCAGCATTTAAGCCTCCATCTTGTGTTTATCATTCTGGAATTAGTAGATTAATAATTCAATATTCCTGCTATTATATTAATTTATTATTTTATGTTAGAAGAGCAGCAACATTAAACCTAGGACAATGCTGACCCCTCTAGAAACTGACTCATGGGGTATTTTAGCTTCTATTGAAATGAAAAGATCTATTATACAATATTAAACAATCCTCAACTGACCTCTTGAGGTCTTCCTCAGGGTAGGAACTTTACACACCAAGTTACCTTTCTCTTTACATGTATGAAAAACATCCTTTTGTACAGTAGCCAAATATAAATGACTACTTGAATAGTATTTTATTTATTTCTGAACAAGCCTAGCTCTACAGCATCAAAACATTCTTAATCGCATATTTAATATTTTTCTCTGAACATCCTTTGTCAGATTTCATGACTTATTACTTCTAAAACAAAGCTATTCCAGAGTAAAATAGGAATTGAAAATTGTACAAAGATATAGTTCATAGAATAATAGAATGGTTTGGGTTGGAAGAGACCTTAAAGATCATCCAGTTCCAACACCCCTGTTGTGGGCAGGGATACCTTCCACTATATCAAGTTGCTTCAAGCCCCATCCAAACTGGCCTTGAACACTTCCAGGGATGGGGCATCCAAAATTGCCAATAAATGGTTTTATGATAAAATTTTATGATAAAGGGCTGTTTCTCTTGGTTCCTTTGCAAGAGCAGTATGAGATCATAAGAAACTAATCTAATTTGCTACGTTTTGATTATTCTTGATGTCAAGGACACGGATGATCAGCTTTGTGGTAAAAAAGCTACTTTTAACCTGTTTGCTCCTCAGTTTCCCCCTTGGCAAAATGAAGTCCTTTGAAGATTCTGTACTTCTCAAGAATTCACTTTTGCAAAGTTAAATTGGCTAACAACTGTAAAATACGCTGAGATGGTGGTGCAGAAGATGCCATGCCATGGATGCTGCAAAGTGGTATTACAATGCTTACAACTGCAGGGAAGATGAATGGGAACAGAAGAGTTTGGTTATCTGCAAACAGAACGTGAGGGAGAAGGACATCCTCAGGCAGTAATTCTCTCTCTCAAGATTTATACCTGCTGGGGATGCCAGCTGAATGTTTGTTCCACCCAGCAACATGAGTTATTCAACTTGAAGGTCTGTATGGTGATTTTTAAAACCTTTTTCACATCATTATTTCAGATAGAGATAGGATCTCATTAATGCTGTAGCAGGATGGGAATAAGCATTTGGAATATGCCAGTGTAGGGCAATTCTGACATTTTTGTGACAAGCATATTACTGGGGCACCATTAATAATGTCTGTCACAATAATGTGATTTATGTGTGAACCATTGTATCTGAAATTAGCTGTTGTGTGCCAGAGCAGCTATGGAAGACAACAACCCCAACCAGAAAAGGTCCTGACAATGCTGCTCCTTGGGGACTAATGTATCTGGGAAGGGTTACATTCTTACATTTACCGTCAGGTTTTCACCATCATTCCAATGGTTCTGAAGCAATTTTCCAGATTATCATAATGGTGTGATGATAACTTATTTGAAAAGGATTTTTTTCTCCTGCTATGACACATTTTTCTCCAGCTGTTGGTAGCAATGTAAGGTTGAAGACACAAACCTTTTGTGTCTTTCGTTTAACACGTTTCAGTGTTTAACATGGCATGAAATGCTCTCTGGTGGAATCAGGTGCAGAAAATGTTTCTTCTTATTCATATGAACTCACTGAAAATGTCTGTCTTATTCTTGCAGAGCTTAGTTTTCTTTGGAACATCCTGACTTTCTCATAGCAGGAATTTGTGGAACTGAACTTTTTATCTGACAATGATCACTGTGGTGATAAACTCAGGAGAGAGGTAGATACCACTCCCAAATATTTGAATGACAATCTCCAGAAAGAACATTTAGCATATCTCGTAAAAGTGAAAGACATAGTTCTGAATTCATTGATTGAAATACCTTGTATTACATGGATGGATTTCATACTACTAAATGTTTTTTTCAATATTTCATTTTTATAGATATTTTAGATCCCCCCCCCAAATTCTAAGAAAATTATAAATTAACACCAATGACAAAGATACTGGTTAGTAATTTCTTAAAGTCATGGAAGAACCTAAGTTGCCAAAGTGTATTAGGGAATATTTTATTACTCAGATGTCTCTAGGGTAGACTATGCCACAAGAACTGGCATAGCACTCTTAGTTCCTCTGTAATGGAATCTCATTTGCTGCCCTTCTGTGGTTCTTATTATTTGAATCAATGTGATTTTTCATAAGACAATACAATGCAACTACCATACACAATTAGAATATTGCCTAGATAATACACAATGCCTTAAATTCAGTGGCAATTTAATGCCTGTGCCATTGTTTTCTTTCCATCTGCTCTGATTTTTTGAGGCAAGCCTCTCCCAGAAATGTTGATGCATATAAAGGAAGTACATAAAACTCACATTTTGCAAAGCCAAGTGTGACATCCTCATGCTACTCAGAAATCTGAAATTTCTCAAGATGCTGGTTTGTCTTAGGAAGAGTAATATAAAAAGACCTATGGTGATATGTATTTGCCATGTTGCCACACATACCACTCGAAAATGGTGAAGTAACACGAGGCCAGGTGCACGGTCAGGGGTTAGACTGGACTGGGCTAAATGGACACAGTCCCAGTCTTCTGCCTGAGGATATGTCTGCAAAGGAGAGTTAATTCAATTTAAAACTGTCCTTCCTCAGAGTTGAAATCTGATTCAAATCCCACACAGTTAAAGGTCAAGATACTGCTGAAGAGTGATACTGACCTGTAATGCATATGGCACCAAAGTCACTAAAAATCATAGTTAGACTTAACTATATGACTTTTCAGAAAACACAAAATCAAGTCACTTCATTACAATATGAAGGCCAGTCCATTCTGCTTCAACTCCATCCTGTTTGGTGAAGTTGATGTCTTGTAACCAAGTTGGGGTTTCTCAGTCCTTGTATGATTTATGACCCCATTTTCCCTTATTCCTAACCAGTATTTTCATATTTAACTATCCTTATCCTAAATGCCTCAAGAGATGTGCAGGACTTAATCGGAGCACTTGAAATCTTTGATTCAAGTGATGAATTCTAAAGTCTGCTTTTAATGCACACCATTTCAGTGGACCACACCTTTTATGAACCAGAGTACTATTGAGATGCTTATTTTTGTGGCTTGTGCCAGAAACCATGATTATGTTGTATCACATGTTTTTAAAAGTACAGAATAGATGGAGAAGCCATTGGAGGTGAGACTCACCTCAGCCTCCTTTAGGTCCGTACGATGCAAATGTCTCTTCTGAAGCGGCTTCTCTTGCAGTCAGCAGAGTGACCCTGCCGTGCGTGTCTGCCCCAGGCCGCCCCGCCAGGAGGATCGGGCCTCACGGTCGCCAGCCCCCGTCTTCATGCTGGACATCAACCACCTGGGTGCCTGCTGGAGAAACGACACAGCTGGGATGGAGAAACATGCCACAGGTGCTACCTGGAGTCGGGCAAGTCGGAAATCCCAAACCCCTACGAGGGACAGTGCCAATTGCCCTAAAGTGACTGGGAGAGTCCGGGCTAGAGCAGTCCCTTCCCCAGCTGTAAATCCCCACATTTTTTCACACCAGCCTTGACACCTTGGCTCCGACTGGGCCAAATCCCCCTGGCTCTGCCTCAGTCTCGAGCCCTGGCCCAGAGAGCGCCACTGATTGACGAGTGTCCCGGCGGGGATGGGGACAGCCCGGCTCCCGCCTGTGCCGCCGGTGCGGTGGGAGAGAGAGCGGGGCTCCCGACGGAACCCCCGGGCTTGAGGGGAGCTCCGGGCCGGTGGCTCGGCGGGACGGCGGCCGGCGGGGCCGGGGTCTGGATCCGTCCGTGCCCGCCCGTGCCCGCGGGGTGTCCCCGGTGCCGCGGGCAGCGCTGGGATGCGGGACCG